>CM076610.1:17787106-18288781 GCA_038502775.1 Hippodamia convergens
AAAGACAAAAAGAATAACATAATTGAAACAAATAAGAAATACTATAAAATACCATATATACCAGAACTTTCACAAAAACTTAAAAGAACTCTAAAATCAGATAACAAGGAATTAGTATTTTATAATATAAAAACCGTGGGTTTGTTATACAGCCGTATCAAAGATCCTATTAAAAAAGAACAAAAATCGGGGGTGATATATGAAGTTCCATGCTTGGACTGCGATAAAGTATATATTGGACAAACAAAGCAATATTTAAACAACAGGATGAAACAACATAAATATGACTTGAAAGACTCAAAAAACAGAGAAAAGACGGCACTGTGCTCCCATTTCTTCATAGAGAATCACCGGTTAGATTTTTCTAATGTGAAAATTCTTGAAAAAGAAAAACAATATCAAAAAAGAAATATCTTGGAGATGATTCACATTAATTTAAATAAATCTGTTAATTTTAGATCTGATACTAGTCATCTCAGTTGTTTATACAACCCAATATTATTTAAGTATAAGAATTTGACAAAAAGATGAACTAGTTAGTTCAAACGTGAAATAGTTCCATATTCGATAACTAAAATACGACTTGTTTTGTGATTCACATTTATGGTTTATGGTTTATTGTTTCAAACTATCTAGTGTACATGTGTCATTTTCCTTGATTGACTCACATTTTAAATTTTTTCTACATTATATGGTCGGTATTTGTGATTTTTAACATATTGAGGTATGTGATTTTGTATCTGTGTAAGAGAAGGAAAATGTTGTTAATGATTTTAATTTTGTAGGCCTGAGGAAGCAAATGTGAATTTGCGAAACGTCGCCAAATATATGTATTAAACACTCTGACATATTGTAATTGTCCTATTCCCACAATAATATTTCGATTACTATTATTACTAATGCATGCAAAATTGAGCTTTTGTACACACATTGTCACTAATATTAGCTACTTCCTTGGTTTTATTGGACGTGGTAGTGGCGGAGATATTGGATTTGCACAAAGGTTTTACCCCGCCACTCTTACACCACTGGATGAATTTGCATTTACATAGCAAATTCTGATGCGCCAATGTGTTTAACATAAAAAAGTACCCTTGGTTCGTTGCTCCAAAGTGAACTGGTTTCGAGAAAAGTGTTTCATGAGACATAAATCTGCTCATTTCCGTTTTTCAGGATAAACTCGCATCGAAACTCATTTAATTTCGAGGGGAATAATATTTCTTGAAGTGATATTCAAATTTTTGTATGGTCATTGGAATTTTTGGAGTCAGCTTTCTAAAGAAATATTAACTTCAAAGACCAGAGATACCGAGTTAAAGAGAAAATTATAATCCAAAAGAAAAATGTGGATCAACTAATTTTATTTATTTTATTTTTTCTTTGAAATCCTGTAAAACTTTGAACCAAGAAAAACAAAAAATCAAGAATATAAGAGCCTTATGTGAATGACACCTACTAGTTTCAAGAAACTTATTGCAACAAGTCTAAGCCAGTGAAATTTCAAAGAATAAATGTTAATATATGGTGGAATCACCAAGTTGTAAACTTTAAATTATTTATGTTGATCTGGTGGAGCATCATGAACCTGTACTATTTCTTTTCTTATAACCTATTCAACATTAACAATACATTCAAAATATTGAACCTAAAGATACCAAAAATAAATCAGAAGGAGATTTTTTCTCAAGACAAATTCATATTCAAACAAAATAAGGATTTCACCGATTGTTATTTTGCGAAAAATTCATCATTTGATCTAAGTCTTAAATCGGATGTAAATATTCAAATTTTTTCAGTGATCATAATAAAACTAAGAATTCGCCTGAAAATGTTAAAGAATGGTAACTCACCTGATAGGAATGTCATCCAACGAAATAGTTGAAATTGAACAGTTGCACAAGGGGCATACATCAGGAAGGTCGAAACTGTATATCACCGATTCACAATGTTTAAAACATAATATTTGCTGATCCATGTCACGAAGAAGTGATATAGTGACATATATCAGTTGAGCTACGCCACTGGGTGCATGCACATTCAGTTCGGTACTTTCACCATTTAGGAGAGGTATCTAAATAAAATGAGGTTAATTTGATAAACATTTGTAAATTACTCTGAAAAATTCAAAAAATTCCGATATTATATCATCTGTGATAAAATGAAGGAATAAACATGAATACCTGTAATTGTTCTTAGTTAATACTGGTCCTAAGTTAAGCTAGCTCAACTGTTGGCTGGCTGAAATATGCACCATGCACCTACTCTACTGTGATCACATCAGTCAGCGCAAGCGCTACGAGATTCGAACAACACCTATTACCTTAGACTAGACGAGAGTATATTACAGATGCTAGAATATTAATCTGTTATATATGCTAAAATGACTGCTTTGTTGTTGAATTTTAAGGTGGAAAATTTGTGTCATGATTTGAGGTACGTTTTTTTCACATGTCTTTGCAGAACATGAAAATTGTGGCAAGTTGGATTATTTCAAGTCATCGCAAAGAGGAAACAAAAAAAATTTTCTGCCATTCATTAGAGAATGTGGACTCTAGGAAGATATTGAGATTTGTATGTACCGATCGATGTATCAATTCCTTATTACACATATGGACACCAATATTGCTGAACTATAATTCTGTAGTGTGCAAATTTGTTGTTGGAAAAAGGATAAACTTCTCTTCAATAGGGAGTTATGAGATATAAGGAGTAGGGCTGCAGCAATTTCCTTCCATTCAAGGAAATTACCTACTACGGAGTTATGAATGCATTTTTCAAGCGGACGATTCCTTCCCTCAGAATCCAAAACTTGTAACTGCAAGAAGAAAAAGAAGTAGATAAAAATAAAAGAAGATGTAGAGCAGGATGTCAGGAAAACAAAATACATCCTTACCAGATGGTGACTATGGTCCTCAGGCTGTCAGGAGCCCGATTTGGTTGAGGAAATATTCGAGGCCAAGAAAAAAGCTTTTCTGCACGAAACAAGTGTTCGTTCAACCCATTTTGTAAAATATCTCGGGAATCGTATGGAATAGAAATAAAGTGGGCCAGCTTCACACACAGTGTGTCAGGAATGCAGATTTTCCCACAATCTACTACGCCTAGGGCACCAAGATTTAGGGGGGGCATTTCAAGCCCGGTGAATGAAAAATATGACACGTGTAAAAACTCAAAGTATCCGAATGGGAATGCAATTCAGTCCTTAACAACAGAAGTATTTGAAAATTTAACATCGAAAATAATCAGAGGTACCTCATTACGCAATAAACATCCCAGTTTTCGCCTATATATATATATATATATATATATATATATATATATATATATATCCTGCGGTGAATAGGTCCTCCTCTAATAGCCCCGTTTCATGGTATAGGTCCTCCGGGTGCGATAGGTCCTCCGTATACGGAGGACCTAACGCATCGCGTGTTAAATTCATCCTTACATCATAGGCAACTACCTGGCAAAATTTCAGAGGGAGGACTTAGGACCGGTTTTTGTCGAATTTGAATACTTTAGTTCCGAGAGTTTTCACCGCGAAACACGAGGGCGCTCTCACGCGCATATTATTATGTATATTTTTTACCATTCTACAGAGGATCGGTCCTCCTCGATATACAGAATTTTACATTTCATCGTTCATAGGTCTTCCGTAAAAACGGCAACACTGTTTCGGTGGATTTGGTTCTGAAGAGGCAGCTACATTCTGATAATATTAAATTTGTTCATCTTCATCGAATTCGTTCACGGAAATCTCGGCTCCCAATAGTCGTTGCGTGACATAATGTTATCGTACGGACGTGAATAACTTGCGTTTTGACAATGATCGAATTAAAACTTTGATCAGTTTTTTAACAATATTTTCGTATTTGCGGTACCTATGACTAAATTTGAATGATCACTCCGATCGATTAGTCTTATCTGATGACTTCTATGTAATTTTTAATTTTTCTTCAGAAACCGAAATATTGCCATCGCATTACGAGAATTTATATTACCACGGGTTGGAATTCAGTAGAAAGCAAATAACGCGAGCATATACATGCAGGCGGCAGAGTCACTTGTATTTGTTAATACGCTTTTATCACATTTTTACTTACTACACTCTCCTCTTCGTGGCATTTTTTATGTTTTTCACAACATCCTAAAGTTAATCATAGGCTTTAAATAATTCAGGGCTCTCAAACATCATAGAGAAAAAGACATTGCACCCATACTTTTTTATTGAATCTATATGTATGTATATACAGGCTTTGATTTGCATTCAAGTAATGTTCGTATTCTTAATATTCTCACAAAAGAACTGACATTTTCTAGTTGAATAATTGGAAGTCAATGCAAACTGCCAATTTATCACGACAATTTTTAATAAAAATACTCATATACGCTTTCAATAATTCAGAGCTTTGAAACATCATAGAGAAAAAGGCATCGCATACATACTCTTTTATTGAATCTATGTATATATTTTCTTCGCAGAATAGATGTCTTTATTATTATTATTATTTCAGTCAAGTGAAACCACCAAAACTGAGGGGTATGTTGAAAATTCCGGCTCATAAGGAACAATATGTTTTTACTTTTGTGTTAATTGGTGAAAAAGATGAGTCAATCTACTCTGAAAGTTAATTCCACAAAACTGAAAAATTTCATTCTATCAACTGTCAAATCAACCAAAAAATGGAAAAGCCATGGGAGCGATTGACTTTCAGTTGTTTTCCACGGGGATTTATTTAAATGATTAATTTGAAGGAATATTTTGAAGAAAATACATGCAAATAATTCGATATTGTGATTCACATGCTCACGGCACTTTCAAAGTCGACTGAAATTGTTCGATTGAATCCTTATAATTTTCATACTTTCAATAAAAAGCGAAAATCTTTTTGTTCAAATAATGTCCGTGAGTAAAAAATCAGCTCAAAAACTGTACTTTGGAAAAAAATGTCACGGATGAAAACTTCTAGGTAGAAAGGAGGTCTCAATATTGGTACCTATTGTTTTCAAGGTTATTTCGAAGTCAACTTGATTTTTCTCGAACTGAAAAGGTTGAAACGGTTAAACGATTTTTTTTAGGAATGATCATGCTTTAATTGATAACATATGATTTCAGTACCTTTACTTCACAATCTGCAATATTTCTGATATAAAAGGAAATTGGTTGAGAACTGCAGTGTATTTTCGCTATTATTGAAGATAGAGACATTCGGTTTTTGCGGCCCTTTGTCACTTTTTTGTAAAACTTTCAGATCCACGAACAGAAATATTACAAATACTTTTGATTCTGAAATACACAGCGAAAACGAAAAATGTGCACTTTTCAATATGTTATTATTTCTCGCGCCCTGTAAAAGATAGAAAAAAAATGCAAACTCCCTCTAATACATTGATGTATAACAACCTTACCTAAATTTCAGCTTCAAAAATCAGAAGAATCCGCATATTTGAGTTTGTTTTTTTTTTTAATAATACGCCGTGCATTCTTTCACACATGCATTTAATTGTTAGTCGAAACACCATGTCACTTGAACCTTCTCATTAAATTATATTCACACATAAACGAAATATCACTCCTGAACATAAACTTGAAAATGTTCTCAACATTATGTTCTCTAACACAAATATGGATTTTTCTGATTTTTTAATTCTATTCAAGGTTCGGTTGTGAAACATCAATGTATTCAGAATAATTTGACGTTAAAATATACAGGGTGTTCCATTTGGAAAATAGAAAGTTTGTGCTCAATCTTAAATACAGTGCTCTGAATAAATTATTCAACTACCCCATTGACTTCCACGTAAAGTATCTATCATAATTTTTAATTTTTTTTTTTCTGTTTTATACAGGGCCCGAGAAATTATAACCTACAAAAAAGCACATTTTTCATTTTTACCTTGTATTTCAGAAACAAAAGTAGTTGAAATATTTCTATATGTGGATTTGAAAGTTTTACAAAAAAGTGATACAGGGTCGCCAAAACCGCATGTCCTTATCTTCAATCATAGCAGTAAGTACGAAGGCTATGTAAATACTTGAAAGAGTCACTAAAAATTTTCAAACTGGTTACCCTAACCTCTAGGATTGGGGAAATTTTGGCTTATAGTTGTGTTCAAAATCTGTCCCTCTTCCAATAAAATTTTACCTATTCCAGCATTTTCTCTCGAAACATCCCTGACGTGATACAATTGGCCTAGCAAGTTGTCAAATTGAAATCCTGTACCTTCTATCGTTTCTTTTGGTAAATAAAAAAAGAACAATCCGCTGTGATAATTGATTCCACAAAACATAACTCAACATTTAAGAAATCCAGAGATTTTCATCCATGAGAGTGATATTCTCATGCATTAATGATGACATATCACATAAGAAATATTACATACAAATGATTCTGTCGTTTTGACCCCTCAAAATTTTAAATGATTAATGAATATCACAAATGAATAAATGGAAAATTAATAATGACTTCCCGTTATCTTTCTGTTTCAACGATGTAGCATCTGCAAGGTTAGTGTCGGAAGAGTTGCTGAATTTTAACTGGGAAATTCTTTCAGAAATGAATCCAGAAATGAACTATAGAGTACTCTTAATTTCCTTTTGATGTCCCAGCAAGTTCAAACGAGTATGTGCGAAAATTAAAAAAAAAATCGGCCACCATTTTTCAGTAAAAACCTCTATTCGTACGTTACTTCGATATTGGCTTTTAAGGTTATCTCGAAGTGAAATGAGAATTTTAGCCACAGTTCGAATATATTGTACTTCCTCCAATCGTGAATCCAACCGTCGAAAGACCAATACTTAACGTCGATATTTGAAGAGATATGGCAGAGGCAGGAGGAAGAGCTACATTACAGTTTCTAAAAAAATTTGATTCCACGATTTCGAAAACTAGGACCCACCGAGCCGGATTAACCATCAGGCAGATCAGGCGACTGCCTAGGGGCCTTGCTTCAGATAGGGGCCATGCAAGAGAAAAAAATTCTGATGATGTAAGGGCGCACGGTTCTGAGGACCCATTTCAGAAAAATTCTTGCTAGTACTGAATTATCCAAAATTAATATTTATAACTAATACGGAAAATATAGGTATGACGTGAAATCAACCATAGTGATACAGCTACCCACACCCCAAGCCCCAACCCCCATCCCCGAGATACATTTTAATTTGAAAAATGAGACTTTCGATTCAACCGTTTAAACGTATTTGAAACCGCCTCTGAATCCCGAGCTCCGCAGCTACTTCTATCTGAACACGCAAAAACAACGGAAAACCCATTTGATATTCCCCAATAATCGAATATAAAATATTTTCTGTTATCCGTCGAAGTTGCATAGTGATGATAACCCCCCTCCCCCCGAAATATAATTCTTATAGTGTGACCTTGGAAATACCAACTATAGAAATCCAAGAAGATTTTAAAAATCAATATTATTTCGCACATCTGTACTAGATATATATAATGAAATATCCAACTTTACCTACTAGAACATTTTGGCAACGTTGTCGGAAGACTTATCCACTGCGAAACGAAAAGGCAAATATAGGCCGGAGGAACTATCCACCGCATCTTAAAAAATTTTGTATACTGCGGAAGACCCAATGACCGCAATACGAATCAAGAATATACAGTCGGAAGACCTAGAACCGGATTTTTGTCAGGAGGAGCTATTGATTGCAAAATGTACGATGAAAAATATTTTTCGTGGTCAATGTTTTGACGAATTCGCAATCTAACCTCATAAAATAACCAATATTCGCAGAGAAATCTGATATATATGCACGACTTCTGGGGGAAGACCTATTGCTGGATTCTTGAGGGAGGAGCTATACGCGTAGGGATGTAAATATATATATATATATATATATATATATATATATATATATCCAGTCCCTAAGGTCAGCAGCCTGGGAACTGTTGAAATGTTGCTCCTATCACTAGAAGTATGCTACAGGGCGGTAGGGGGCAGCGGGCTGGCCCTCTTCGGAACCGTCCGGAGGAAGAGCCCGATGGGGTAAGCTGTGGGGCAAGCGGCGCAGCCCCCCGAGATGGCACCGTAAGCCCAATTCGGAACCCGATAAGATCAAGGAGAAGCATCAGCTTGGACGGATTGATTACCCGTCCCGCTATTTCTCCTAGGAGAGATGGGAGAACTCGATGGACCAACGAGGAGAATATCCTCTTGATGAGAGTTCACTTCATAGCCAAGGATCTTCAACGAAGAACAAACAGAACATATCGACAGATCATCACTACAACCTGGAACGAGATCAACCCAGCCAAATTATTATACCCCAACCTGCTCTCCAACAGGATCAGATGGATTCTCCAGAACGAGAAGTTTTCAAGTGTAGAATTGGAAAGTATTGAAAGAAGCTGTAGACCACACACAACAACACCAGCTGAGAACCACACCGAAGTTGAGGCGAATATTCGGTTCTCCCAAGAACCAGACCCTAAAATGAAGACCACCGAGAAAATTTTCAACAAAATACTGCAACTTTACAGTGGAATCTCCCCTCAAGAAAGGCCAGCTATACCAAGACTAACAGGTTCTCAAAAGATACTAGAAAGCGTGGAAAGAACTAATAACATCATAAACACACAACTCAGTAATGACTCCACGTTAGAACAAATCGTGGATTATGTGTACGCTGGTGCAATGACGGTTTGCGAGGAGAATAACAAAGGCCTCAAAGGAATCAGAACAGACACAAGAACACATGTGGAACCTCCATGGAAGAAACGCCTGGAAAAAAAAATAACCAACATTAGAAAAAGAATAGGCACAATATTCACTTACCTCAATACAACATCGCCATCCAGAAAGGTCATCAAGAGAGTGCATTGCATAGCGTCAGAGTTGAAAATCAGAGAAGATAAACTGAGAGAAGGATTGAGATTGGAATGTGACGTCCTAAAACAAAAAGTTAAAGCATTAGGCAACCGGCTTAAGCGATACAATGAAAGAGTTAACCGATACAGAAACAATCAACTATATTATAGAAACCCAAAGGAGTTCTACCGCTCGCTGGAGACAAAAGCGAACCACACAACATCTGAAGAAAAATATCCAACGGAGAACAACATGCGATCAACATTGGAGGAAATATGGAGAGCGGACGGAGAGCATGATGATGATGCGCTGTGGATAAGGGAAGCCGAGGAAGAATCAAGAAGGTACATTATGGAGGACTTAATCATAACGGAGGCAAATATCAAAAAAATTCTGAAGAAGACGAACAACTGGTCGGCACCAGGCCCGGATGGAATCCATAATTATTGGTGGAAGTACTTCAGCTCAACCCATAAATTTCTGGCAGCAGTCTTCCAGAAATCATTAACTGACCCATCAATTTTACCTGACTTCTGCACACTTGGTTCAACCCATATGATACCAAAGGGTAAAGACATCGAAGACCCCAGAGACTATCGACCAATCACGTGTTTACCTACGGTATACAAGATATTAACAGGGACCATCACAGAACACATCTGGAAACACGTGGAGAAATACAACATAATGGCTCAAGAACAAAATGGCAGCAGAAAAGACACAAGAGGATGTAAAGAACTGTTGATAATAGACACACTTGTTACAAAACAGGCAAAAAAGAAACAAAGAAACATTTCCATGGCATGGATTGATTACAAAAAAGCGTTCGATTCCATACCACACTCTTGGCTTCTGAAAACTCTTAGACTATATGGTGTCGCGGAGACTGTAATCAATTTACTGCAACATCTGATGGAAAAGTGGAGAACAAGGCTACAAGTGAAAACCAACAAGAACAACTACAAAACAGACGAAATTAACATCAGAAAAGGTATCTTTCAAGGCGACAAATTGAGTACGTTATGGTTCTGCCTGGCCATCAACTTCCTAAGTAAATTGCTAAATAAATCATCCTACGGATATGTTATAGATAAAAGAACCAAAATAAAGATAAACCATCTCCTTTATATCGACGACTTGAAACTCTATGCAGCCAATGAAGAGCAGCTCTTGCGGCAGCTAAAAATTGTAACATCTTTTACAAGAACAATCAAGATGGAGCTAGGACTTGAAAAATGTGCCGTCATACACGTGAAAAGAGGAAAATTATCGGAAGGGAACACTATGATGATAGAGGATGACTTGGGCATTCAAAGATTAACGCAAGAGGACACTTACAAGTACCTAGGAATCCAACAAGGAATGGAAATAAAATCAAATGAAGCCAAGGAATCATTTAAATATAAATTCCTGAATAGGTTGAAGAAGACTCTCCAAGCGAAACTGAATGCCAAAGCAATGAACACAGCGATAAGCTCCTGGGTGATACCCTGCCTCTCTTACTCCTTTGGAGTTCTCAAATGGACTGCTTCAGATCTGAAACAGCTGGATATCCAAGTGAGAGCACTCCTCACAAGGCATGGGATGCACCATCTTCATGCCTCCGTAAATAGGCTGTACATACCAAGGAAGGATGGGGGAAGAGGTATGCAATGTATTGAAGGCATACACCATAACGTTATCAGGGATATGAGAGAATACTTCAAGTCGAAAAACTTACCATTCTACAAAGCTCTATACAAGGAAGACCAGAACATCACGGCTTTAAATTTGGCAACTGAACACCATCTGCTCCAATCTCCCACCAATGAAGAACTATCTGAGATGTGGCACAGCAAAGCATTACATGGAAGATATCCAGAGGCCCTGAAAAAGAGAAGCATCGATAAAGAGAGATCAATTGCATACCTGAAGTCTGGTTACCTCTTTCCCGAAACTGAGGGTAGACTGGCGGCGATCCAAGATCAAGTGGTCCCCACAAGATCTTATCAGAAGAATATAACAGGGAGGAATCTTAGAAGCGACAAATGCCGTAAATGCTCTCAGGCACCAGAGACTATTCAGCACGTCACGTCGTCTTGCCCCGTCCTCGCTCCTAGAGAGTACACCGATCGACATAACGCTATGGCAAGAGCATTTCATCAGGCCATCTCCCTGAAATACGGATTAATTAAGAACAAGAAGAAGATACACGAATACTCACCAAAAGAGGTTCAGGAGAACGATGAGGTGAAGGTGTACTGGGACCATCCGCTCATTACTGACCGGCCAATCGCACACAACCGGCCTGACATTGTTATATTCAAAAAAAGGGAAAGAGAAGCATTTGTAGTGGATATCACCGTTCCGGCTGATGACAATGTAGAAAGAGCGTACACCGAGAAAATAGTAAAGTATCAAGATCTGACTTTCGAGTTAAAAGAACTATATAGACTTACCCAAATAACAATACTACCACTGGTCATCACTACAAATGGCTTGGTGGAGGTTCATCTCCAGGAAAACACGAAGAAGCTCGAGCTTGAGGAGAGATTAATCGAGGACGCGCAAAGGGAGGTGATTCTGTGGACCACCAGAATTGTTCGAAGATTCTTACTGAGCGAATGAAAAATGTCTTGTTCTTGAGGAACCGGCATCATCATGGCCAAGCCCTGAAAGGTGAAGAAAAAAAAAAAATATATATATCCATGATTTCATATTCTGATTTTTTCTATTTGTATCTTATCATGAATTTCAGAGTCCTGAAGAAGGATCAGTAATGTAATAATCAGTAATCAGTAATAATAACCTCGAAGTTATTCTTGTTTCAGCGGAGCTCTATTTTCGATTTTTTTTTCGAATTTTCCCGCTCAGAGAGAATTTTCCAACCAAAACTGAAAAATGTTACATCAAAATAACTTGAAATTTTCTAAGGAATCTATTTCTGCAATAAAAAAATGGTGTTCTAATTTGAAAAACGGAAGTTGACGTCATTTCCGGAAAAACCGGAGGTGCTCATGCCTTGAAAATATTTTAGATTTCATCAGAATCGTGAAATACTTATAAGTGCTGAATTTCATGAAAATACGTTCAGTAGTTTCCTGTATAAATATGGGTGAGGTTCCTCGTGAAAGACCCTGTATATATATATAATAATAATACTAACTATATAATACCTACTAACTACTCGCCGGTGCTGGCCCTTTTTTAATGACGCTGTAAATCAATCAAACTTGTCCACATTTTCTTTGATATATGCCGGCAAATGTTGATACTTTCTAGGGGCGGCTTTCTTCATATCTCAGGAATTATTTTTATTTTCATCATGTTGATTTTTTAGGAATGCAAAATACTGGAGAAATAAATCAATTTCATTTCACCATTTTATTGATAGTAGAATCTTATATTGCTGACGGGACACTGTCGATATAAATATCATTTGTATCGCATGGGGAAGTCAGCAGATGAAACCTGCAGGCTATGTGGATCAGAGAAAGAAACGGCTGAACACATGGTATGCAAGTGTCTAGAGCTGGCGGAACTAAGAACCATTCACATGGGGAAGTCGGTTCTGGATCCACATGAAGTAACAGCTTAGGCTCCTAAGGATGTCGTTGGATTCATCAATGCCATTGATGGACTCCTTGGTATTTATATGAACGAGTTGGGTAAAGAACAAAAGATCCTTGCGGTCGAAGTTCCCAGAAAGCTGAACGAAGCCATAACGACCCCTGTTCAGGATAATAATAATAATAATAATAATAATAATAATAATAATAATAATAATAATAATAATAATAATAATAATAATAATAATAATAATAATAATAATAATAATTTGGAGTTCTGTCCTGGTCTAAAACCGATTTGGAGAGTCTTGACGCACTGATGAGGACAGAGATGACAGCTGCATTGAAACGTAATAGATACTCCAGTATAGAACGAGTTTATCTCCCCAAAGAAGAAAATGGAATGGGACTACTGAGTATCTCTGATATCCACAACAATGAGATTGCTTCTCTTAGATCTTATTTCTTTTGGAGGAGTGAGACTTCCCGAATGCATAGGATAGTATGCTCTGCAGATGTGAAACTTACCCCTCTTAACTTACATGATCAAACGCAGCAATCTAACGAGACAATTACCACCATCCAGATGCGAATGGATCAATGGAGGGCAAAAGCTATGCACGGGCAGCATGCTCACGACCTGGATAGGCCAAATGTCGACAAAAAAGCGTCGAACGCATGGCTAATGGTTGGAGAGCTCTATCCGGAAACAGTCGGTTCGTTGTTGGCGATACAGGATCAAGTGGTCCCTACAAGATATTATCTGAAACGAATAGCTAACAAGCCTGACATATCCACTGAGCTCTGTCGACGATGTAAAGGAAAACCAGAGACAATAAAACATATCATAGGTGAGTGCTCAAATCTAGCTCCAACAGAATATACGAATCGTCATAATCAAGTAGCTAAGATAATTCATCAAAGGCTAGCTGAGCAATGCGGTTTCCTGCAGGGTCCTCTGGTTCCATATTATAAGTACAGTCCATCAGCAGTACTAGAAAGTTCAGAGTATCGTCTCTACTATGATCGGACAATACTCACTGATAAGACAATCAGGCATAATAGACCAGACATTCTCTTAGAGAATAAACAGAATAAGGAAGTCTATTTATTAGATATAGCAGTTCCAAACACCCAGAATATAGAAGACACTATCACTCAGAAATCTTCGAAATACGTGGAACTTGCTGAAGAAATTCTGAGATTGTGGGGATACAAGAAGTACACCATCATTCCATTGGTCCTGTCTAATACACGAGTTATCCCAAAGAACCTGCTTGAAGGCCTTAAGTTATTAAACCTCCCTGATAACCTTTATATTCTGCTGCAGAGGTCAGTCATTCTGAGCACATGCCATATGGTCCGCTCCACCCTGAATCTCAAAACATAATCCAGATAAAGTGCTGTTTTGGTATAACCCGCAGCTTCTGTTACCAGTCGAAGGCTGAGAAAAAACATATAATAATAATAATAATAATAATAAATAATTAACGGTAATGGAAACATGTAGGATTGTGAGGAAAATAATAAAGGAATAAAAAACGTCAACAAGGAATGAGTTTGCGAAAGCCCTCATTACCTTTACCCATGCAAACACCTAAGCATGAGAATTGCGGAAGATAATAAAAATAAGAAATAATAATAATAATAAGAAAATAATAATAAGAAATCAACGGTAATGGAAACATGTAGGATTGTGAGGAAAATAATAAAGGAATAAAAAACGTCAACAAGGAATGAGTTTGCGAAAGCCCTCAATACCTTTACCCATGCAAACACCTAAGCATGAGAATTGCGGAAGATAATAATAATAATAATAATAATAATAATAATAAGGCCTACTAAATCTGGAAATGCTTCATACTAACCAACTAAAGAGGCTATATACTTACTTCCAGGCATCTGATGACCCACTTCATAGAGCTCTCAGTTTGGCTGATGTTAATCTCTCTCCACTCAGCCTGGCTGGTAGCATCCTCCCTGAAAAACAAAAAAGTATAAATTCAATGGAGCACGAATGGAAAAATAGGGCCATCCATGGAAGGTATGCTGCCGCACTACACAGTCAAGATGTTGACTGGCAGTTGTCCACCACTTACCTTAGACAGGGATTCCTCATGCCGGAGACTGAGGGATTCATTCATGCAATCCAGGACCAGGTCATTTCTACCAGAAGCTACCGCAAACACATTTGGCCAATGAACTGAAGGACATTTACCAACTGAAGAATGTTCATATTGTGCCAATAATTATTTCTGCTAATGGCCTTGTAGATAGAGAGCTGGCAGGGGCCTTGAAAATGTTGGGTATAAAGGAACACCAAAAAATTATTAGCCTTATGCAAAAGGCAGTAATATTGTCAACATGCTCGACCATCAGAAGAATACTGGCTAGGGATTGAATCGTTGGTGGTCGACACCCCGGTTCTATCTGCTACAACCATGAATTGTGAAGAGAAAAAAAAATAATGATAATAATAATAATAATAATAATAATAATAATAATAATAATAATAATAATAATAATAATAGTCTTATATTATATCTATGCTTACTTTTATATTGTTAATGTATACTTATGTAAAAGATGAGTATTTCCCTCTATAATCTTAATTTTCCTCTGGAATGAAGGAAACTTTCTGAAGGTAAGTTATACAATTCGGTATTTTTCGAGCATTTTTCGGCACTGGGCACTGGGTGATACCTACAGTTGAAGCGTCGGATGATAAAATAAAATAGACCGAGATCAACTATCATACTCACTTTTTCTGTGATTATGATTCGTTAAGTACTGTACCTACCGAAAGAAAAAAGTGGAGAAAGAAAAGATGTTAGCCAATCTCAAGAATTAAAGATACAAAATTTAGCTTTGGGAGGAACAAATGATACTGTATTTATGGAAAGAAATGGCAATTTCTTGAAAATGCTTGATTTTTGTGCTCTTTTCGACCCTTTAATGAGTCATTATCTATTGCATATTTTTTTTTTTTTTGTTCTAGTCCTTTATATTATGCATGCGTACAGTATTTTATCAGTAATATCGTAATACATTTTAATTTTTGTTCGAGTTTGAAATTATTATTTAATTTATTGTGAATTAATATAACTTTTGTTTTTTGATGAAAATTTTTCAAAAAAAATGTCTCTTATGACTCGATTGAAAATCTGGATCATCGAATATTCAATGTTTGCATTCTTCAGAGTTGACTTTTGTTAGGGAAGTAAAATATTGTCAAAAGGATAATGAGAAGATGTAAATAATTTTTGATTGATCGAGATCTTCCAAAACTTCGAATATTTAATGATATCAGAAGGAGCTGAACCAACATGAACCACTAAACGGCATTTGCTTTATTTTGACTTATTTTTAATGCAAATTTCACATTCATGATATTTTGTTTTATCATTACGCCTTTTTTTGTCTTGTAGAATGGTGTTTCTCTCTTCTCTACTCACGATATTGCCTCTTCCAATGCAATGAATAAGTATTATCGACATATTTTATCTCTCTCTTCCGATAACATAATTTTCTCTCGTCTCTATTTTTTCACGAAATGAATTTCATGTTCAATTTAAGCTTATTTATATTTTGTAGTTCTTAAAATTTTGTTGTCTACATTTTTCATGTTTAACTACTTTGAAGGTATCTGCATTCTTAGTATTTTCAGAAGCGCTCAGTTTTTTCGACTCTTGGATATGTTTGATGTCTTATTTACCATTCTGCCATATAAGAACGTGATTATAATGCGAATCCGGGGCAATATGGGTACCTAACTTTAAGATCCTGATTTTTGTATAAAACCAAATAACTCAACATAGCCATTTTGAATTTAGCTAGCTGAATATATTTTCTTTAGACTTCAGCCAACTAAATATCCAACTAAAAATTTTCACGTAGTTTTTTTATGTATTTTTGAAAAGACAGGCCTTTCCCCGTTTTCCCCCGTATAAGGGGCAAAATGGGGCATGTGTCTGGGTTAGTGTATTGGGTACGTGTTAGAGAAAGAATATATTTCATCAATACAAAAACTGTTAGTTATATGATCTCTTTTATATATTTCACAATCTCTAACCCTGGAGCTACGGTAAACACATTTCTGGCGCGCTTTTTTTTCATTGACTCTTTAGACCAATTTTGACAAGTTGTCTTACTTGCTTATTTTCGTACCATCTGAAACCACTACATAATATACCTTAATACTTTGCATGGGACGAGATAGGGTCCCCTAAGATGGGTTACAACAGGACCTCGGTTGGTCCCATAATCAAAACCCCATTTTCCCCTAAAGCACCTGCTCAAATAAAACAAGAAATATCAATTGGTGCAAAAGGCTTTTTGAAGCCATGCGTTTGATAAAGTATCTAAATTAGGGCAATAACGATATAGCATAAACAAAATATCAATAACTTTTCTAAAACTGTAGATACCTTAAGAAAATATATGATCCACTTTTAATACATAAGGCGTTTATAACTCCATGGCCGAAAAAGTTAAATTTATAAACTTATGTCCAACCGATTCATGCTGCTTCTATTGCGAGGAAAGGTATTAATAGTTGGATAATGCGTCTGTGATTAGGGGGGCTTATTCGAATGAAATTCACGTGAAATGGCGGTACCCCGTTTTGCCCCAGTACCCCGTACTGCCCCGGATTCCCCTATAAACACGAGACAAAAACGATTTATTTCGGATCTGATGTTCTCTCACTGAAAAATTAATTCTTGACTCTTGTGAACTGTCACATTTATTTTATGTATATCCTTATTCTAGTTCATATGTCAAAAATCGGTTGTAATTAAGCAGTTTTGTATTTGAATTTTAAAGGGTTGTGAATAAGACTTAAGGAATATTTATTATTGATTACGATTTTACTATTTATTGAAATTATATGATGAAATATTTGATAATACAAGATAGTCCATGTTTAGAGTAGTTAAAACGAAGTAACGTATCAGGGCATAAAGTATGTCTGAAAAAATATTTGATTACTAAAATTATATTAAAAAATTATTCGAAATATAACATACCCCAGGTGATTCTTTATACCAACATTTCATCACTTCAAAAACATTACTGCATGGACTTGAACCTCCTGAAAATAATCGATATATATTCAATAATTATATGTGATATGTTGGTGAAATACGAAGCATGTCCAGAAAGTAAGTGAATTGAGGCTCCTACGACCGTAGAGAATATTCTGTTCATTCCGCCACATCCCGTAGAACAACCAAATGTTAGAATATTTCATTCTAACACTGTTTTCAGTAATATTTATTGATGACATGTTGGCTTCCTGTCACGGATTTATTTAACATCTGTCAAATTTCATGAGAAAGAAAACCGTTCTACCAATCAATATTTTTCAAAGCAAAAATTAATAAGCGATATTTATGACAATATTTCATTAATTTCGATAAAAAATTCAGCGTTCATTCCAAAACTGGGCACATCGTGGCTCGTTTTGGGATTTTGAACTCAAACGCGTGTAAGAATATCAGTGCCATTCTGCACTTGTATCATAATATCATAATAGAATATTCTAAAACAAGTTGCAGAATGAGCTCCTATTCCAACACGAATGCGAAATTCGAAAACGAGCGAGTTTTCGAAAGCATGAGTGTTGGAAAATTGCCTTCTGCCACGAGTTTTAGACGATATTTTCTCTGAATAGTTTTTTTTTCATACCGATATTTTCTCTATTCGAGTAAAGTTTTGTGAAATACTCTCGATTTTGAAATAAGAATTCAGATTAGTGACTTTCGTATTGTATCTTGACAGTTGGTGTGACTCACGACATTTGACAGATTACGGAATATGAACTGATTTGATTTGAGAATTGATAGGATCGGAGGTCAGTACTGACAACCAAAAAACGAAAAATATAACTGAAAACAATGCTGTAATGAGTTCATTACATCACTACTCCTAGTACTGTAATGAAGTCATTACGATACTGAAATAGAGAAATAACTATTTACTATTATATATATATATATATATATATATATATATATATATATATATATATATATATTTATTTCAAATATAAGCTTCAAAACAAGAACAGAACGAGTTTAGTATGATTTCGCCAAGTGCGAAATCCGCACCATCATCCGTTATCTCGTTGCGAAGGAAAAATCGGCACATGAGACTTTTAAAGAGATACGAACCGTTTATGGTTACAGAGAGTTTTTAGAATGCTATGAACTTTCAAGTCTATTGTTACTTGAGATGAAACTTGGGTCGCACATACACTATTTATACGCCTGAAACCCAGAGCCAGTCCAAACAGTGGCGTCACACCAGTTCATCCTGAACCAGAAAGTTCAAAACCATCATTTCAGTAAAAACAAATCATGGCTTCAGTTTTTTGGGACCACGAAGGTATCATATCACAATAAATTTCCGAATCAATAGCTTCTTGGATTTCTCCACAAAAATCTTTTCAATTCAATTGTTTTATTAATTTGTTGAAAAAAGTTGATCACCTGATTATTCAAAAATAGTGGAATCAAAGATGAAAAGCTTTTGAGAAAAGTAAGTATATGGATCCAATTCATGAATATAGATAAGGCTACTTACTCAGTTTCGAGCATTTTCTCACTGCTGGGCCCGCATCAGCTTGCATATCGGCTGGCAAAACAGCTAATGCAGCTTCTGGATCTACAATTCCTTCTTCATCTACCTGAAATAATTATGATGAGTAATTAACTAATTCATCAAATTCTGAATGCAATATTCAACTAACGATAGCCATTTGGTCCAAGAGACATTTCGAGTAACACATGAGTTTCTCATCTTCAGCGAAAACCCCATTTTGTGCCTTGGTAATCATAGCTGGAATATTTAATAAATAATTCATTCAAGAGCAAGAACGAATATAGGCATGAATATTACCTTCATCTACCCCAATCTCATCAACGCAGGTATTGTGGAGATTATTGATCAAATCTTGCATGTCATCATCCAAACACTTGTAAAAGATACTATTACACTCTTCAAGAATATCTTATAATTATTTTTGAACTTACCGAAACATATGAAAAAATGGCCACCAAAAACAAGAAATTCCTTGAAACCATTTTTTATATTCGTTACTGAATCAAAGGCCCGAAACTGACTGATCGTGGATGTACCCACAACAATTTTATTTATACTAGAATATCGTCATTGACTGAAAACAAATCATATGGCTGGAACGAAAAAATTTCTCAAAGCAATGCAAAACCTATGATCAGTTGAAAAATTGATTGTTATTCGTTTCCACTCGTGCATGTAAATACCTATTTGAATATTTCTCTAACTATTGCATTTCCGTCCAATCCTCGAAATCTCAAATTTGAATGAATGAATGATCCAAACTCTCATGTGATATGGGTCGTATTAAGACATTTACCGGTCAATATTTTCGATTATTATGAAATTTGGTAGATATTGAAATTTGACATTTGTTGACTAAATAAAGATCCGAATAGGCTAGGGATTTTGACAAAACGAAATGTCGTAAGCCGAATCATCAAAATACTTAAAAGAAACCATAAAGATTATTTACAGAAAAATGTTCTGTCAGATTATTTTCAATGAGATTAAAAAAAAAGACTTCTCTCTATTTTAAAGAAGTAGATATCATGAATATGATATCGTGCAATGTCACATGAGTAGATATCATATTATGAAAATCGTTTGTTTCAATCGAAGACAAAGATATTGAGTACATTATTTAACAAAGATTCACTGAAAAGTACAGAGGTACAGGAAATACAGGGCCGCCGCCAGGGCCGGCAAACCGGGCAACCTGCCGGGGTGGCAAATTCTGGGGTCGGCAAATCAGCTTTGTCATACTGACATTTTTCTTCTTCAAAATCGAAAAGGTGCCTGTTATTGTATGAAATCCAAAAGAAGCCAAGACTTTGAGGTGGCCTTTTGACTTTGCTCGACCAATCCATTAATATTAGTACACGAACAACTGAATAAATATTTAATTAAACTCGGAGTTACACCGGCAGAAGAAAAACGTATAGTTTTTGGAAGGGTGTCCAGGATAATTCTGAAGTGATTTTCATTTTCAGTTTGCCAATCAGGGTTCAAAATTTTTATTACTAGGTTTTAAAAAATTTTAACCGTCGGATTTTACATTCAAACGGCGATACGTATATTGCTCTCTTCGTTAACGAGATGTCGGCGATTCTTTTCGGGTTTTTTTATCGATCATCTCAAATAGGCAAATTGATAATTAGGAGCGGTCGTTCCAAAATTCGAAAAGTCGCCTTTTATGAGTTAAAAGGATGCTTGACTGAAATTTCAGGTATGATCAAATTTCTGGACCAAAAAGCCCTTATATGAGATATGAGGCCGATCTTCGAATTTCAAATGCAAACCCATCTTTTTTATCAGCGATTCGGATTAAGCGGGAAATTTCTCATTCGAATTGGTTAAAACCAAAAATTTTTTCGTCCATATTGGGGCCCTATATGCAGCGTTATTTGTTCAAAAATCCGGGGACGTTCTTTCTGATCAGGATCAAAAATTCATATTCCGATACTGAAGTTCTTAGTAATTTTTGAACCCATCAGATTGTGGTTCCAGAAAGGCTTATACGAGATGAGAGGTCCAACTTTGCAATTTCAAATGCAAACCTTTTTAATTTCAAATTTGGATTCAGCGAGAGATTTTACATCAGAATTGGTTGAACAGAAAAATTTTCGTCCATATTTGGGCTTTGTCCTCACATCACTCATGAGCACCATAGGGGCCAAAATATGATGGGCCCAATCGATTCCCTAAGAAAAATTACTGAGGACCTTACTATCAGAAAATAAATTTTCGCATTCCGTTATGAAAAATCCCGCGGATATTTTAACAAAAAATGCTTCATAGGGCTCAAATATGGTCGAGAAAATTTTCGGTTTGAACCAATTCTGTTGAAAATTTTTCCCGTTAAATCCAAATCTGCAATAAAAAAGACTAGTTTTAAATTCGAAATGTCAAAGTTAGGCCTCATTTCTCGTATAAGGCCCTGTTGGTCCAAAAATCTGATGGGCTCATTCGATTGCTCACATTAGCTGGATCAAATTTTTGAGTCGAGAACTTGGCCACCGTACTGTGAAGAAATGTTATGAGGTAAAATATCAAATCGAAATACGAAAACAGTAAAAAAATCTACATTTAATCCGGATGACATTGTTTTGAATTTTTCTTACATGCGAGAGCTGTGTTGCCTTGGAACAGAAATTAGTAATAATAAAAATCCAGAACGCGCTAATTGTCTTTGAAACGAAATTCAATTCATTTAACTTCTACTCAGAGCCGGGGCGGCGAAATTTTATTTTGCCAGGGCGGCAAAATGTCTGGCGGTGGCCCTGAGGAAATAATTCGTTATATTAGTTTTCATCCAAATGTTTTTGTCAAATTTTTGGTCTATTTTGATTTTATGTGAAGTTATTTCAAATACATTATTCTATTAAGTTTAGATAGCGGATGAGATGATCCCCTTTTTCAATTAACCCTGAAAATTATCTTACAGGATTGAAGTCCTCATTTGATGGGTTTTTATCCAACCAATTGATATTTGCCACATTGTTCCACATTGATTGATTCTATCCATAAATTTACTGCTGCTTATTTTAAATGAAATGAAGCTGTTAATTCTTGATAGATTTTTTTTAATTCAATTTTGAAGTTGATTATTTTTCAAGCAGTTATTAATTTCGCAAATTTAAAAACCTAGTATGTTTCATTGGGACCGTCAATTGTACACTTTTAATTGGATATTTCAATACCTAGTATAAATTGAAGAAGAGTATTAAAAAAAAATTCAAATTTTACGTGAGTTGAAAAGCGGGATTTTAGGTAATTTGAAAAAAAAATATTTAAAAAAACTTATCTCCTAACCGTGACTCTTAGGACTCAGGACGAAAAAGTTGGCAAATGACCCCAAGAATATCCCAAAACAATTTGACGATTCATGTACAGGACACTCTTTATCGTATTCTCTTTCTGTAAATGAATGCCAGCTGTCATAAAATCTAAGCCCTTTCGGCACTTTAAAAGGTTCATGGTTAAATTTCATGAGTATACTCAATGTCAATATATAACTGAATTTCCTTTGTTTTCCTTTAAACTTTATCCAGAATGTTTACTTTGCTGGTTTTAATCATAAATTTTCAGAGGCTTCTTGAAAATTACCTGGTGCCCTCAAACTAATTTTTATTTCAAACCTACACCCTTCACCACCGCAGCTAAGCCGAGAGTTGTAGGCTGAAAATTATTTGTATGTTACATTATCTGGGAATTTGCACGGAGTTTAGAACGGAACAAAAGGATTGGGCTTTAGCGGATTTGACATAGAACGATGAAAGCTTTCCTTGGATCAAAACAAAATGAGAAAAAGCCAAATAGCCCAAGGCGTGAGTTTTTTCAGTCGAAAGTCTGCTGATTTCAAGAAAAGGAATTATTTCCCAAAAACATCTAGTAAAAACTTATTTTTTTCAAATTTCAACACCCCGTATTTCGGAAGCGACGCATGTTAGAACAGTTTTGAATGAAAAGAGGAGTTCCATCCGATGGAAGCATGAAGAATTAATATAATCTTTAATTATTACATTCAATAATTCATCTAATAATTCGTTCAATGATGTTGTCAGAAAGAACTTGATAATCTTTCCAAGTAGCTTGCAGAAAACAATCTCATAATAAACACTAAAAAAATTTAAGTGATGTATATGGGGAGCCAAACGAATCAGATTATGCTGAAGCTATGAGCAAAGATTATAAAGTATAAAGGTAGGAATCGACCATATATCAGTAATGTTAAAAACCCACTACGCTTTTTCGTTTAATAGGAACTCTGATTGTTTAGATGGCTCTGACAAGTCCAGCCTAGAAAATAACATCTTGTGCGATGAAACCATATTGACTAGATTTCTACACTAGCCCGGAGTCGAACTCGGAGTTCGCGGTCCCAGGACAACCGCTCTAATCGCTGAGCTACACTACGTGTTTCTTAATTATCATATATTTAGCATATTAATATCTGGCGCATTCAGATATATCCTAAAGGAACCCGGAATAACTAGATGGCGCTGACGTAAGTGTAGTCGCTTCGTTTGCAATCTTTCTTCTCTATAATCTTTGGCTATGTGTAGATGAACTGGAAACAGTAGACATGAGTGTAAATACCTGTAGGTAATAAGGAAATGAATCGACTACAACTGTTTCCGAATAGTATTATGAGATCCCGTCTTGAGGCTGTGGGAAAAATGTAAATAGTATGCTAGAAAAGTTGTACTTCCTGAATGTGAAACAGATATTAGTTTATTTTAATTTGATTTCTATGTATGAAATGATGACCACAATATTTATGTCATAAAATAAGATTTATCAATGATGTACATACATATACCGGGTGTCCCAGAATACCTGTTCCAATATGGATTATCTCCAGCCATTTCGGAAGATAAGAATTTGAAAATTTCATGTTCTTCAATTTGTTCAAGGAACTTTCGTTGGAGAAAAACAAAAATTGAAAATCATAATTATCAATAATTACACTATTAATTAAGATTACACAAAATATTGCAGCCCACTGCAATTCTTTCAATTTGAAATTTCATTTCTCTATGAAAAAAGTTTAGTACAAAGTGTACAGGGTGGGCATATTTTGATGTTTTAGCACTACAACTTTTGAACCAGAGGAGATGGACAAAATCTGATACCCCATTCTCGATCTCTTTTTCGGAAAAACTAACAAGAGTTGTATCCATTTTTGGCTACCTTCTTTCGTTTTCGAGTTATAAGCGAAAATTGGAAAAATAACGATATCGGAAAAAATTAATATCTCCGCTAATACTGATGATGGAGCTCTGAAATTAAAACTTTATACAGGCACCTTTTCACGTTGAATTCAGTGGCATGTTCGTCTTTCTTGCACCATTTTTAATTACGAAGCTATGACCCAAAGTTATGTTTTTTCAAATGGAAACACTATATTTCTGTGCCATTTTCTGAAAGCTTGATTTTTTTTTATTTCAAAAATATATGACATCGTAAGGTTTGTGTCAATATGAGTATAGAAATTGGTCAAAAACCTGTTTTCATGTGAGTCCAATACTTTCTATGGTTTCAACGAGCATGCCACTGGATTTTACGTAAAAAAGTGCCTCTATAATGTTTTAATTTCAGAGCTCTATCATCAGTATTATCGGAGATATAAATTTTTTCCGATATCACCATTTTTCCAATTTTCGCTTATAACTCGAAAACAAAAGAAGGTAGTTGAACGTGAATACTACTCTTGTTAGTTTCTCCGAAAAAGAGATCGAGAATGGGGTATCAGATTTGATCTCTTCTGGTTTAAAAGTTGTAGTGCTAAAACATCGAAATATGCCCACCCTGTACATCTTTGAAACGATTATTTTGCGAAGAAATAAAAAAAAGCAAAAAAAAAATACAGGGTGCTATTTGAAATAAAAAAGTAATAAGAGTCACTTCCGGTCAAGTCGGAAGCGATTTTCAATTTTTGTTTTTCTCAAATAATTAAAATACACGAAATTTTCAAACGTCGATCTACCGAAATGACTGAGATAATCCATTGGAACAGGTTCACTGTGACACCCGAAATAATACTGTAATGAAGATCGGTTGCTTATCTAATTAAGAACCCGATTTTCATCTAAACATATTTCATGAATGTCTGGTTCACAGGTCGGTGCAGGTTACCAATCGGTATTTGTAGGTCAGGAAAAGATACCCTCCTAACAGAGCTTGTCCAACGTCTCGGTGTATCCTCCTCAGATCTCATTTTCGGTTTTTGTTGCGTAACAGGAACAGTGGGTAATTGTTGTAATAAACCCTTTCTAATACAGCGTTTCTTTCAGGTGTCACTGGACGGGGAACCTAGACTACTGGTGGAGGATTGATTCCATCTCCAAGGTCGATCAGTGATGGTTCCACTCTGGTTCCTGTCTGTGGTTGAATCGAAGACATTCCCGGAGAATTTGGAACTTATGTATCCAAAAGGGATCCACTCTGAGGTTCAGCTTTTGTTTGTACTACCTGATCGTTGGCAGTACGGAGCTCCTCCAAAGCCTCCAAGGCTCTGATCGTCGTTTTCTTCATTTGTTCCACCGTTTGTACCTGTGTTTCATTTTCAGTGTTAATAAAGTTTAACCTCCCTTGTATGTGTCTTAACCTTGTGAAAATCTGTGGAAATTCGTTTATTGCGTTACTATAGTTAAAGTTCTGAATGGCTTCTACTAAATCCTAGTTCATTCTTACATGTCTTCATCTCCAGTGTTGGGTTATCGGTAATCGATGGTTGCACTGGTACTTCGGATTGAAGGACCTGACGTAGCAGGCTCCGCTTTGTCATGACTATGCTGGGGATCGGTTGGCCCCGGCAGGTTCAACTCATATGTCAGTTCGTCGCTGAGTAATTGATTCACATCCATGTTCAATTTTCCGTAATTATCTATGTCCCGGTATACTACGCACTCCGAAAATTAACCTATCACACGCACAATATGTCTCTAAAACTAATTCGATGTCCAGTTGTTCTACCACCAATGTTCAATAAATAAGTCTCACACAAATAACTATTTTTTGCCGAAAATTTTGAAGTTCCTAAACACTGTTTATGAAAGAAAAAAAAAACCAAAATTCTCAAAAAAAATGTTTTATCAGTCTGACCAGTGTCAAGTGATCTGAGAATTCCAGGAAATATTGAAAATGTGAGAAAAGTGAAATATTCAGGACGGTTAACGGATCAATGAATTTCCTGAAGTTCAAACAGTATCAGAAAACACAGGCCAATCACAATATAAACTTGGATTATGATAACGGTTCAATAAAAAAAGTGAAATTTTAGAAATTATCAAATAAGGTCGGTTATGAAAGAAATATTAAATCAGAAAACTGTAATAAAGTTCTTGAAATTGGAAAATTCTCAGAGGTTGCAGGGCAATTTTGGAATATCAGGTCAATTGACGGTTTAAACAAAAAAATAATATTCTGAAATTCAAAACTGATAGGGTATGACTTGACAACTGTAAAATAAATTGCCTTATTCAACAATTACCCTGAAACTGAAAATTTTCTGAAAATACGGTTCAAAAGATTTTCAATTCACTATAGCAGTCCAAAAATAATCAAAATATTCAAACAGTTCATGAGATGATAAGGAGGTAATAAAACACAGATATTCAAGTTAATTTCACTCGGGTTTCACTTCCTTATACCAGAAAACGCAAGCACTAAAGAAAATGGTTACTAATGTCAATGTCAAATCGAAAAAAAGCACAATTCACAACAGTTAGTAGAATTTCACCGGCAAAATAACTGTAATCACTTTATTTCTAGCGGTTTCCAAAAGTTCAGGTATAGTGTAGAAAATAATCAAAAAAAGAAACTCACTCTGACAGTCCCTGCTCGAGCGCCATTTTGTAACGGCGGGGTTTCGTTCTCCATTTTGTAGTGGTGCCGCCGCCATTTATCAATTCTCCTAATTACGTCTGGCCACCATATTTTACTGTTGAGTTTCTCTCGGAAAAAAAGGTGTTTCCAGGGCGCCAGCTATTTTTCTTACTAAAACGGCTAAATAGGGAAAATAGCAAACCTACCTGGGTAGTCTCTAGTCGGAGACAGGATTCGAGTTTATCTAGGCTGTTAGCGATAATTTGCTAGTCAAGAGCAAAGTCTCTGTTAATATATGTTTCTGTTTCCCAGAAGGGAAAACTATGGCTTTCATAATCGGGAAATGCCGGGAGAAAGGTAAAATATAAAACCAGTGATATTAAGAGTTTATGACACAGATGAAAAGAACAAAGTATCTATCATAAATACAAGTTATCCAACAGGTCTGAATGTATATACACACACCGGCGAACTGCAGTCCGGGACTGCAGAAACGTAGATCTACAGTTTTATTATCACTATGCACAGATAATCGATAAGTCCCGGCTGACAGTTTCGGCAAATCGTTTGAAAAACTGCCGTGTGTAGAGCAATTCCTTCAGATCTCATCGACAGTTCAGAACTTCCACATTTTCGATCTTTTACAGCCAAAATGGGCTGTAAAATGTAAAATAAATTCGAATAGACGAATATTCTAATAGGCGAACAAAGAATAGCGCCTATGAAAAACTTGTAAACTTTTACAAAACTATTGATGAAAATGCAACAGTAGACTCTTTTGCACTGATTCTCAGTTCTCTTAATAAATTCAATGCGATAGTTTATCACGTCTCAACAACCTTTCTTTAGTCCATAATCTCTTCTTCGATCTTTCATTTTCAATTAATAACACAATCATGGCAGCAGTCCATTTTCGTTTACGTTCAAACGTTCAAGAGACATACTTAATAGTTCCTTACTTGGAAAACTGAGGATCTGAACTGAACGTGTATAGTCAAATTGAAGATGGACTGCAGTCCGCGGACTGTCAGTTTTCGATTCTCAGATCAGGTCTTATGCGGCCCACCCACTATGCGATTGCCTGCAGGCCGTCGCCTCAATAGGAGAACGTAGGACCAATATCGCACAGCAACATACACTATCAGTTAACCGCCGGCAGGCGGACGTACAAAACTGCAGATTCTGGCCTGATGGTGGTACACACTATGCGTCCAGTGCCTTCAGGCGGAATGATGATGGCAAAACGGGACTGCAGGCGAACTTCAGTTATCTCACACAGTTCTGTCCACCATGCTTCGTCCGAAACGCTGTGCTATATACCTTCTTTCAATTTTTGGAGATCCCCCCTCGAAGAAGGTTTTAGGTGGAAGAGTGCCTCCAAGATAGAGGCAATCTCATCGCGATGATTTGATTAATACGGAAACGGTAGGGTGGACACCCATTTACGCCAAGCAATCAGTACTGAACAAAGGTTGATTGCGTCATCTCCCGATGATCCCGACTTACTGTTTCTTACTTTTTCTGGTTCTTTTCGGAAATCACATAAAAAAAAATTTGTTTTCTCCGCATCGACTGTAGCTAATGGCACAGTCTTCTTATGAAATTCTAATAGCACGTTGTACGCTTCATCACGTAGCCGTTTATTTGCATACGAGTCATCTTTAATTCTCCATAAACAGGGATAGGCTCGGTAAAATTCAATAAATCCGGAAATAAAACCTGGTTTACTGTCCATCTCTACCCGTCAGTCCAATCTCGCACTATCGCTGCAGGAATGAAAATGGCCTGTCGAAAAACTGACGAGAACAACAGAATCGGACATAAGACGATCACGAGCCTGCAGGCCAACTGACAGTGTGTGGCGGAGGGCACCTGAGATCACCGTCCGACAGATCTGTGTCGGTCGGCGATCTCTCTTCCGATCCTCGCCTGTAGAGTGACCACAGACCTTCAGTCCGCGCCAACTGTAGTCCGAAATCTTCAGATTAACTGATCAATGTGTGGGCGATCCAGATCGTGGGCCTTACGATTAACTTCAGTTAAACTGATAGTGGATGGGGCCCATTCCGATTTAACTGTATCGTGTGTAGTGCGCTACAGACCTCGACTGTCAGTTCAAATCGACAGTCCTGGGACTGCAGGCCGCCGGATCGTGTATAGAGACCATTACACGGTTGAAAACGTTTTCCCGATCAGAACTAGCCAGAATTAATATGTAATTATTGACTCGAGAATTTGAATGGCCAAGTTGAACGATCAGAACTTAGTGTTCGTCGATTCAAATCTTTCGCCTCCTTTTTGAGGCCGGTAAAACTCATCCGTCTACTCGTGGTGTTTAACGAGACAACGGCGATATGCGGTTCTAAACAACCGGGCCAGTCAAATATCGGTCTCTTTGGTTTACTTACGGTTCGAGCTCAAAGGGAAAAAAATGGAGATTGAGGAAAGGAATGGAAGAAAACGGGTTTTCAATCGTAACTCAAAGAGAAGGTCTGTATTCACTCGCAATTCACAATCAAAAAAACGCAACTAATTCGTAGTTTAAACTCAATAAATTCGTAATTCGCAACCAAGACGCAATTAATTCTGGCTGAAGAGAACCCCGTCTTTTATAACCTCGGAGGAGGGGAGGCACAGTGCAAACCTGCGTCGTCGAAAATTTCCGGAATTTTCGACTCCAATAATGCGTTTTCAAATAAGACCATATGTTAAAAAATGCCGTTCACGGGACCGATGTTGTACCACCGGATGTTTTTCTAATATTTAGAAAAAATTAAAAAAACATTCACAGGAATAAACGGCCTTTCTCCACATATTCGGAAATAATTCCGGAACCAGAAAATTCATGAAATATGTTTAGATGCAAATCGGTTACTTAATTAAATAAGCAACCGAGCTTCATTACAATACCTACTAGAAACAATTCAAATATTCATAACCCATTGCCTAGAAAAAAAATGAAAACCCCGTTATTTATAATGAATTCAATATGTACCAACAATCAATTTGCATTATTTATGAGAAGTGCTGATAATTTGATAATTAGAATCGATTCAAGAGACTGATCATAATAAGTGATATCAGAAATAGATACCGAGCAACTGACCTCAATAATATTAATATGATATTAATAATATCAATTTTGTAGCCTAAAGGTAAAAAATTTTCACTACTACTAGGTACTACTGTTTCTAGATTCATGTCTAACGAGTTTCCTAGTTTCTACCATCTATTCAAATAGTGCTTCAGATATTTCCTCTGATCCAAATGGATAAATTCGTCCGTTAAAGCTCTCCTCGAAAAATATGACGGTTGCTTCCTGGTTTTGTGCGTATCTGGCGTAGGTACATATTTTCGAGTTCAGTCCATTTTCTACTTTCTCTCTGTTTCTTTGAGAATGAAATCTTTGGAAAAATGACGGAAAACATATCATTTCAACTTTCAATGAATCTACTCGCACTGCCTTCTGCTTCGCAGAACTATAGCTTCCTCTAGTAACTACTTCTATCGCGAAATGATCAGCATTATTGAAAAGGGGATAAAACTGAATATTCTTTAAAGATTAGATATTAAGGACTGAAGAGTTAAACCGATTTCAAGCGAATAACCAGTAATGACCGCGGTTATCTACGGTTCTGCCTGCGGTTATCTACGGTTATAGCCTTCAGCGATATTCCTTGTAAAATGATTATAACCGACAATGACCGAAGTCGCTTGAATGCAGTTGGTCCTAGTTGGTAATTACCAATGAGGACCAGGTTATTCGCTTGAAATCGGTTTTAGTTTCGTCAATTTAGGAATTGTTTGAATATCAATACAGGGTTGCCATATATTCTCCTTCATCTTAATAGAGGACTGTCTTTCAGTTTAGGTCGAATTGTAGACATTGTTGCATTCTATATTTTCGATCGACATAACACGGGAATCAGGTCACTCCCATTTAATTGTACCGATCCCTCAACTCAATCGTGCTCTGGGATGAAAATACTTTCTGGAACCTACCCACATGAAGTTAGCCAGAAACGCGGATGGAACAGGAAAAGTGCGCAGTCGCGGCAGGTTTGACATAAAATACGAAAATGATATTCGGCACCGTAAATTCCGGAAAATCAATAGTCGTGTTGTCACTCTACTGCAGTTTTCCCGACCTTAGTAAGTATCGTTTAAATATTATTACTACTTTTGTCATGGCATTATCGAAACATTTTCCGATAGCACTTGAAATGTTTACGCTTATAATTTGAAATTGCTTTGATTTGTTGGGTATTTTTCGAGGATTAAAGAATGAAATTTTCAGTTGTTAGAGGGCGTATGATGAAAATCTGTTAAGACTTTTACTCAAAAGTACAGACTGGTTTTGACATCAAAGATTGTAGAAAGCAAGGGGAATAATGTATTTCCTTACATCTCACATTTCCGAAAATATAATGAAGTATTACGCATGCATGGAGAAATATAAAATTTTGAACCACTCTACTGGACTTTTCAACAAATAATAATTGGACTGCATTCGAATATTCATCTGGGATTAAAGGTGGAACAATTCCTTTCAAAAATATATTGGCAACACAAATTCTGGGGTCAACATATTGTGAATTTCATACAATTTTGTCATTCTTCGATTGGGCAATGCCAGATATATTATAATAATGGATGTCTTTCCGAATACCAACATTTTTCTATTCCCCAATATTTTTCAGTAGGTATAATTAAATATAAAAAATAAAAAAATATCATTTGCATCTTCGCTCTTCATGAATCAAATGCGAATCTGTCAGAGACTCGATGAAAGACGTTGTCAAAATAATGAGAACATAATTGGCGCATTCGCCAAAATTCAGCTTCGCACTATTAATTTTTATGATTCTCCCAGAATTCGAGTGAAAGTCATTACTGAAACTGAACTATTTTTGTCTAATAACATCATCATATTTTTATCGCGTACCCATTGCGAGTGACAATCTAGGAATCAGTGATTAAAGAAATCACCAATCATAATGGAAAATGGGTTGAATTTTGTAGAGGAAATGATGAATGGTGATGTTATTAGAAAATAATGACAAAAATTACGTTCTATTAGAGTTTCCTGGATGTTCTTTATATTTAAGCTCTCGAACATTCACGTACTTACTATCATTGTGAATAGTCTCATCGAAACTGGTTTTAGGTAGAAGGAATCTAATCCAGAAGGTGTGAATTATAGTAGTTGAATATTCCTTAGAAAAAAAACATAGGTATTTTGCAACAATGCGAACATAAAAATCATCTTAAAGATTTAGAAATTTGAGGTAATTTAACGAACTAATTTTTTTCAATCATGAGACAATATGAGTACATACCTGTTTTATATGAAAAAATTTATAAAACGTGGCTGAATTATACAATTTCAAAGTTGGTTTGAATGAGTGCATGTTCAGATCCTGAAAAATCTTATTTATTAAATTTATCTTGAAAATTTGAATATTCTCTATTTGATTGCATTTGACTTGAATCTTTTATGGTCATTTATATATTATATAGCCAACTATATTTTTCAATCATCACCAACGACAAAGTTTTCAATGAAGATGCGATTTATTCATCTTAATAATGGGCAAAGGACAATCAGAGAGAAGAAAGATTTCTGATGAGGAGGAATTCCCACGTTTATAAATATACCTTATTTAATGTTTCCCAATTGCGAACATTTCAATTTGAGGTACAACTATAAATTCAACCTGCATATCCGATTAGTTCTTATCATAAGATTGCAGATTCTTCAATGGGTAGCTTTCTAAAATAAGTTTTCTACATTAATCAATTGACGTCACACATTTCGAAGCGTACCTGAGTGTCCCAAATGCGATATGTTTTGAAAAATGGCAATTTCTCCAATCTAAAAACAATCGATACAAATTTATAACACAGTCGACCTTCGAACTGATATTGACAGGTATTAATTTGGTTTACACGGAAACAAAACCGATCGATAAAGGGAATGCGTTGGATCGTTCAATTTGCCAATCAACATTGTAGATGATGCGGTATTCTTTTCAGGATTCGAGTTTCATACTTTCTATTTTATTGATGGTTTAATTTCGAACCAAATAAAATTTCGAGATTGCATATATATCACGTATTTATTGATGACTAAGACTGTTCTCCTTGGAAGTGAATTTTGATGAAAATTCCACACCTGCAATTTTTAACCAATCAAAACCTGTATTTTCGACAGATCGCTATTGCAACGGATAAATTTTAGTGAAAATTTTTTCCTCGTGGGTACCCAACAGCGAATTATACTGGAAAATTTTTTGAAGTTTATGATGATAGAATATTGTTTTGACAATCTATCTATTATATGTTTTGCAAGTACTTAATGAAGACGAAAATTGACGTTGTTGGAAATCGAAATATAAATTTCTCTAATTCTGCTCAAATCCATTATTCTGCCACATCTAGTTGAACAAAACAATGATAGAATATTTCATTCTAGCACAGTTTTCATGGTTATATTTATTGATTACATGTTGGCCTTTTGGCACGAATTTATTTATTATATGTCAAATTTATGGGAGGGAAAACAGTCCTGCCAATCAATAAAATATTTGTCAATGCAAAAATCAGTAAACGTTATTCATGGAAATATTTCATTACTTTCGATACAAATTCAATGAGAATTAGAGATAATAATGTATGATACTCGTACAGAAGGCTGATTCTAACACTCGTTCATTCAAAACCTCGCCACTTCTTGAATCGTTTTTGAATTTTGAACTCGTGTAAGACTATAATGCCTTCTGCACTTGTAATATAAATATCTATTTATTTATTTAAAAACAATTTGGTGTGGAATTTTCTTACTGAATACCACACGAGATCAAATGAAATCCGGAAATTTTTTGTTGTTCAGTTGGGAATAATGAAACAAAAAATATAATGAGATAGGTATAGTTCTCTGCTACTGTCCATACGTATTTAAGATCTTAACCTATTAACTGGATCATGATTATTCGGTTATTCCCAAATTTTATCTCAGATTTCTTTATGTGTGATGTTGGCCCAGCAATTTTGGATTTTCGGAATTTTTTGTTGTTGTGCTGAATTGTGCTAGGTTTGTGCTGTTGAAATTTTTTCTTAATTCCATGTGGTTCTCGAGATATTTCGAAGGCCGAAAAAATTTGCCAGCCTTGCACTTTTTGAAAAATTGGATTTTTATGACTGAAAAAAATTGTGCCACACATGTACTGAGTTGTGCCGTTCGAATTTGGTTATTATAAATTTTATAGGCCCCGTCACCGATTTTTAAAATATTTTGCACAGTGAATCTATAGGACTTCCTGATACTACGGTCTCAATTATAGCTCTGGCGAGGCAGTAATTTTCGAGGAAAAAAATAAACGAAACTCATAAATATACTCGGATACTGCTCTGATATAAGGGATTTTTCCTCGAGCTAACTACAACAGTGTAGTTAGTCAACTTCATGACGTCATGGTTATCTTCGTGCCCTGTGTGGTAAGTTATGGCGGATGAGTGCAAAGGAAAGTGTCAGTCCCTCTCTCTCCGTTTTCAAGTAACTACACAACAAACCAGATTGATCTATTGGTTTGCTGGCGTAGTTAACTGTGACGTCATGGTTCTAACTACGCCGCGAAGAAATTCGTGTAGTTAACTATGGTATGCTTTGGTTTGGTGTGGTAAGCTCGAGGAAAAATCCCTATAGTCTCATATGGTTTAGTTTAACAAGGTTAGGTTATGTTAGGTTAGGTTAGGTTCATTTCCCCTACCAAAAGTTGAAACAAATTTTTTTTTTTAAATAAAAAAAAAAATTTCGTAAAAAAGTATAATATCGATCCGCATTCAGGTTAGGTTGAGTTAGGTAAGGTAAGGTTCATTTTCCCTACCTCAAGATCACAAAAAAAATACAAAAAAATACAACTGGGCAGGGAGCTTTATAATTACCCCGAATTTTTCCGAAAGTCTGTCTAGTTCCTGAAAAATCGGGAAAATATTCACGGCATAAGGCAGCACAAATTTTTCTATTCATTAGTGAGGACAAAAACGAGAGTGCTAGGCTATTTTTTTTCAATTTAGATTTTTCGGGAAACAAGACAGACTTCCGGAAAAATGCGAACGGCACAATTCAGTACATGTGTTGCAAAATTTTGTTCAGTCATTGAAATCCAGTTTTTCGAAAAGTGCTGGGCTGGCTTCTTTTTTCGAAATATCTCGTGAACCACATGGAATTAAGAAAAAATTTCAATGACACAAAGCAGCACAAACCTAGCATAATTCAGCACAACAAGAAACATTTCGAAAATCCAGAAGTGCTGGGCTTATTTCTCACACATGATTTCTTCTTCATAATTGATAGGTAGTGGTCTTGATGGAAGGAAAGCTACTCAAATGAAGTTACGAAGTTTCGGTGTATTTGATAGCTTCTTCAGGGCTATCAAAAATAAGGGTTTCTTGTCCAGCGAATCAAACAATGAAAGATGGAATCATTTCTGTGAAACCTGCCAATAAGGATAGGTAGTTATTGTCAGCAACTAACTACGCATTGTTCTCCTGCTTTTTTTCTTGTCATTCTTATTCTTCGGATCATGGTACTGTGTTTCAGGTAGTTGCGGACACCGGCAATAGCTATCGTTCTTGATAGGTTCGTAAAAGGGTTCGTTACTACGATTGCTCTATTCGTTTGATTATTGAACGCCCTGAGAAGGATATCAAATATTACACAAAACTTCAGTCATTTAAATAGAAGAATAGAAAGAGTTGAATTCATATCGAAAAATGAAGAGCTCGACTCCAACAGCTCAAGATCTCAGAAAATCACCGAATTTCTGTCTGAATGATGAATAAAATCTGACCAACAGAATTAATCATATTGTTTTATAATTTCGGTCAGTAAATAAACGAACTGATTGATCATTTTTTACAGGTTACGAAAATTTTTACGGATGGTGAAAGCAAAAGACGAGCCTGAAGCCAAGTTACTTCCAAATGTTAACGCGAAACCTCCTTTGACCTACCCTCTCCCGATGAATCACAATCACATTCTCAAACCCTGTAACAATCAGAATCATCTCCATCACCACAAGATCTACCATCACTACACATATTATCACCACCATACGGCGGGCCAATCGGAGACGGAGGCGCTATCCGACGGGACAGGGGAGTCAACGACCCCTAAGTTTTATTTTGGACCCGGTTTCGAACCCCAGACGTCGGGATCTTGCTCGGTGCATGACCAGGCAAACGGGGGTGAAACTAAAAACTCTGAGTATGTTGTGTTTTTCCACGTGAATCCAGGAGTGACTATCAGCTTCCAGATCGGCGATACGGCTGAAGTTTTGAGAGGTGAGTAAATTATGATGCAGATGTTAGTCCTTCAGCATAGTATCTTTGACAATCCTACAAATATTTAGGCGTGATTGAGGCTATTTAACCTTCAAAATTTGTGTCTCATAACTCATTTTCCGAACTTCTAAGAAATTCTTCCTTAAATTGGAAGAGATTTTATCTACAGATACAGAACAATTACCACTTTCCTTCCAGACATTCATCACACTTTGAAAATTATAATTTTGGAGGAATTAGAAAGTTTTTTGAGGTTATGGATACGTAGAAATTTTTCTTCAATTTTGTTGGGATACCTTTCTCAGATGAGGAAGGAGGTGAACGAGAGTTTCATAATGTGAAGGGTGATTGTTTATATTTTACTCAATAGCCATCTCAGTTAATATTGGTCGTAAAAAAAACGTTTAAATGGGCAAATTTGTAAAAATTTTTATGGGCATTCAGAATTCAGTTCTAAGAAATTGATGAAGGCATCGTAATCCTGAAAAAGTTTTGGGAACTGTTGTTTTTGAAATGGTATAGCCTCTATTTTATTTTCCTAATCAATAGAGCTCTATCTTCTGATTTCAAATATACATGGTGTTCGAGGAATAACTGTACATACTCTTACCAGAGATAGAGTTGGACTAGGTGATTACTGATTGACTATAAAAAATAAATTTCCCTAGAAAGCTACAGGGTGATTTTCCAACTTCATGGAAAGACTTAGATCATCAAAAAATCCAAAATTATTGACGGATATTATTGAAACTTGGGAGGTTATTGGCACATGCTAATGTCAAGTCAGAAAGATATTAATTATTTCATTATTCCAGGGCCGGACTCATTAATCTTCATTTAAAGTGTTCAGGGTAAAACAAACACTTTGTATTTCGAATTACAAATAATTGATTCGCTTTTTAGAATGAAGTTGAATTATGCTTCAATTTGTGATATCGCTCAAAGTTATCACATCAACAATTATTTTCTTATGAATTTGGATGAAGTTCGAACAATTGAATTTATTTACCTGAACAGGACTTAATCATCTAAATTTTCTGAAAAAAGTTAATGAAGGTGAGGAAGACTATAATAGTTTGTTGATATACTGTACCACATACAACAGGTGTGTACAATTCGCACATTCGAGCCGAAAATAATCCACACAGTATGAGACTGGGAAATTCACAACAAAAATTTTCAGTAAATGTTTGGTGTGCTGTGATAAATAAACATTTGATAGTTCCTCATTTATTTGACAATCGCCTTACAAGTGCGATTTATCTAGATTTCTTACAAAATATTTTACCCGGCATGCTACAAGAAATAAATATGATAGGAATTTATTTCCAGCGACCGTGACAGGACTTGTAATAGACAAGTATGGAAAAAACCAAGAAAGCCTTAGCTCTACACAGAACAGCTTTTATAAGGATGTATGAAAAGTTGACAGATTGTAGTTTTTTGAGAATCGTCACTTCTGTAATTTTGGAAATAAAAGTTGATGATACTTTAAGTAGATTGGGGCACTGCCTAAAAGGTACAACCATACTTTAAAGAAGGGAACTTTTTAGAAGAACTGAAGACAATCCTCGGCCCAATCCTATTCCTGGCCTACGTGGCTGATTTGCCGACGGGTTTGGTCTGCCGTCACTCTTCGTACGCCGATGACATTAAGATCTTCGCTGATGTATCTTCAAGTGTTGACTTGCAGCAGGATTTGGATCGCATATTCGAATGGTCGAAAAGGTGGCTCTTGCCATTGAATATCGAAAAATGTGCTATTATGCACTTGGGGAGAGGAAACCCTGGCCACCAGTACTTCATTGGTGGGCAATTGGTGCGAATAACCAGTTCCCAAAGCGATCTTGGTGTTTTGGTTTCTGACGACCTCAGTTGGTCTCAACATATTGATGGTATAGTGAGGAAAGCTAATAAACTCTTATATCTTATCAAACGATCATTTCCTCGGTGCTCGGTGGAGACCTGTAAATTACTATACACAACCTATATTCGACCCATACTAGAGTATGCTGGTCCTGTCTGGGCGCCTGTGCTAGTTCGAGACCATGTAAATCTGGAGTCTGTCCAGCGAAGGGCTACCAGGATTCCATTCGGTATCATGCGTCCAGCGTACGAGGAGAGGCTCAGTTTGTTTGGTCTGCCATCTTTCTCGGATCGTCATGCACGAGGTGATCTCATCGTGACTTATCGTGCCATCCATGGGCTTTTTGGCTGTGATATGAGCGGACTGTTTGTGCGTGATTGTGCGGGACGGCGTGGTCACCATCTTAAGCTCTACCGCGAAAATTTCAAGTGTACCGTTCGAGAGCATTTCTTCTCCAATCGTGTATTCCACGCTTGGAACGCTCTTCCTAGTGAAGTTGTATGCGCCCCGTCAATAAACGCTTTCAAGAACCGTCTTGATCATCACTTGACTATATCGTGATTTCCAATGTTGATTTGGTTGCAATGTATTTCTTTGAGTTTATATTTATCTGAGATGTATAGGTTTTTTGCCTCTTCTCTTATTTTCAATAAATAATAATAATAATAATAATAATGGGACTGGACCTCATATTGGAATGAAAGTGAGTTACCTCAACAATATTTATCCAAATAGGTGGATAGGTCGAGGTGGACCTATTCCATGGCCTCTTCGATCTCCAGATTTCAACCCGCTAGATTATTTTTTATGGGGAAACTTGACGGATATGGTATATTCTGAAGAAATCCAGTCAAGAGAACAGCTGATGAACAGAATTATCAACTGATATTTTAAGTAATAATGGCGATATGATTCTCAAGGCTGTATCCAATTTGAACATTCGGCAAGAGAAATGTATACAAGCTAATGGTTTTTATTTTGAACCACTTCTGAAATAACGTTGACTCAGCAATTTATTCGTTCCTATTTTCATTTTTATTAGGTTTTCTTTACTTTATTTAAGTTTCTTTCATTTGTTATTGTTTCGTTATGGCATGTGCTTATTAGAGCTTTTTGAAAATTTTCTACTGATACTTTCGCATTTTATATTCAAACATGAGATTTTCAGTTCTCTTCATGGTGAAAAATTAAATTCTTCGAACTTCGCCCAAATTAAAAAAAATCATAAAAAAATAATTGTTGATGTGACAACTTTAAGCAATATCACAAATTGAAGCATAATTTACCTTTTTTTAGCGAATCAATTATTTGTAATTCGCAATACAAAGTGTTTGTTTTACCCTGAACACTTTAAATGAAGATTAATGAGTCCGGCCCTGGAATAATGAAATAATTGATATCTTTCTGACTCGACCTTAGCATGTGCCAATAACCCTCCAAGTTTTAATAATATCTGTCAATAAGTTTGGATTTTATGATGATCTAAGTATTTCCATCAAGTTGGAAAATCACCCTGCAGCATGCAGTTTTCTAGGGATATCCAGGAATTACTTTTTTAATAGTCAATCAGTAATCACCTAGTCCAACTCTATCTCTGGTATGACTATGTCCCCGGACACGGACACCCTGTATAAAGGTACTTTATTGAGGTTATTTTAGGCTGTTTCTTAAAGAATAGGTTTTTTTCAACTAAATCTAAGGCAGCTGTAAAACGCCACTCGAGAATGATGTGATTTCTTTATATTGAAGTTCAATTCTGTGGCCTCCTGATAGTCCCTACTTAACCCCTTGGACACTTTCTTCTGGTTATCTATATTTGAAATCTAAAGTTTATATGGCCGTCCTCAAAATATCCAAACATTAAATTCAGAAAAGAGGAAAAAATTGATAACCTCAATATATTTCATGAATGGTACAGAAACCCACAATAAAAAGATATCGCCTGAGTGTAGGAGTAAATGGGGGTCATTTGAACACATTATTTAACTTTTAGTTAATAAATAAATAAAATAAATATCAGTTGTTTTATTATCCACGGTTTCTTTGATATGAAGAAACAGCATCGTTCTAGTGTGGCATTCCACAGCTGCCTTAGATTTAGAAGAAAATATCTATAATTTTAGAAAACTGCCAGAGATATCCTGAATGGAGTATATATATTTTAAGTCAGAAGAAAGAGCTCAACCGATAAAAGAAATGAAATACAGGGTGTACCATTTAAAAAAGAGCAGTTCACAAAACATTTTTAGGTTCACGAGGCCTTTATGCTTTTCTTAGTACTGAATTCTGAATGCCTATGAAAAATACTACAAAATTGCCCATTTGAACGTTTCTGTACGCCTAATTCTGAGATAGCTATTGAGTAAAATATAATCACCCTGTACAATATGAAATGGAGCTGTGGGGCAATATAATGCTACTTCTCTAATTCTGTGGCAAATCCGTTCATGCTGCCACATCTTACGACAAAATCGTGCTCAAAAATCTCTGTTTCTCACAGTTTTTATGGTTATGTGATAGGGCTTTCCACTTAAATGCCTATATTTCTGTTTAGGGTCACAAATAGCTATTTTTTGTTGATTTTATTTCAAACTGCACTAGTAGGCTACATTTTGTCTCTAGAACGACTCTTGTTCCTCAAATAATTTGTCAGTTATATACGAATTCTCTCAAATAAAATTTTGGCTAATTTCTCCCGCCTGGGTGGGAGACTTTACCCTCTATATAGGAAGGTATTACCCGAATTCAAAAATAGGTCAAATGATCATACAAAACGGTGACTTTATTGAAAAAAAATATATTTATGTCAAGGCATTTACTGTTAGATAAAAAAATGAAAAAAAAAGGAACTTTCTTATCATTAATTAATGATAAATATTGAGTCTTTTATTCAAACAGACTTGATGATACTTTTCACCAAAATAATAATTTGAAAATATAAAATATCAAAATATGAAAAACTCCTACAGAAGGTTCATTCTAACCTCGATTCTAACACTCGTTCATTCAAAAACTCTCTCTTCGTGGCTCGTTTTTGAACTTTGAACAGGTGGAAGGAAGAATATCAATGCCTGCTACACTTGCATCATAAATAAGTATTGTATATTGTATAATATGGTGGTAAGATTTCGATGATTTACAACTACATCTCCATAATTAGAAGAGACTTTTTCGAGAATCAGAAATTGCTGAATAGAGGATGATTTTGGAATTTGACCAGTTATTATAAATGGCTATAACTTCCGCAGTATTGTGACCACCACCACACCCTCGAAATGAAAACATCTTTAAGGAAAGTTATTTCAGTATTTTTCACCGGTGCTATCGAAATTTCAGTGTTTATTATTCCAATTGCCGGTCCCAAAGAGACAAACGAGTTTTTTCATTTTCCAAAATTAGTAACTGTTCGAAAACAAATCAACTCCTAAATTATATTGAGAAAAAAAATCTAGCCAGAACTAAAGGTACCTATGCTTCTACATTGATAAAAAAATTATTTCTATTTTAAAATATGGATACTCCGTGAGAAAAGCGGAAAGCGTACAGGAGTAAAAACAAAAATTGAATACCTCATTACTGTCTTCTTGTTATAAATTTTGCTCGAACTGTTGTCCTCTGTTCTTCAACCGTTATGGTAGATAAACGCATGCATTTCATCTCTCATTGCTACAAAAGCAGTCTACTCTTTCGATTAACACCCCTGCTTTGACCCGTCCTCAGACTTAAAAATCCAAGGGAGTTAGGTCTGGAAATCGTGTGGGCCAAGGAATTGGGCCCTTCCAGAGCGTCTTACAGGGCCTTATATTATTATTTTTTGAATTGCAGTAGTCAATGAAGACTGGCACTTTTTCAACGGGAAATTAACAACTACCCAAAAAACTAATTTTCTAACTCCAGAATAGGTAGACATTTTAACTAGAAAACAGTAATAAGGTATTCAGTTTTTGTTATCACTTCTGAACGATTTCCGTTCTTCTCACGGAATATCCGCATTTTGAAAGGGAAATAAATTTTTATTAATATTGACATTGTAGCATATCTACCGTTAGAAAGGTCATCAACTAGCGAATTTCTTGAAATGAAATGAAGGTCTCAGTTCTTGCAATCAAATGAATATCTCAAAAAAATTTGACGCTTTATGTATACAGGGTGTACCAAGTTCGACGGCCTATTAGGCGTTTCTGGAGAACTAGACTTATTTGAAATCTGAAAATTGGGATTATGATATTGTTTGACATTATCTACCGAGCTAAAATATTCTTGGAGCCTGACCACTTTTAGTTATACAGGGAGAGAAAAAAAATTTTCAAAATTTTATTTTTCTGTTTTTTTCTTTTTGAATTTGATAGAGTATGCAATTTTGAATACATTCGTACTCAAATCGTTGCATTCGTCGAAATACTTTAAAAAATATCCAGAAAAACCTGAAGAAAAAGAGAGAAAAGAGTATTCGGTATTATGTTTGTTATTCCTAATCTAGATATCTTAAGCATAAACCGTTTTCACATTTTTGAAGTCAAAGACTGTGGAAATATTGTACATTTTTAAAATTTTGAAAGACTCATCACAGGGTGTTCCAAATGTTGGGTCAAAAATTGGGATCAAGATTGGCCCATAACTTTCGTTTTTCAAATTAGAACCCTATTTTTTTATGATTGCGTTGGATTGTACAAAGAAAAATGATGATAATGTTTCAACATGTTCATGCTCCTAAAATTGATAATTCTTAAGTTATTTAGGATTTTCTGATTTTATGTCATATGTAGCGTCAAATTCATTAAATCTGTTTCATATCAACTATGACCTTGGTCATAGAAGATAAATTATTTCAATAACTCACTAGTGACACACCTTTTTGTTCAATTCATTCATCATTGTTGTTATGGAACAGATTTTATGAATTTGACGCAATGTACGACATGGAATCAGAAAATACTAAATAATTCAAGAAATATTAATTTTAGAAGTATCAACATGATAGAACATTATCATCATCTTTCTTCGCAGAATCCAACGCAATCATAAAAAATAGGGTTCTAATTTGTAAAACGAAAGTTATGGGCCAATCTTGATCAAAATTTTTGACCGAACATTTAGAACACCCTGTGACGAGTTTTTCAAAATTCTAAATATGTAAAATATTTCCATCGTCTTCGACTACAAAAACGTGAAAACGGTTTGTGGTCAAGATATCTAGATTAGAAATAGCAAACATTATACCGAATACTCTTATCTACCTTTTTTTGTTCAGTTTTTTTTTTATATTTCGGAAAGTATTTTGACGAATAAAACGATTTCAGTACGGATGTATTCAAGTGTATATCATTAGTGGAATAATTCATCTTCTATGACCCAGGTCATAGTTGAAATGAAACAGATTAAATGAATTTGACGCTACGTACCACATAAATTCAGAAAATCATAAATAACTCAAGAATTATCAATTTTAGGAGCATTAACATGTTAGAACACTGTCATCATTTTTCTTCATACAATCCAACGCAATCATAAAAAAATAGGGTTCTAATTTGAAAAAACGAAAGTTATGGGCCAATCTTGATCCCAATTTTTGACCCAACATTTGGAACACCCTGTGATGAGTTTTTCAAAATTTTAAAAATGTACAATATTTCCACAGTCTTTGACTTCAAAAATGTGAAAACGGTTTATGCTTAAGATATCTAGATTAGGAATAACAAACATAATACCGAATACTCTTTTCTCTCTTTTTCTTCAGGTTTTTCTGGATATTTTTTAAAGTATTTCGACGAATGCAACGATTTGAGTACGAATGTATTCAAAATTGCATACTCTATCAATGAAAAGTAAAATATAAATTTAGTTGCAAATGATACTTAGGTATGTTCGATTCGCTCTGATGAATTGTCTATTTCAAAATTTAGGGATTACTACTAGTAATCCCGTAATTTCTGATACTTTGTCTCTGATTTTTGGGAAGCTCATTCAATTCGGCAATGGCCGTTATCAACTTTATTTTTACATTAACGGCATTCCATGCTTTCTACTTCAATAAATAGCTCCAAATATTAATTAAATTTTCTCTATTTCAGTATCGTAATGAGTTCATTACAGTACTAAAAGTAGTGCTGTAATGAAACTCATTACAGCATTGTTTTCAGTTATATTTTTCGTTTTATGGTTGTCAGTACTGACCTCCGATCGGATCAAGTTTCGAATCAAATCAATTCAAATTCCGTGATCTGTCAAATTTCGTATGTCACACCAACTGCCAAGATACAAAACAAAAGTCACTAATCTGAATTTTCATTCGAATTTTGAGAGTATTTCACAAAAATTGACTGAAATAGAGAAAATACCGTCTAATACTCGTTGCAGAAAGCAATTCCAACACTCTACTATCGAAAACTCGCTCCTTCGTCGCTCGTTTTCGAACTCCGCATTCGTGTTGGAATAGGAGCTCATTCTGCAACTTGTTTTAGAATATACTATTTCGTATCACTCTTATCATTAACAGTTCTATAATATTTTCTTATTATTTCAATAATTTCGAGTAATAGTCTTGTATGTTACCTAGATATGTTCTGTTTTTGAAAATTTTACGTTATCTATGGTAATTCTATGATTTGAATTATGAGTCTGTACTCCTAAAGTACATTTTTCTTTTCCACCATTCATAAGAGATTTTTCGGGTAATTATCTGATTTTTACCCACTACTACCTCTGAGAATATTTTTGATCTTTTTGTTGCAAAATGTTCGATAAATTGTGACAAAATTGCTAATTTTTTTCCTAGATCTGGTCTACATGACAACTTCTAACTAGATCAGACCCGTTTTTGAGGTTTTGTTTCGAAAAAAAAGGCATATTCAAGTTTGAAATTGACAGATGATCTAATCCCACCACACCCCCCCCAGATGTCCAAATCGGTGGATGCGCTGGGTATCCCAGCTAGAGGTACATCGACTCTCAGTCTACGAGCAATTTGGTAGCAAATGGACAATGGCTAGGTGACAACGGCTGCCTTTTCAATATAATAACGTATCATAGGTTGGACTGTTGGAGAACCATTATCTACAGAAATAAAGGCAAATTCTTCACATACCTAACTTTAACGGTTTAGGTTGCAATGATAATAAATGTTTCCCTGATGACCATCATTCAATGACATGATGATTATTGCTATCGTTCTATGAACTTTTCGTTATTTCAACATTCTGGCTTGTATATAGGGTTGGCAAATCAGGCAAATTTCGATGTTTTAACACTACAACTTTCAAATCAGAGGAGATAGAATCTGGATACCCCATTCTAATTCTCTTTCTAATTCATTTCATTTATGGCCAACAACTTTTAAAAGTTGTATCTGTGAGTATCTGATAGGTGTTGGGCTTCAAGATTCACCTTTTACGACATGAGAGTTGTGCGTCAAGTCCTTTTCCTATACTTTAGAAAAAGTAGATACGAGTGATGACATCGAAAAATTGAAATACATAAATACCACGATCAGAAGTATCTACACCGGTTTCTCAAGTCTGGATAAAATGAGCCCAATTGTATTTGCTGAATTAAGCATAATGCATCAACATCATTTTGCGATGGCTTTGCGAATAAGTATCTGCCGTACAGTTTGAAAAAAAAAGAAAATTCAAATTAACTATATAATTTTTCTGCAATTGTCAGAGGTGTGATAGCTAATGCCAGTCTTTTTAGCCTTGCTTGAGTGATTTACCTGATAGATCAGGGCACAAATCATTCCCGCGGCTAATCAGCCATGGAGTATCACGAGATCTATACCTACCTATTAAATTTACCGACACAAATCAGGACGAGAAAGGTTTTATTAAAATATTTTTTTTGAAAGTACAAATTAGTAGACAATCGTGAAATTTGAAATGAAGGAAGTATTTTCAAAACGAGCTTCCATTCAAGTGTTCTGAGCGTGATTTTATTCTTTGCGTTCGATTTTGTTTATCGATTTCTAGAAATTACACATTCAAATTGTGAAATACACAGAAGTTTGGAGATTCAGTTGTATCTTTGTAAGATTTCAATATTAAAAATTGCAAATTATTGACCAAAACCGATTAATTGCCCATTTTTCAACCGATTCATAAATATTGCATCGTAAAACTTCGTTACTAATCGTACACTTCGACACCCGACACGTCAGCTGACGTCACATCATTCCATTCTCCGAACCGAGCAATGGATTCGTGCGATTCCGTGGGAACGATCGCGTAAACTGTTTCTAATTCAGAAATTCTTCAGAGTCTCAGCTACGACGTAAAGTAGTGATGTGTGTTCGTATGTCAGTTCTGTTTGCATAAATCTTTTTGTTTACGTGTCAAATGAGTAACTATGTCTATCGGTGAAACAGTAGTTAATGGATTGATTGATAAAAATTGAGGGTGAGGTTAATTAACTACCACTGTTGCTAGTTTTTCAACGTTCTGTGTCTTTTTGATGAATTTTCTATCATAACCTAAATCCCGGATGAGCCAAATCCGGGTGAATTTAAGTTGATTGGACAATATCTATATTTGGTACATTCTTTGATTCTACGATGATTCGTATGGATACTGATATTACTGATCTCTCTTTCCGAACTGATGGTTGGTGTGAAGTTAACTGAATTATTAAAATCTGTTTGTTGTTCGAGACTTTGGTTCGAGTGCCCTGACTAGTCACTCTGAAGAATTCGATGGTAAATGGTAGGTAATGGTAGAAAATGCGTATAAGCGAGGTCGTTGGCTTCCTTTAAAAACTGTTCCCGTTTCTCTGATGAATTTGCCTCTGAGCAATGTCTGCTATTGAATCAAAGTTTTATAGGAATGTGGAGTATGTACAACAACACCTTTCGAACAGGAAACATAGTATAACATTACTTTTACACCCAAATTGACATGCATTCTTGTTTGTTCTGATTTTGATTCAATTAGTAGATTTGGAGCGACATTATTCATCAATGCTAATGATCAGGGATTTATGGTCATATTTGTTCGGGTAGTAATTGATAGGGTAGAAAGTAATGCAAAATATAAAGAATGCATCATAATAGGCTAATTCGAGATCTGTTATATGCATTATTATAATTGTTCTCCATAATATCATACCTAAATAATCAATCTTTAACTCCATTCCAAATTTTTTTTAACGAGACAGACTTGAATTCTACTTAGTTATAAAGAAAATACACACTACGTAATGTCACAGGTAGTTCTATAAGATGTATCGAGTTCGGGAACAACAAACTATATCTGCAATTTTTTATTATTTGTCATCCCCAAATTGCAGGTAGTTATTTTTATTTCTTGACGAATCCTATAGTTGTTCTCAACATTGCTTTTGGATGATTCGATAATCACAAAAACATTTGTCTATATATACTTTGGTGATGGTCCCATAGTCATTTGTAGTTACTTTTTTGTAACTAGAAATTGAGAAGCTACTGTACATTCAAGGCCTGCTTAGATGACATTATATATGTTTGAGAATTTTTTTCATCCCAGCAAGCCTTCAAAGTTCAATTGTTGTTTCTAGTTAGTAACTAAAAATTTCTCTGGGCTCATCGCAAAAAATAAATATAATCTATAAAAAAATATTTGCTCAATGAGAGAAATTTCATTAAATGTATGTATTTTAAAAATATTTTCAACATGACTTTTGACCAATTAAATAGATATAAGATATAATTATTTCATCTCAAACTTAAACTCGTTATCACAATAAAAAACAAAATCACAAAACTTTCATCATTGATTTTGCTCTGAAACAGTCAGCTTCCACAATTTCCACTAATAAGAATATAACATTCAGTCTTCCAGAATATTGAGAATTAGGACCGAGTGTTGTCCTATTCTTTCATATGGTTTTCAGTTCCATCCTCTAATACACAATGAATGTTTCTGTTTTTTATTTATTTCAAACTTAAATTTAACATAAAAGAAGTGATCCGGGCCATAAGCTCCTATGTGCTTTATTAATTTCATCTGGGGATCAATTCTAGCCATTTTCAATTGCACAATTGAAATAAAACTTAAGAGCGTTATAAGTCAGTTGTTCCTTCAACACCAGTTTAAATTTCAACTCAAATGTTACTGACGGGATATTACCAACATTATTTCGATTTTCCACACTCGCCCGAGATTACAATTATTCTTGAATGGACTGTAGTTAACTGTATAATAAAATATTTATTTACGATACAAGTGCAGAAGGCATTGGTATTCTTACACGAGTTCAAAATTCAAAAACGAGCCACCGAGTGGCGAGTTTTGGAATGAACGAGTGTTAGAATGAGCCTCGGAATGAGCCTTCTGTATGAGTATTATTATTTTCTCTAATTCGCTGAATTTTCGAAATTAATGAAATATTGACGTAAATATCTTTAGTGATTTTTGCATCGAATGATATTGATTGGCAGAACTGTTTCATATCTCATAAAATTTGACGGATGTTGAATAAATCCGTGACAGGAGGCCAACATGTCATCAATAAATATTACTGAAAACAGTGTTAGAATGAAATCAGAATGAAATATTCTAACATTGTGTTGTTCTACGAGATGTGGCGGAATGAACTGATTTGACACATGATTAGAGAAAATATATTCGAATGTGATGGAGGAAAGGTATTCCGGAAATATCATAATTGCTTGGGAATGAAAAATAATATATCTCTCGCACCGGCGAGATAGTGATGGGAAGAATTCTCAGAAGAATTCTCCAATTGAGTATAAATCGATGGATATTGATTCTCAAGGATATAAAAAATAACGAACCAGGCTCGTTCCGTGAAATTCATGGAGTAGGTATTAAATCATGTTTGGTCTAAGGCGTTAACTAAAAATTCCAGTAAAAAGTTCAGTGTTTTTCGTGCACTGCTTGAATTCGACCCTTTCTCATATTGAAGGTATTGCTGTCTTGTACTAAATTTTTGTCCCTTTTTTTTCCCGGACCCTTTCCACCTCTCACTTCCTTTGACCAGCTCTGTCGCGGCGATCTTCCTAGAAGAAATGACATTACGTAGATACCGGTGAGGATGACACATACCTCCGGTATTTCTGAATGAAATAACTGGCTCAGTTGAGAGTTGCTTTCCATAAGAATCTCAACCACGAGCCACGACCGCCTGCACACTGGATTTGGGGTGGTCCAAATGTGTTTCACATAGGCGCTCATCATTCAGAATGTAGGTAAAGGTAGCGGGATTTCGGAGAATTTCGAAATGGGGAATACCTCCGGATCTATGTGGAATTTTTCTTGGAATAGGGACAATAGGAACATAATTCCCTCGATATTTCCTTAATGTATGGAAGGAACCCTCTGTAATCTCTCAAGCTCAAGGGTGGTCTGATTTTTCCTATGTTCTAAATAGCTTGTAATCTAGTAATTCGTTGTTGAAGCATTTCGCGAGGAATTTAAAAAAACACACAAAAAACAATATTTACTATAAGTAATTAATAATGGGTTCAATTGACTGAAATTTTTTTATGTTATTGTGGAATGGAATTATTGACATTTTGGGTGATACAGTTCCAGAGATTATAAACGGCCAAATTTCGTGAAAAAATCGTTTTGTTAGGGTAAACTATTTTTTGTCGAGATAAATCAAAGTAAGCATGAAAATGTTTTCATCGCAACTAATGAACATGATGATGCTCATTCGCAACCCATTTAAATTATGGTTAGGCATCATAGTTTCAGTTTATTGCGGTTCGAAATTCGGTGTGAAGTAGTGAGTTTCAAAATTCTGGATTACCTATATCGAAACAATTGATGCATTTTGTCACAAAGAAAGAAAACAATTTTTACTGTCGATAGTAAAAATTTTTAACGTTTCCGATGAAATACATTTTCCAATATTTCCTCTCATTAAAAAAAAATTGTGCTAAATTTTCAGAAACTAATTGATTCCGATAAATGTTTGAAATGAATTGAAAAAACAAACTTCAATGTGTTATTACCAGTTCAAATGAAACTCCTCAATACACAAGTACACATGACTTTTTTCATTGTTGTACCTACACCTCCTAAGTGAGATTAACACTTCATTTTTTAAAAATGGCCTTGGATATTAATGTTTGTGGATATATTGGTGTTTCTATGTTTATTGAGAACCGTAGGCGTAACGAGGGAGGGGTTACTGAGGACATAACCCCTCCCCCCCATTGATCAGAAGAAGAAAAACATATATTTGACAATTTGAAAATAAAATTAAAATTTTAAGATTTTTCCTGACTCATTTCTAGTTACGCCAATGTTGAGAACAGTCAGTTTGTTCCGACCCTACAAAGTTTTATATTATTACTGGATTTCCCCATGTCCTATAAAGAAATAAAAATAACTGCGTTGAGCAAACTAGATATATCTATTCTAATATCTGAGTGAGATGAAGCATATATTCATTTCTGGAACATGAAACATGGGTATCAATAAAATCATCTTTTTTCTAAGATGGGCTTCACAAAACTTTGATTTCCCGATCAAAAAAACTTGCCTTAATTCGAATCATTTGATTTGAAATTTCAACGAATCCCGGTGGCTGTAATCTACTTGACAGTACTTAATCGAGCAATCAGAGTTTGGTGAAACCCACCTTTAGTATTTCCTTATTGGTTAATCTATTTAAATTTTCCCCAAATGTGACTGTCCTCTCTCTTAATACTGAGCTTGAATCTTCAGTACGATTTACGAACTAATGTCATTAATGTCTTTCGCCGCTACCAAATATCATGCTCATTCATTTAGCATAGTATAATTCATGATGAATTGAATGAAATTGTACACTAACACCTTCTACTTATTCATTACCAAGGCAAATTAGAAAAACTGATCCGATTTTGAATATAATCAGAAAGTTTATTGTTCTGATCGATATGAAACATTTACCGCTCGATAAGGCTAAGTGATGATGCTTGTTAGTATGTGTTTTTCGTTTGAATTTCAAATAATTTGAAAACTGATGAAAAAAAATATGTGGGAAGTGAAGAGAATCATACAGCATGTTCCTGAGATTTAGAAAATAAAAGATATCGCCAATTTCAAGATGGTGGAATTTTAAAAAGAATTGGTGTCTGCTGAAAAAATTTTGTAATATTCAAAAGTAGACAATTTATATTAGAAAAATAACTTAATACAACAGTGAATTTCGAAAATGCACTAGTCGGAATGCAGCAAGTTTTTTTATTCGTTTCATAACGTGAAGCTTACTATTGAGAGAGAGCTTACCTATATTTTCAAATAATAATCGATTCTTCAGGACCCTGAAAAAGTTGCATTTTTTTCAGAATAGACAGTTATTTAAGTTGGATAATTGACACCGTATTATGATTTGAAATTTCTACGTCTGCTGAGTACTGAGGAAATAGTTGAAGAATTAACGAAAGATTTGCAAGAAAAACTGTAGAAAGGATGTGAACTCATTGAACATGAGAATGAAATTAACTTTCCTTCTGGTGAGGACAAAGATTCGTTGCAAATATCGGAAATTATGACAGTTCGAATGATATAAATATAACCCCACGAAAACAATTCGAGAGATGGTTTCAGCATAATTTATTTATTGAATAAAATTGAACCACAATAATATTTGAATGAGTAAGTTTCGAATATACCTATAAACGCATTTATTAAATCATGCCTTTTTTATACAATCAACGTATTCTTCTACACACATTCAAAAAAGGAATAACTTTCGATAGATGAACCACAAGGTTGAATATTAGGCATGCAAATTTTGTAGATTCAGTGATAAAATGCTTGTCCGATTCAAACGATTCGATCAGTGATTCGAGATAACGTACCTACATGTCTTTAATTTGGTCTCTCGTCATTCCTCAACCGAATGATCGGTCATTTATCATGATTTTTTCGAACAATCGACGAAAATGTTCCATAAAATTATATTACAATGAATAGTTACTGGCTTGAAGGGATAAATTCCGCAATTTAGCTGAAATTGCTAAAAGTTGTTACATTTTATGATATAATATTTTCATTTTGCGTCATCCTACTGTATGATGGTCAAAATCAATAGACTTACGAAGTAAACTGACTGCTTTGAAAGGTAAATCTATACCATATGACGTCTTGTTTTCTGCACCAATTATTCATAGCTATTCCCACATAAGTTGATGTCAACTTAAAAAATTCTAGAATGAAGTTTGCAATCAATCTTGATATTATAGCAAAAGGAACTAGGTATTCCATTATTTATTTCTATCGATTAAATTCGCAAGAATATGTTGTCCATGAGGTGGATGATTTAAGGTTCTTATTTTCCCAGTCAGCAAACATGGATAGAATTGTTCGGTTAGTAAGTATAAGCAAATTTCATATATATTTATAGGCGGGGTATTCCGTTGGGTTGATGCGGAAAATGCGTCAGAACATAAAATTAACCTCATTTCCGCAATCGTAAAAATGATGATATTACATTATAATATCAGCTTGAAAGACAATCTGGCAAAATTGAATCACCCCCATGTGGTAGTGACAACACCCCCATGTGGTTGTGACAACACCCCCATGTGGTTGTGACAACCAATTAAAAGCCTAGTAGAACTGACAAAAATATTGAGACAAAGGTCAGGGATGTTCTCTATGAAATTACAGTATAATTTATCTTGGTACAAGCTTTCAAACTCGGGAAATTACAAAACATTTTCTATGTTTCCTATTTTGAAAAATGCCGCCAGGATCATTTGCCAATTTTCAAATACGATTTATGATTGTAGGGATTGCGGTTCTGCGAAATCGGCCAAATTTTTGAATCCGTTTTGTGGAAAGACATACTTTCCCGCACGAAACTGCCGTTCGGGTAAGCAGTTGAGTGCGAGAAAGGCAATTTCCGCACGATTTAGGATGTTTTGAATTCAACACACAGATCAAATTTGATTATATTAATTTGATACTGAAAGACAAACGAATTCTACATGTCGTTATCGTCGTATTCTCATCGTTGCCGTTCGGTGCATAGAGACATATCATAATTCAGTTTATTCTTCATTAAAAATGTGCGGGAAAAACCCCTGCTATTCCTTTCATGCACAGAAAGTGTGCGGGAATGGAAAGGCAGGGGTTTTTGACCGCACTGAAAGCGTACTCTTGTAGAAAAAATTATTCATGACTGGGAAAGTGAGTGAACTTGTAATATATTTTTTATTTTATGAGTCCATCGAAAAATTCAAGACAGACTCAAATATTGTTGTTTTCTGTCACTAACCGAATATTACAGAATTTTCTTTTGTTTTGTATATTCAAATGTATTTCGTTTCCATATAGCTATGTTGAATAAAATAATTTTTTTCCAAATTTCTGTAAAAGCTTTGAATCGGTGTTATATAAGTACATACATCATTCATTTTTTCAATTTCATTCTGAATAATCTATTGCCCGGATCTGGATAAAAATACAGTTGTTTATTTATTTATAATGTGAATTGTTTGTTTTTTCTAATTCAAGTGAACTTTCGATCGTTAATGAACTCGAGATGCTGATAACATCGGATTGAAGTCCATTTTTCTATCGGAACTCGGGGAATAACCCAATTTCAGAAGCTATTGAAATCATTTTTTCCTTATTTACTGTAATACCTTATAGGTATATGAAGAATAATATAATATGATGGTTGCATAAAAAAATAAATAAATATTGCCGCACATCATCAATGGAACAACATTGAATACACGATATCGGGAAAAATATTATCGAAAAAATTCGGCAAAAATCTTGAAAAAACTAATATCTAGAAATGCTTTCTTCAGGAGTGCAGAAAAATTGAGGTGTTTTTCTCGAGGATAATCTGGGATTTAAATACAGGAATGAATAATTTCATTTTCTACCAGGTTCACAGTTCCTGATTTATCAATTCAATTTTGCATTGCCCACAAAATTTACAATAATTGTGATAAACAATTCTGATAAGGATTTTTATCATTCAATTTCCCAAATTCACTTTAGTCTTAGTAAGGACTTTATAACGAGATAATCTGTAGGAAGTGTTCATAATTCAGTGACGTTAAATTCAGGTGAGGTTCAGATTTTAATATCAACATGAAAATATCAGCCGTCGAAGATTTTTCATTTATTTCTTGTGCATTTGTAATTTAGAATCTTTTTCTAGTTAAAATTCTACTTTTAAGTGCTTTCACCATTTAAAGATTTGAAGTTTCGATAATAACCCGTCTTATATAAATTTTCTTGCGTTCTTGTTTCTACTAACAAGAGCGCTTTCATTGGGTCTAATTTTCTAATTTTCAGCCGAAATTGGTCTCAAACTATTCGCTTTCGCCCACTTACAAATTCGTGATAATATTTTATTATTCCTGTCCCTAAACACGATTACCTACATATGAATATGTACTTAGTAGAAGATCCGAACGTACGTCGACCTTCACCGAGCAAATGATAGAATAAAACCTTTTTAATAATAAATTTCGTATATAAGAAAATATATTAAACAAGCTGACCCAGCAGACTTCGTACTGCCTCAATCGATAAAATATTAAAAAAAGTTCCCTCTTTACATCTTAAATAAAGAGAATTCTTTTGATGTATGAATAACAATGTACATACCTATTTCAATGCAATTAAATTTTTTGTATATTTTGTACCTTTTTGTATTCCACCGAATATATTTCCTTCTCAAGAAAAACCAATGGTTAGTACAACTGTATTCATCTCTAATGGGCCCCATCCACTATCAGTTTAGCTGAAGTTAATCGTAAGGCCCACGATCTGGATCGCCCACACATTGATCAGTTAATCTTAAGATCTCGGACTGCAGTTGGCGTTGGCGCGGACTGAAGGTCTGTGGGCACTCTACAGGCGAGGATCGGAAGAGAGATCGCCGACCGGCACAGATCTGTCGGACGGTGATCTCAGGTGCTCTCCGCCACACACTGTCAGTTGGCCTGCAGGCTCGTGATCGTCTTATCTCCGATTCTGTTGTTCTCGTCAGTTTTTTGACAGGCCATTTTCATTCCTGCAGCGATAGTGCGAGATTGGACTGACGGGTAGAGATGGACAGTAAACCAGGTTTTATTTCCGGATTTATTGAATTTTACCGAGCCTATCCCTATTTATGGAGAATTAAAGATGACGCGTATGCAAATAAACGGCTACGTGATGAAGCGTACAACGTGCTATTAGAATTTCATGAGAAGACTGTGCCATTAGCTACAGTCGATGCGGTGAAAACAAATTTTTTTTATGTGATTTCCGAAAAGAACCAGAAAAAGTAAGGAACAGTAAGTCGGGAGCATCGGGAGATGACACAGTCAACCTTTGTTCAGCACTGATTGCTTGGCTTAAATGGGTGTCCACTCTACCGATGATACCAAATCTACGAGTTTTCGGAAATCTTCTTCACTCATTTTCAAATTATTAATCAAATAATCGCGATGAGATTATTTCAGTTCGCGGAGCAATGTCATATTGTGTCTATCTTGGAGGCACTCTTCCACCTGAAACCACCTCCAAAAATTGAAAGGAGGTAAACAGCACAGCGTTTCGGACGAAGCATGGTGGACAGAACTGTGTGAGATAACTGAAGTTCGCCTGCAATCCCGTTTTGCCATCGGCATTCCGCCCGCAGGCCCTGGACGCATAGTGTGTACCACCATCAGGCCAGAATCTGCAGTTTTGTACGTCCGCCTGCAGGCGGTTAACTGATAGTGTATGTTGCTGTGCGATATTGGTCTTACGTTCTCCTATTGAGGCGACGGCCTGCAGGCAATCGCATAGTGGGTGGGCCGCATAAGGCGAAACAAAGTTCTCCGGGTCAGCTACGTTATCTAATTGCCAATTGCCACAATTGGTCCTCCACCAGATCCACTACGCTCTTTAGTTTTTGGGATAGGAAATGATTCTTAAAACTTCTTGGCCAACATTATACCATGATAGTTTATTATAATACCAAAGTTGCTTTTTTATTTATCGATTGAGGCAGTACGAAGTCTGCCGAATCAGCTAGTTATAAACATAATTATGTGTATTTCGTTTACATGAATCGGTACTGACTTCTGCGCAAAGATCTTAGAATTCCAAGGCTAAGACGTTTAGGCAATTCAAAATACACAGTTTACATTGCACTGCCATCTAATGGCGATGTAGGGAATAGGGATCTGTTCAAAACATTTCGTCGTAAAATTTTCCGTAGTGTTCGAAAGAAAGATAGGTGTAATGACACATGGACTCAGATGCGTCAATATTATTATAAAATATAGTTCACCGAAATAATATCAAATATAATACTTACACGAAAACGCTATCAACCGTAGCGACACCTACTGACTTTATTCGCAAGAATGAATATTATTTCCTATTTTTTTTCCATTTCATCCAATTTTTCAGAGTTTCAATGTATTTTATGTTAACCCCACCGTAGAAGAATCCAACAAAAAACCTTTCATAACAAACACTTCATCCAATCTTGAGTTATAAATAGTGTAACCAATAATATGGAAAATTTCGATACCAGTTATTTTCACTTGTGTGTTAATAGAAAAAAAATCATATCATCATAAACGCTATTTTCTGGAAACACGTCGATATAAGGTAATCTGCAAAAAATTTGGTCCTAATAGAGATTTGTGAGTTTTCAAGATTGAAATTTCGACGCGTGTGGAAATGAGTGACAGAGAGGTGCGAGGTAAGTATACCGTGTAATAATAAAGGATCGAATATCGCAGTTGTGTCTTTCAGTTAACATATTGTGTTCAATGAGCTATCCCGGGTGTCACTGAGATCTAGTCATTGTATCGATTATTTTCTTTACAAATATCGATTGTACCGGATAAAGGCTTCGTGAATCATCAAGTTTCGGATCTTCTGGCGTAAAGATTGGATCTTGAAAGGTCAGAAACATCTCGAGGACAAATTTATAAAAATATCCGTATTTTAAACGAAACCTGTATAACCATTTCCTAGAAAATTTAGAAAATATTGGCTGGGGTTTTATAATTGACAATTCGGCTCGAGATTCTTATATGAGTTATTATCCTGAAAAGCGCACAACAGTCAGAGTCATACGTAAGCAAGGTCACTGGGAAATACCTCAAATAAAATAACTGAAAAACAAAGTTGACGTAGCATAGGTATACAATTTTTCAGATTAAGCGAGATGATCACTTAAAGAAGCTGTAAATGAGATTGAAACAAGACCTTTAACATTTGATAGATGACATATTAAATTGCAGAACTCGAAAGTTCTGGATGAATGAGATAATAAAAATCGAGCTATCTGGAGTACGAGAATATCATACTAGAACTAAAAAAACAAAACCCACCATCTCATGACTGTCTGAGATGGACTCTTCTGCATACTTTTTTACTTGTTTATCTCGTTTCGTTATTTGAATGCTTAGGTCTTTCACAGTAGTAAAATGATCATTTTTCACGGGGGCAAAATGTTGAAATAGTTCTGTTCTATAGTTAACCGCATTTCGAATTGGTACATATTTTGAAAATGATTATTACCCGCAATCATTCAGGAACTGAAACTATCCATTTAAGATATATGAGGCTTTTTGAAAATGCAGCTTTTCAACACTATCACGCTTGCAGCACTCGAACATCCAAAGTCCTTCAACCATTCTCTCGATACTCGGGAACGAAAACAATTCCGAGAAACCCTTTCGTTGGCGGCATTCATACCCGGCCGAAAGAGCGAAAAAGTATTCAATTAACTGCTGCAACGGTCCGTTCAGATCGGCCAAATCGCATTCGCTGATTATCGGTCTCCCGGTAAACATACATTTAACAGGGGAAAACCCGTTACCTTCGGAATTGCGATGTGAGAGGTCGCTGACGTCGTCGTTCGAATTCTGTTGGTGTAATGGCTGGTTGGTGCATTGCGGTCTCGGACTGCTTGTTCTGGAATATTGCGGAATCCTTGGTTTAACCTTTAAGACTTTCCGAATGTATTTTGTTCAAACCAGGGCTGAAGCCTCTAGAAATGGTTAAAAGAGACGAAAAACAAAAGCAGGATGAAACTCATTTTAAATTTCCAGATAACTACTTTTCCTATAGAAAATAATTAAATGTAAGTTGTAGGTAATTAAAAGGTCTACAACTTGTGCATTGCATTTTTTCACATAACCTCAAAATTCATGTGAAAATTTTAACAAGTTTTTTCACGAAATTTGGGGAAAATTTACTTCTTATCAGCCGCGCTCAACCTTCCTCCCCCCTCCCCAATACATTATAATTTGTCTATTTGAAATATTCATTTCTTAACCTCATTTTGATTTAGAATGAAAAAAGTGCCTCATTTTCAATCCAAAATTCGTTCACCAAAATATCTGCATTTTCGGTGAGCTCTATTTTCTGATAGTGTAAAAAAACATGGTACCTAAATGTTTCAGAAAATGCAAGGAACCTGATGCAGTTGTGGCACTGGATGTTATAGTTTATATTGTGGCCTCCGAAAACACTTTTTTTTATTCCAAGAATTATCGACCCTGGTTTAGTCGGAGAATTTGGTTTCTACAAAGATATTACAAATCAAGCTTGAATATCACAAATAACATTTCGGTAACCAGTTCTCAATGAATGATAGATAATCAGATATGAACTAAAACTATTTGTTTTAATAGCTCTTTTCGTTCATTGTTTGGCAAAAATAATGTCTGGCTGATTTTTGCAAAATTTTTTTAAATGTTTCAGGAAGTAAAAATCGAAAAAACTCAAAAAATGTAGAATCTTCAAGAAATAAATTTCAATCGGTATTTTTTTAATTCTGAAGCATTTCTAATAGGAACTCAAGCATCCCCATAAAAAGTCCTAACAAACAACAAGACTTTCACTCGCGCAGGTCCACTTTGTATCCCATATTGACTGAAGAAATTAGGCAGATATTTCTTTCCTCTTGTACTTAGATATATTGGACCAAATATCATTTTATATACTATAAACATGGGCTAGTGAAAATCTAGATCATGCTGTCAACAATTTTCCATTTCAATTTCGATCCTATCATTGTTCATCTCTATGGATGTTTCATTTTTCTTCCGGCTTCATTTAGAGGATGGGTCAATAGTGCTGAATAACTTCCATATTTTGTGCGAAGAGAATTTTTCAAATATTGATGGAATCGACACTACTCTGCTTAAATTATTTTTGACTCTACAGGTGGTCCGAGTGGTGAAACACAATAGCTCCCAAATGAGGATGTCCAATTTTTATATCAAACTCATAATCGCAATGAAATTCTGATTTCGATATACTATACTTGACGTTATTTACCTGTGGCACAAATATCATAGTTCGCTTTCAAATTTCCGTTCGGGATGATTCTATGAGCTGGAAATTTCAAACTTCTCGGAATTCAGAATATGGTTTTTACTAAAACCATTATAACAAGGAAATGTGTAGAAAAAAGGGGAGACAAGTAGGATATTTTGAAATCTGAATGTCATAGAGATTATGAGTATGAAATAAAAATTTGGCTTTCTTATTCGAAAAAACAGGGTTATATCGTGTTACACCACTTCCTGACGAGCAAGTAGGGTCAAAAATAATTTAAGATTACGTTCTGAATGAATATATTCAGCGCATAATCTTAATTTATTTTTGACAATAGACAATTCCGTGAAAATTTTAATCATTATCCTTGCACGAAATTTCCAGGAGTTATTGGCCGATTGAGTACCATTAACTTACCCTGTATTCTTGAAACTAATGCACATTATGAGTGAATGATTCGACAAGAATGCGGCACATGTCCAAGAAGCAACTTCCTGAGAATATTCGATATCTGGCTGACCTTTTCTCGATAACAATACAATCAATCATACACAGCCGTAAATCATGAATATTTCTTGGAAATTCATTGACGTCCAAGAAATTTTCGTTTTACTATCAGATTGAAGGAAATGGAGCATTCAATTTAACGGCTCTATAAAAGCAAGAAGAGGGTCCATGACCTTTACTTCAATTCTATCAGATTTTTTCTACCAGTTTGTTCCGATTGATCTCCTCATGACATACCTAAATTATGTTTATTTATTCATTCATTATTACATCATTGAACAATATCCTAATATAGAAATTAATCGCAGTGATCAAAATGAGATATAAAGGAGAGTCATTGCCTCGAAACTTAGTTCTGAGACTGGTTCTTTAGCTCCGCTAACTCTCCAACTAGAAATGTATTCAAAGATTCATGCTGAACCAACAAAGGAAAATACGAACAAATATTCATAGTATATATAAACAAAAAAAGTTTTAATATTCAAATTTAACATGAAGGAAAAACAATTAAATAGATGTATGCGTTCGTGTATTATAACCACTTCTTCTTCTTCCTCATCTATCCACTATTTACTCCTGAATGAAAGCTTTCCTCCATATGATCTTCCACATTTGTTTATCTCTCGTCTGACTTGGCCAGTTTTTGGAGAAGAGTCGCACCTCTTAGTGCTCCTCCGTTTCGAACGATAAACGGGTTTCACTTGTGTTTTCAGGATGTTGGACTAGTATTCTGATTTGACAGTACGTTCGGCGATTCGATACTACCCTGAATCGTTCTTTTTTTCTAATGACAACATCTTAGGTACCATTTGAAGAAATTGTAATTTAGTTCAACTTTTTCGTTACATAGAGTTTCTTTTTTAAATTGAGGCATTCGATGCTCTTTAGATCTGAACAACCCTTGAACGTATCAATTTATCGAAGCAACGGCTTGATAATCGACATCGTCGGTGCATCAAGGATGCCAACCAAGATGCTGTTTTATTGCACACATGTCTCATTAATTTCTTAAGTTTGTATTGTCAGCAGCGTTGGCGATGTCATTATTCTGATTGTACGTTCGCAATAAAATCTCAAATTTTCAGTGGAGTGAACGGATTGTTGTGACAATTCCTATTCTTTTGCTGTGATGTCATATTTTGAATAAATGAACTACGATAAAGTAGAATTATTGTCAGAAAAGGCGGCTGAGAAAAATCAAAATTTAGTTGTAGTATCATATCAGTAACTTTTGAGTTGCAGGATTCAAGTTGATGTTGATCCCATGGCGTTTTTGAAATTTAACTCCGGAAAATTGTTTCAATTTTGCAATTTAGTTCTGTTTGAGTCTGGATTCGGCCATTTCGGCGAGAATTGAACTCCTGATGAATTAAAGAAATTACATGAAAATTCAGCTGAATAATCATTTGTCATATGTTAATAATTATGATTGTTGGAAATATATAATCAATTATGTATCTCATTTGTCGGTTTCCTATTCTTAGATTTAATAAATAAATAATTTTTTTGTTTTATCTTATCAAAGTTGCCAGAAAATGTGAATGCCTATTGGAAATACCCGAAGATAATAGAATATAGAAGATGAAGAATTAACAACATATCAATGAGGATTCGTTTCAGTGAAGGGATGTTCAAGTGTTATTTGAACTCCCAAATATTCCAATTTTCCAATCAGAATCAACCCCCTTCCTCAGTGTCCAAAAAAAAAAATTCAATTCAGTCCCCTATCCTCGCTATTTTATTGAATTTGAAAGTCTGTATTTTGGTGCTTTTTTTTTCTGATAACTCTGGGAAAAAAAGTAAGATTTCGGTATGATATCCACTAAATATAGAAAAGATTTGTTAATGAAATAACCTTAGATAAATGGATATATTTATTTTTTGTGATCAAGTTGTGAATCGATCTGTCAACAAAACGACCACAATTTCTTAATTAAATGTATTCCATAAAGGCAGCAGGGCCATATCATGATTTGGATTCGATTACGATATGTGATCGACTAAGTGTGCAGAACTTCGAATATGAAATGATTTATTTAATGTTTATTAGTTCCATTTTTCGAACATTATTCATTGAAATTCTGAGTACTCTATCATAACCTTAGAAAATTTATTGGTTTTCCAAGCATTTCTCTTTCATTTGGATAAAAGGTTCTGAATATTCAGCATAAAATTTTTTCTGAACAAATCCATGCATATATTTCAAAAAACATCCAAGGTTATGTAGTTAACACTTTAATATTTATATCAGTGAAGTGGCTGATTATCTCTGTTATTCTCTCGTTTGAATGATTCATGTATAGCACAAACCTTAATTTCTTTATCATTGCAAGCTCTCATTCTGGTCAACTGTACACGTATTTTCTACAACGCACCAACTCGCATCTGCCACTTCCTGGTGGGCGGTATCGTCGAGATATCACGGGAACTCTGCCCTCTGAACTGTACAGTGTGCTTTTGTTGAAGCAGCACATCTAGGATACTTTGTACAAGATAATTATTCTTTAAATAATTGATAAATGATTTAGCTATGTCGTTTAATGAATATTAATCGTACGGTGAGATGTCATCAAGTTTTTAATAAGAGTATAATAATTGTTTCCATTTATACTTTCAATAAGAGAAATGCCATTGGGTTATATGGCTCATACTCCTTTATACAGTGAACGTTATTTATTATAAGGTTCATTTTTATTCGTTTTTCGTACATCAATACAAATATGAATTTCAAAGGTTCCGAGTTTTTGTCGATAATAATAGTTGTAGCTTCGGAACTTTGAAACATAGATGAATTCAAAATAGTAATCATCGAAATGAATACCATTTTCAATTCCCAGGCTCAGAGATCTTTTATCATGAGGTTGGAGAAATGATATTAGATTACTATTTTGAATTCATCTATGTTTCAAAAATGTTCTCGATGTGCCTTCGTAAAGGCAAAGAATTTTCTTTTTCTTTCGGAACTTTGAACAATGGTCTTCCATAAACGATATTTACTGCAATATTTCATTATTTTCGATAAAAATTCAACGAATTAGGGATAATTCGTTCAGAAAACTCATTCTATCACTCGTTCATTCAAAAACTCGCCACTTCGTGGTACTTTTTTGAAGTTTGAACTAGTGTAAGAAAATCAATGCCTTCTGCACTTGTATCGTAAATGTCTATTTTAAAACCCGTAGGTGAGTAAGTATCTGACTATTTTCTATAATCTCTACGTAACGTATGGAGGAAGTTTTTACAAAAAACTCCATCGGATCTGCCTACCGGTGCAATGGTGTTAAACTGGGAACAGTGGTAGGACAGCTTCACAGAATCCATACAAAAATACGCCAAATTTCGCTTATATTACTTGGGATATCAGGTCTGAGTTTTCGAGAATCGTCAATTTTAAGAATCTTGTTCTCGTGGAATTTTCGGCGGTTCTGGTTCCAATGAAATCATCATAGAACTCTTTCATCCTCGTAATGTCATCAGATTACACGACCTTTATAGCGACCCAACTTGTTTTCAACAAGGTCACTCGTAATCCTCCTTGACTAGACATAAAGACGTCCTGATGAAAATCGTAAATGTGTTGAATGATTTTTTGCTTCTCAACTTATCCGTTGAATATCACGTATTATGATCCTTTCTGGGTCCGAGATTTGAGCCGTTGATACGTTTTGTCAGACACGTTTGGGTCCAAGTGTGATCGAAATTCGACATGCATCATTCCAGCTATCGTGAAATTTGAACTTCATAAGTGGTTCTGTCGAGAATTCGAATAAATCACTGTTATTGCGGCGAACTCATTTGTTCTTCCAGAGTGCACGAAATTTCTGAATGAAAGGGAATTAACGCTCATTATCAAACACAAAATCAAACGCTTTCAAGTTGTGTTTCAATGGCGTTTACATTTGTTGTGATGAGTTTGAAGTTTCTGTGGCTAGGATGAGATCAAGCATAACTATAACTATATCCCAGTATCAGTATACATCGACGTTACTACTTCTTTTTTATGCCGTTAAATTGAATCATTCAACATTTACTTAAATCGGAAAACCGATAGTTTCAATATTATATTTTTTAAATGTTTCATTTACATAGATATCTACACTGTGTCTAAGCTAGAACCTGTCAATGGTTCATATTATTAAAACGATAATCCAAAGAGAAAAATGAGAAAACCTTGTCGAGGGTTCAAACAGCGAATTAAAATAGGTGCAGCCACTCCGCCTTCGAAAATCAGGCTCTATGCATGTTATAATTTATTTGAAATTACTTCAATAATCATAACGTTACTTACAGATTCAGGTTTGCCCCAAATTTAGATGAAAATCTCATTTTAACAGGAAGTTATTTATTTTGTATAAAAGAAATGAAGTCATCAATTTTTTATGGACATATTTTCTAATCAAAGCTTTCAAGATTACCTATTAATTGACTAAAAACAAGTGATGAAGAATAATGTGAGAGGAAGTTTTGAAAGTTGTAGGCCTCTTCGTAGCTTTGACAATCATAGAGAATTGGTACAAAATTTGGACTAGAACAGGATTGAACCAATGAAATTTTGTTTTTCCACTCAAATTTCCACTCAACTGTTCTATTTTCTCTTGAGAAAGTGGCTGAAAATTATTTCTTAATTCCTCTGAATGGTCGTCTGGGAGCCACAAAATATGTATATGGGAAATAACAGTTTTTCCCTCTTTTCAAGAGATATAGATCTATTCTAGAACGAATGATTGCGTTCAGACGGAAATGAAATCTTTTCGATTCTTCTCGATTAATCAGAAATGATTCATGAATCTGCTCAGTATAAAATAACGTTTTATTTTTTTATAGCTAGAACATGTGGCGAAATAATTTCGAACCAGTAGAAGAAACTTTCAGAGGAAATCTCATTCAATTTATTTTAATTAGCAACAAGCCTCTTTTCCATCATGCAATTGGAAGCTTTTTATGAATCATTCCGCGAATCCATTATTCTGAGTGGAAATTGTTATCTTATCATATTCCGTATCATTCGGTACCTTTTCAATAAGGAATTCTTTTCACGTTCTCATTTCGATTGAAAATAAACATTGTAATATGTTTCAATAACAGGAGCTGTATTTGTCGATATATTTGCAAGATTGCATTCATTCTTATTAATCCTGTAGATAAAATTCTGCCTGTCTTTGTTTAGACTTCTGCAAAGATTATAAGAATCGTTCCAACTCTGTAAGGAAGATATTTATTGTATTCCATATGAATACTCGTATAAAGTCATAAATATCTTTTATATAATGAAACAAAAGATTTTTACTTTTATTTTTATCAGAAATAAGAAGAAGGAGTTATAAATTTTATTAATAACAAAAAAACTTACTCGGATACTTAAGCAGCATCATTTACTACTAAATTTAAGCTAAGAGCAGCGCATGGCACGAAAAAGGTCGAGGATTAGCGTCCAGTTCCAATCTTTCATGTTGCTACCATTATCATACCTTCTCATGTCGTTAATATCTAAATTTAAATTTTTTAAAAGTTCAACCACAAAATTAAAAAGTGCTTCTGTTGAATCATATGTTTCACCTATTTGCAATAACCATTTAACACTACATAACGCAAAACAAAGCTTAATTTTTCTGTGCGACTTATATCTGGGGTCAGGGTGCAGTAGATAATTATTGAATCATATTTGGAACTGCGTACCATTCTACTCCTGCGCATTATTTCAAATATTTTTTTTGTATGTTCACTTGGACTTTCAAAATGGATTTTCATACATAGCATATCATCCTTGAAACGTCATATTGCATTATATTCAATTAAAAACTTGGAGCTTTTTTCATTTCTCACAAATTCATGCGGACGTCATGAATGTCAGGTGGTTGGGACTTTGATTGAGGCCTAACCGTAAAAAAACACTCTTTTACGATCAATGAGAAAAATAGGAGAATTTCTCCCTTATCAGATTAACTTCTGGTTATTATTACGGACAATTTCAATTCAATAAGGCGAAACTATAGTTGGTTCGAAGCCAGCGTTTGCGTACTAAGAAGTCGACTTTCTTGCGGACAAAGTTAATTTCGCAGCCTTCACAATAGTCCGGTACTTAACGATTGACAAACTTTTTTCATTCATTAGATTTATTATTAGCGCAAAATCCAAGGGTAAAAATTTAAGTGGAATAACATTTTCTCCTGCATAATGCTGAAGGTTTATTATCAAAAATGAATTCTCGAAGTGAAACAACATTTCGCTCAAAGTGGCAGAAACTAACGCGAATTCTTTCACTGAAGGTACTAGTAGATCAGACAAGAATGTCCATTGATCTAGAAACTACTCAAATGATCAGTAATCATAGGCAACCGAGTTCTTAGACTCTTTGTTGGCTCCAATCTATATCCCTTTGGCGAAATCAGTTTGAGGTCACGTATTTACTGTTTCGTCGAACAATAAAGTTCTCTCGGAAAACATTATTCTTGCGGAATTATCGAAACTATAACATTCCGCACTGTATTGTTCCAGGGTGACTCAAGACGCATATTTCATCATGTACGTTCGACAGGTAATAAAACGCTTGATTTATGGGAAGTTGTCGAGAAAATCAATGCGATTTTGAGCTACAGCCAGTGGGATTCAAATTAGAATACCTATCTTGTTTAGTTGAAAATGCATGGAGCAAATATTTCTTAGTAAAAGTCAGGTTTTCCTAATCAATTCGAAAACACAACATACTAACACCATTAATTTATTTCTTCTATATCTTCACACTCGCATTTTTCAATTTTTTCAACTACTGTTTCTCCATCTTCACAATGCTCTGCAACTAGTCACTTTTTAAACTGTCTATTTTTTTCTCTTATTTTCTGACCCAATACTAGCCCCGGTGAGTCTACTTGGTAGATGGACTTAATGCATTTTGTATGTCTGAGTGGTTTCTAGCATATATTTTGAGCAGGCGATGATGCGTTTTGAATGTCCAGGATTTTATGAAACGATAGTCATTCAAATGAATAATGCAACGCCATCTTTGGTTGAAAAAAAAATTTTGGACAAACTGCGTTTTGCAAGTCTGCTTCCCATTTTGTAACTCCATCTAGATTTGAATATGGCAATGAAATAGTTTTATCATGTGTTTTACGAAACAATTGAATAAACTCGAGTAAGGTTCATTTGAATTCACTTGTATCATAAATAACTTTTATAAAACACCTGTAGGAATCTTAGTTATTTTGTAATTCACTGAATTATCAATGAACTTAATGAAATATTGCCAACGATATATTTCAGTGATTTTCTTTTCGAAAAATATTGGTTGGCAGAACCCTTTTCTGTATCACTAATTTGATAGTTAATAAATAGATCTTCGACATGAGAGTTGCGATTACCAACAATAATGAAACATCACCACGCAATCTGTGTAAAACCGACAAGTTTGTTATTCATGAAATAAAATGTTTTTTGAAACATTAATTCTGAATACTTCAATACAATTATCAAAGTATTAATCAGAGAATGTTACTTTTCTATCAGGATACAAATCATCGTTGCTTCATAGTTATTCCAGTCTGATATGATATGAATGAATGGGATATGAAGATAATGCTGTCATACCAAATTAATATTTTATTGATTGTAGTATTATGCAAAGCTTCCGCTCGAATGAGAATAGTGTCATTAAACGAAAATAATCATCATTTGTAGCTGATTCTGGTTATTTAACGTGTGATAAGTCACTAGTCAATTCTAATAGCTCGAGTGATGAGTTTGATAGAAAATCAGGACATGTTATCAATTGAGTATTTTTGACTGTTTTATTTTTACCCTTGTTGATTATTGGAAACATTTGAGAAATAAATGTGTAGATAATCCTCTGAAAATTTGAGAGTAATCACAGTTCACCTCCTTGGTATAAAGAATCTATCGAATTCGCTGAGGATATGGGAACGAATGACACAACATTTTTGATAAAATTTAAAATGTATTCCGAAATTCGATGGCTACATAATTTGAAATTGTTGCTTATTCAGACCTAAAATCACAATCTTTTTTTTTCACGGTTCTTTTTATGGGACAAGACATTTTGTTCGGCCTATTTTCCTTCCTACCAGACTTTGGTTAACACGGTTACTTTCTTAAGGAACGGTCTGAAGATTTCAGGATACGAATGGTATCTGACTGGGTTGAGTTCTTTGGACCAGTTCCGCCAGAGAAATTCATAGATTTAGTCATCTGATACACTATTTTCAATAATTCGCAATTAATCTACAAGTTAGATCGAATTAAAACTGTGTGGTGTGTTTCAAAACAGGTAAATTGATTTTGTTTCAGAGTGTGGAACTGAGAACCTTATGAAGTTTAAGAAACTTCAGGAATATCAAATACTAAAAGGCTTTCACGACCGGTTATATTGATAGTAAAAGAGTCTTCGGGTTTATTGGTCGTGGTCCTTTAGGAATAATTTCACCTAACGGTAGGCATATTCAGAGGATTCTTGGTCTAAGATTGTACCTCGAACTAATAGACCACGCCCAATAAGCCGGGAAAACTCTTTTAATTTCAGGAATTTTGTTTGCAAATTGTAAATAATTACATTTCGTTAATAAAATTTGATATGACGATATATCGGAAATGTCGCTCTGCTATAAAAAATTTATTTTTAACAACAATACATTCGTGCACGAGATTTCAATCTGGTGGCATTAATCGTTTAGAAGCTTTGCGGAGAATATTTCCAATTTCAACAGTTTTGGAATGATGTATCTTCTTCCTTACAATGCATTTTAGACCATGAGTTCATTTATCAAACTATACCTACTCATTTATCAATGTCCTATCACCCTCAGAAAGCTCTGTACACGTTTTTAACTCACCCTGTATAAGCTTCGACCACATGGATGAATTCGCATACTTCTTCTAATCCAAGAAACATATCAAACTCATCAGAAAATCTAGAATCTTCTCTCTTCAACTTTCCTAGAGTTTATATTAGGAACAGAATAATCTTTCGTTTTTACCATTAAGAATTTACTAAAATGGAATATATCTTGTACTTACATTTAATCATTCTCGAGGAGCTTCTGTTAGAGCAGTATTTTCATCATTTTTTGATGAAAAATGTTTGCGATGCTTATTCTATGTTCTATGTGTGATTGTGAGTAAAATGTTCTATTAAATTCTTGTTGCAGCTATTAAATCAAAAACGTTCTGCACCAATAAATGCTATCTGAAACTAACAACAAATCAAATTGGAATATTACAAAAATATTGGAAATTTACACGATGTCCTGTTTATCGGAAATAATACAGCTGCGTTTTCAGTCTTTGAATTCCATGAGAAAGACTTTCAACGGAAACTGAATAGTATTGAGTTGATTAATCTTAATATTGTAATATGCGTAACGTTGCAGAAGGAAATGCATAATCAATTTGTGTTATGTTACATAACGAAATCTTGAGAACTCCGTCATGTGTGAACTTTGTTACAACTTTTGATTTTTGAATTGGAAGAGAACCAACTTTCAGATTGGTTCTCTTTTATTGCAGTCTTCCTAATATTTTCCAGTCGGTTTTCTATTCGTCGCAATTTCTGGATATAAAACTACAATTGGAGCATTTCACGGGATATGTAAAGTTCAAACAGAGCTCACGTGCGAACTAGCCGTCTATGGTGTTATTATACACTGAGAGAAATAAATTTGTTTTTATCAATAAAGTATTTATTTCGAGATTATTCATTAACAGACAAATCCACTTATTAATCTTTAATTGATTTATTAACTAACAGATCTTGCCTCTGAAAGAATTCATTCATATAGAACGAAATATTTATTTACACGGTATTTGTTAATATTTAATATATTTGGGTATGATGTATTTCATTTAAACTGCAGTTCTCTTCAAATATAATATATATTAAATGAAAACATATGTTCATTTGGTAATAAACGAACGTTTGGTTTCTATTACTAAATGATTCTAAACTTCCACCACTCCACGATATGTTTACTCAAAATATAGGATTTATTAACAATGAACAAACCGCATTTGACATGTTTCAGTCATCTTGGCTAGTTAACATTGTTCGGTTGTCGGTAGATTCAACTAACCGACTCTTGCCGATAAATCGCGAATGACGCAATCGGATGAAAGGTAAAAATCGAATCATCGATGACCACCGATAGCGAATGAGTTCCCCTTCCAACCCCAACTCCCCAAAGAATTCTTCACGGCGTCATAGTTCATGAAGAATTAAAACTAACAAACTAACATCGAATTCTGGGAGAGTCGCCAACCGAGGATCAGATGGAACCTTCAACCTTCCCAGTGGCACAGTTGGTTGGCGCATTGGACTAGTATTTCCAGGGTCGCAGGTTCAAATCCTGCCCGTGCTGGTCATTATTCCAGAATTCAATTCCGTCTGCAAAGCCATTAATTTTCAATTTTGCTATATAATTTTTCATTTATTCATAATTCATGCAGTTTGTTAATTATTACTAAATATATTTATTTCAGTCTAATGCGTCTTTATTCGGTATTATTGAATGTTATTATTCATGAATAAATGTGATATAATATTGAGTGAAGGTGATTTGCGAAAACTTAAATAAATTCTTTATTTCCATGAAAGAAATATTGATTTGTCTATTTGGCCAATAAATGATTTATTAACTATAACGCATGATCGATAATATCAAGTGAATACTTCTCTCAGTGTAGTTATAATTACTAAATTTCAACTGGAAACTATCAGGATGGCAGTTGTACAAGGTGGATAGATTTCGATGATTTAGAACTGCATCTCCTAAATTAAAAGAAATAGGAAAAAAGTAATAGGTATACATGTCAAGTGCATTTTTTTTTCAAGAAACATAAAGTGCTGAATACCGCAACGACTTGTGGTATCGACATATGTCTAGTTTCCGTGCTACAGGGGGATTTTGGAATTTTCATAATTCGCTATAACTTTTTATTGTAACTGCGCTCTCGAAATAAAACATCTTTAGGACAGTTTTTTCAGTACATTTGACAGGTGCTATCGAATTTTCAGTGTCATGTCAAATTTTACAGAAATTGAAAAGAAATTCAAATGGGAACCATAGTGTCTTATGATATTTTTCAATGAAATTTTCTTGGACAAAATTATTTATGAAAAATTCCGAGAAAAACAATTTTCGATCAGCAAAATCAAAGACGGTTTTGATTAATATGTTTTCAACTGAAGAAATCATAGAACTTGATAGTTCTTAATTGTAAGCTGTCAAAATAATTCGGACAACATTAGTTATGGATAAAATTATTATATCCGCTCCAAGAGTGTTTCTCGAAACATTTGTTCGTACTATGATTTCTCTACTTAAATGGAGTATGAACAGTAGTTGAAAACAGATGTTTTTAATCTTCAATCATAGTTTCCACGCAAGTTATTGAAAGCCTGCTTGAATTGTGTTGATTCAAAAGTGTTTTTTCGAAATTTTCCAGATATAACAAAATCGGAAGTATCATGAAATATATTTTTGAAACTGACTGAAAAACGTCTATAGAAACTATGCTTTTCATTTGAAAAAAGTATTTTTTAATCGCTCTGGAATTTGAAGCGGCACGAAAATTTCGAAAGCACCTGTGAAAAATTCTGGAAAAACAGACCTAATGATTTCGAATGCGCAGTTGCAATACTGCGGAAGTCACATCCAATTATAATAATTGGCCTCTTTTACTTCACGAGATGTAGTACCAAGTCATCGAAATCTGACTTCTCTGTACAGCTAATTCGATTAGTGAGCAATAGTTAATGATTCGAAATTTGTTGAGCTGGAGTGATCATTGAAATACAGTAACTTCGATACCCGCTGTAGTTTCCGAAAGTAGCTCTAATTCTGATATTTAGAATAGGAAATCTCCGTCTTAATCTACATAAGCAATCATTCAAAGGATTGAATGAAGGAACTCAATGCTTTAAAAATTTTTCATTCAGATTCCCCTGGCGTAAAAAGTCTTTTTTCAAAAAACTAGAAGTTTCACCTATGTTATAATTTCAGTCCGGCATACCTATAAGTGTATTTCGACTTCTTTTTTTACTTCTGGAATTTTTTGAAAGTTGTTCCTTGAAGTAGCTTTCATTTTCATGTGTTATAATATCTTTCACTATTTTCCCCCTTACGTCGTCAAGGTCCCGGCGCCTATTTTCCGACAGTCGTGCCTCAGCTCCTACGCTAAGTACCTACGGAGGAGGCATCGCAGAGAGTACAATAAACTCCTGTTTACTGGACCTTGAAGCCATAACCTGTCCTACCAGTATTTAACTCACAGCCGTTCTCGATTTTTAAAATACAGAATTCCTCTTTTGAAAGCACTGCGGACCGGCCCTGATCACTTCTCGAAATCTGAAAATTGGTAAGGATTAACATGATGACGTGAACTCCTTTCCATGTAAATTTCTCGTTTGACTTTCAACTCGATGGTTCTTATATTTTGATAAATAAGCAGGAGAAAAATGTCAACACATGAAAATTTTTAAATTTCCTTTTCTTTTTTGGAATGTCAACTTGGATATTTTGAAAGTGTCGATGATCCATGCATAATCCCACCTCGGAGATTTTATTATCTAAGATTTGAGAATTTCGCAGTGGGAGCGAATTTTCATAATCCATAAGTCGCAACAATTTTATTCGAATGGTATGTCTTGAAGTCTTGAATAGAAAACAGAACCCTTGTGAACAAATATGAATAAAACATATCAATTGACGGTAGGGTTGGCATATAATTTTCGCCATGTTACAAAATCCAGTGGTGTTTTTCGGGTTTTTTCCAAATTGTATAAACCCACCTGTCTGAATGAATAGCATAAATAACACTAAGTAAGTAGTACAAGAATCGAAACGGGAGAAACTGAAAAATTATTATAGGTATGGTATATCGAGAAATAAAAAAGAATCTGTATATTAGTCACATTCCCATTAGACTTGGTTCCTTAATGATTCTATACAGGGTCTTTCACGAGGAACCTCACCCATATTTATACGGGAAACTACTGAACGTATTTTCATGAAATTCAGCACTTATAAGTATTTCACGATGCTGATGAAATCTAAAATATTTTCAAGGCATGAGCACCTCCGGTTTTTCCGGAAATGACGTCAACTTCCGTTTTTCAAATTAGAACACCATTTTTTTATTGCAGAAATAGATTCCTTAGAAAATTTTAAGTTATTTTGATGTAACATTTTTCAGTTTTGGTTGGAAAATTCTCTCTGAGCGGGAAAATTCGAAAAAAAAATCGAAAATAGAGCTCCGCTGAAACAAGAATAACTTCGAGGTTTTTTGATGGAAAATTTTCATTTTTGGGATTTTTCAAGATGTAAGATTGATGTATTCACTTTGAGAATCGAAATCGCGATTCATGATACAGGGGGTGAAAAAATCGCTTTCAAAGTTAGGGATGACAAAATCGTGAAAAATCAATTTTTTCAAATTAGAACCCCATTTTTTTATGGCAGATATTGAATCTACGTTAAAAAATAATGTGAGTGTATGCATCACACCCTTGCCCTAAAATGGATATTTTCTGAGTTATTCACAAAAAACTGTTTTTCGTCTTGAATTTTCAGCTATTTCTTTTCCCTTCACGCCAAAAAGATGAAATTTTCAGGAACTGTTATTTGAACCATGCTGTAGATTTTTCACCCCTTCTTGAAACCGAAGTCAAGTTACTATTAGGAGAACCATGGCAAACTCTCGCAGATATAACTAGAGAAGATGCTCAAAGTTTTGACCGTTAATTTCTAGACATTTATTTATACGTCTCAGGAATGCTTCGTGCGTTGCTCTTCTTATTTCATCGGGAGATCTGCAAAAGTGTTTAAAAACCAAATTGAGTTTCAAAACTATGAATCTAGAAATCTAAACAAACCTGAACGCATTTCTGACTCGTTCTATGTAGTCCTCTTTATCAGTCAGGGGAGTGGAGTAGACAATATTTTTTATCCTACCCCAAACATAATAGTCTAAAGGAGTTAAATCGGGAGAACGTGGTGGCCAAAGATGTGGACCATTGATCGCCAACCATCGATCTTCAAATAGCCTGTAAGGATATTTGACACATTGAGTGAATTGTGTGGAGGCGCGCCATCTTGTTGATACCATAAGTCATTATGGTTCTGTACTAGCGGCTCAATTATTTGAGTCAATATGTCAGAATATCTATCTCCTGAAAATTTCATCTTTTTGGCGTGAAGGGAAAAGAAATAGCTGAAAATTCAAGACGAAAAACAGTTTTTTGTGAATAACTCAGAAAATATCCATTTTAGGGCAAGGGTGTGATGCATACACTCACATTATTTTTTAACGTAGATTCAATATCTGCCATAAAAAAATGGGGTTCTAATTTGAAAAAATTGATTTTTCACGATTTTGTCATCCCTAACTTTGAAAGCGATTTTTTCACCCCCTGTATCATGAATCGCGATTTCGATTCTTAAAGTGAATACATCAATCTTACATCTTGAAAAATCCCAAAAATGAAAATTTTCCATCAAAAAACCTCGAAGTTATTCTTGTTTCAGCGGAGCTCTATTTTCAATTTTTTTTTCGAATTTTCCCGCTCAGAGAGAATATTCCAACCAAAACTGAAAAATGTTACATCAAAATAACTTAAAATTTTCTAAGGAATCTATTTCTGCAATAAAAAAATGGTGTTCTAATTTGAAAAACGGAAGTTGACGTCATTTCCGGAAAAACCGGAGGTGCTCATGCCTTGAAAATATTTTAGATTTCATCAGCATCGTGAAATACTTATAAGTGCTGAATTTCATGAAAATACGTTCAGTAGTTTCCCGTATAAATATGGGTGAGGTTCCTCGTGAAAGACCCTGTATTGTAACCAAGTTTGCTTAGCAAAAGATTAGGTGGCTTCATCGCCGTTATGTGATTTTCAGCATTATCTCGCTTCCAATGCGTTTAATTTTATTTTCATCATTAATAACATAGACGTCTTTAAAATATTTTTCGAAAATACATTTCCAGGTTATCGTGATAGTATAAAACATTGTACAGAGCTACAAAAACTTAAAACTTTGGCTCTTATTTAAAACTGGAAATATGAGAGTGGTTGCCATAATTTTCGTGATTGGAGAACCCTCGTGTTGCAATCTGGCAACTGAGAGCTGTATCGTGAAGATTGACATTTTTGAGGTAATGCCTACTGAGAACGTTTTGACATACGATACCTATTTGTATAGCTAACAGTAACTTGAAAGATTGATCTCAGACGGAAATGGAGTTAAAGTGCGGTTATTTCTTTAAACTTTCGGAGTGGACTAACTCAGCAACTGTGCATCGATTAATTCAATTTTTGTCGATGAAGCTCTATGAAGAAATCAATCGATTTAGTTCGCCCCAAGACGAATTTCGTGTGGGTGATATTGGAAGCTCGTCATGTGAAATATTGTGAGATTAAGACAACTAATTGTTTAAATAATGAAACAACAGGAGAATGTTCAGATCAAAAATTGTAGCTGTTTCATTCATATACTAAATTTGTCTCAAAATTTTTTATGTAAATTAAAAAGTTTGTGGCCACGCTCCGTGATTCGGATTCATCTATGGTTCGATTTAGAAATTGATTTAATTAATTGATAATAAAAATCTAGAGGTTTCCGATAGTCGTATCGATCCATTCGATTTCAATGTTCTCCTATCAAATTTAGCATATGCGTGTGTTTTTTTTCGATATCCATTTCGTTCAATCGTTCATGAAATAGATGTTCAAGTCCAAAACTCATATATATTTGTTTTCGAGATAGATCTAAGATTTTTTTTATTGGAAAAATCGATCAACCCTTCACATTAGTTATTCCGAATTCTGTTTTGTATTTTAGGTAAACAAATCGAGCAACTGAATATTAACTCTGGTACGTAATCTTTCTGGCTGCAAGGCTCGGAACCATTTTGATACGAAGATAAAGATAATGACGGACGGCGCGCTAAAAAGTATTAATGGTAAAGGCCTTTGCTATGCTAATATTGATGAGATCGGTCTTGTTGTTTACCCTGGAAAATACCACCCATCTTCGAGCAACTCGATTCTGGAGTTTAATAAAATCTGGTGGATATCGGCTGAAAACAGCAGGCGTTCCCTATTTAAACTAACAAGTGAGTAAGAATATAAAGGGTGATGGCCTTCTGTGAATGAAACATAGCAATTTGCTGGAGTCCCAGATTACGAAAATGAAAACAAAAATTCGTCAATCCTTCTAGTTTAAAAAAAAAATGGTTAAATTTGCTTCTAGAAGGTGAAGTTGGTTCGAGTTTCAGATAGTTTTTCGCTGGTTTCTTAATAGATAGGTGTCAATAAGGTTTTTATTTTGTTGAATTCAAACTTTGCCTGCACAAAAATTTACGTTTTTTTGTCAGAAACGAAAAAACCCCATTTTATTCGTCAATTACCGTAGTAAAAGTGATCATATCCAGTATAATTATACATATTTATTCAAAATTTTCGAATAAATCATGACGATCTCGAAGGACATTCACGAATAAATTATATATGTTTATGACGTTCGTTCAATCAAAAATTTGCTATTTTTGAAAAAACCTAAAAAAACCCAATAAAAGTGGTTTTATCAATTCGAAAAAACCCGTAAACATCCACAGGCTTTTATAAAATGGATGAATTCAATGCCAACCCTGGTACATAATCTCTTTCAGTTACCTACATGTCAGAGACACACGGAAATGATTAATGTGATAAGAGGTTTTTCATTGTCACTATTTAGATCCGAAATATGATCTCTCTGAAAACAAAAAATGTCCAGCGAAGTAATTTACAAGCGTAAACGTCTTCATAGCTCTTATAACATTTCGTTCTCGATTACTCCAAACTCGTATAAAATCTCATATTTATGAATTTGATCAAGAAAACGACCACTCTGTAATTTATTTCGCTTTTATAGTGCGGGTAGCCTAGTGGATATGTCTCCATACTCCGACCCGGCAAGTCGGGGTTCGAGTCTCCGCCAGGAAGAAATTTTCTGGTATGGAGAACTCACCGAACCATTCACTGTTGGGTAAACAATTAACAGTGCTGTGCCTAGGGTGGCGTCGGGACACAGTAACAAAACCTACACAGAACACACCCATCATTCAAATTCGCACAAGCTTTAAATAGCTTATGAGAAGTTTCACAGAAACCCAGAATGCATGAAAATACATACATACATCAAAATATCAAATCAGTGTTTGAGTCGATCCAGATTAATTGAAAATTCTATCAAGGAAAGTTTGGATGTATGATGTGATAATCTACACTTATTTCTTCTCATTTCTTCTCCATAAGGACCATCAGGAGGAAAGAGAGATGCTTGTTTTCATTCGTCACTATTTGTCATGCTTACAATTTTCACTTACGCTTGCTTTGTTTACTTGCAATTCATTCATTTTTTTGTTTAATTCACAGCCATACAACACAACGAGTCCGTTTTGCACCGTCCATTTTTCAGTGTGTAAGTGAATTGTGTAGAAAGGTAGTGCGCAGTCCACCAATAAGTGTTCTCTCAAACAGTGCTCCTTTATTTTTGGGATCATCGTGAAAATTCGGTCAAACATAGATCCTTGTAAAGGACAAACGCTCGAACAGGGTGATATGGTGGCCAATCAGAGTGTAGATCACCAGGAGAATGCCGAAATGTATTGTGCCCCTCCACATCATGCCTACGGCGAATATTACGACAGTCAATTCTTTATGCATAACCCCACATGTATCCATCGAGAATTTGGTGAGATTTTTTTCTAAATGAGTATTGGTGATGGAATGCCCAATGTTTCCCTTATTGATTTTTTTAATATAATGACCTTCTGACGAAGTCTTTGAACATTAACTTAGTGTTAGGTAATTTGGCCGTGGCATCTCTGGGATAACACACAATGTTTCACCTGCAATAGCACTCTGCATACAGGATGTTCCTAAATTCATGCGACAAAATTCAGGAGTGCTCGTATGAAATTAAGATGGATCTTTCCTATAACAAAATTTCCTCAGCCCACTCCTCTCCGAGATATCACCCTTAAAAGGTGGTGACTAAAATTCAGTTTTTATTTTATTTCTGAAATTCCAGTAAAGCTATAACCTTGAACTTCTGTAATTTTCGTGCACTCGCAAAGAACTAACCACGGATATTTTTTTTCAATATTTATGTTACATTATACGAGGATGGAAGTAGCAAGCCTTACTTTATTTCATATCGAAATTTTTTTCGAGATGAAATTTCATGAAATAAAATTAATTCCATCCCCGTATAATGTTACAGTATAACAGGAATATTGAAAAAATACCCGTGGTTAGTCCTTTGGGAGTGCATGAAAATAACATCATGCACTCGCAAAGGATGATGTAATGTTCCTGGTTAATTCTTTGCTAGTGCACGAAAATTACAGAATTTCAAGGTTTTAGCTTCACTGAAATTTCATAAATAAAATAAAAACTGAATTTAAGTCATATCTAGTGATATCTTGGAAACGTGTGGGCTGAGGAAATTTTATTATAGGAAAGACCCATCTTAATTTCATACGAGCATTCACCTCCTGAATTTTCTCTCATGAATTTAGGAACACCCTGTATCTTCGTAGCAACGTACCTGTGCTATCGAATTAAAGGACTAGATTAAATAGAATAAGACGACAGCTATGTCAAGCCATCCAGTATTAATATGCTATATATTACTAAAAACTATCATTACTTACATATTAATTCTCAATCGGGTGGAAAATTTGAAAACCTCAGTCTAAAAACTATCTACTGCTATCATTAAGCATATCCCCATCAGTTTTACATTTGCGATAATAAAGTGAATATTGTTTTTATCATTCTGACTTGTAATGAACAAAAAATTAGTGATATTTTCACGTTCACAATTCTCGTAATCTGTTCTTAGATTTGATGAAATTCAGAATCTAGATTCCTTCATATTTTCATCGTAATGATTCTAGCGAGATGGATCATCAACTACCGACTAAAACTAGATTCTTTAAACATTTTTTTCAATATACATTGTGTACTGAAATCATTGGCGGTGGCCTTGCGATAGGGAGGATTTCCGTGAAGATCTTCACACTACAGTTCACGTGGGTCGGTAGCAATTTTCATCACAGATCATCGCAATCATTGGTTATGATCCAACAATTTTAATAATGATTATCCGAAATTCCAATACTGGGTGCTCTTGAGGCTCTTTTGGTACTCAGAGCATAGAGGTTCCAGTAGGACATTTTTTTATGGTCAAATAATATTTAATTTTCAGTAGGTAGTTTTGGCATTCTACAAATAAAATATTAAATAGTTACCGCCAAGCATAATGGTCCATTGGTATCAGCAATAATTATTCAAATGATTTAATCGTTTTCACATTCACTCGAAGGAGATATCGAAAGCAAATATCATTCGTATGAAAATATAATCGTGCATTTGATTTCGCATAATATTACATTGTTTCCCAAGGTCGTCAATATATAATATGGAATACGAAGATATGCTATTCAGCAATTGTGAGCTTTTTCGAATTATATTCGGTTTTCTCTCATTTTATTGTCCCGAACACAATAACTCATGTAGAAGCCAATTTTGGCACACTTGTTTGTAGGTACCTGAGCCACATTAATAATTATTATATCGGCTCATTGTCAATTGTTTTGTAGAAATTCTTCCAGCAAATAAGAAGAGCCATCTATCATCAATTATTGCTTTCAGGGTGTTTTAAAAATCTTAATTCATATAATAATTATTATAAATTATTATTGATTAGATGTTCTATATTCTGGCTCCTCTGCTTGTTCGCATACGCAGGTCACAATCAAAAAGGTCTAATTTTCTGAAAATTAATTTGAGTTCTCACTGCACTCTGAAATAAACTTGCTGCTACGTAAATTTTTGCATTAAATAGGCAAGACCAAATTAGTGGAAAAAACACATTGGTTTCCGAAGTCTACATCAGACTACTTCCAGACCAAATCATATAATCTTCAGAATCGTTGATTTTTTAATTTGAGTTTGTTTCATAGAGTGAACAAAATTCTCCCAGAATAAATTACAATCGAAAGCTAGAAATGGATTAGACAAATTTCAAAATTTACTTTTTTGCACTGGATACACACCAAGTCAATTTTCACTGAATTAGTAATCAATACTCTCACTAAAATCAAGTATACAAGGATTCGCCTAATTGACCCTTCGAACCTGCTCTCGATAACAATTCATTCATGACCCGGATATTATCAATTCTCTCGGAACCTTACGATTCGCTGAATTACCCCCATTCACGTTATCACAAATTCTAAATTTATGCATTTTCGTTTTGCGCAGGAAGTGTTTCAGGTCGTTCAGAGAACGAACTTCCTGTGATTATTTCGACATTTTAATGATTTATTATTGTGGCTATTTGTTATATCAGGTTTCTTCTGTATAATGAAATTTTATTATGGATTTGCAACCTCTATCTTTTTCGAACTTTTTAAGGACAAGTTTCTTATTATTTAAACCTTCTTCAGTTTGTAATTTTTTCCTAGGAACTATATTGAACTAGAAAATTAAATAATAAAACTGCTGAAATTCCGCGTCGAACCGTGATAAGTTGTTTTTCGTTGAATGCCTACTTTCAACATATTATACCTTCTTCACAGAATGATCATACTAATTCTACAACACCCGGTCCGCCTATAACCTGTCAATCACAATCACAGATCCAAGGCAACAAATTATTGCATCCGTTTCCGCTGCTGCGCGTAGTGACGTATAATTAAGAAAGCGAAGAAAATGACAATGCGAAGGCTACATTATTTCTAACTCAAATGCTCTATTTCTTTTAGATATCCGTTCAGATTTGAATAAGGAGAGTTACTACTAGGAAATTGGATGAACAATTTCGGAAGCAGGGGAAATCACTCGAGTTTCATAACAAAATACGAGATTATTATAATTATGATGCACTCAATACTATCGAGAATGCTCTTCATTACTTTCGAGAATTTTTCTTGTTTCATTAAATCCGTGAAAATCTTCTCCGTTTTATTTACCCACTTGTTCAAAATTTCTGAATAACTACAGATACATCTTGATTAATATATGAAAAAACAATAGTACATACATATCTGTTAAATTTTTCTGGTAAAAATATGTTTTGGCAGAAATCATTAGAAGAGCATTCAAGAAGCATAACTTGAAAGATGTAGGGTCAAAGTATACAGCCCTTTCGAAAATGAATGCAGGGGTGAAATTGAAAAGGGGAAAATTTTCAAAGTGCAACAATCATTGCTCACGGCAATTGCTTTGTCGAATACATCAACGTAAAAGCGCCAAAAAATTCGAAAGGTAATATTGTTTTTATTTTCGGAGTTCTTGTTCAACAAATTCACACTGGAAATTATTGCACATTTTTTAATCCATTGAGAATTATCACTTTTTTTGATTTTTGAAAACACTTTCCCAAGACAATCTATTTTTCTTTGTTGTTTTTTCAAGTCATTGTGCTGTCATGTATTCACATCAATATTGATATATATTGTTTCGTATTTTCCGCCACAAATTTATCCGAAGACCTACCATTCCCAAGATAAATTAAATCAAAAAAACTTTTGAGCTTTTTCAAAAATGCCGTACGCTTCGACCCCACTTTTTTCAAGATAAATTTTGAAGTTATTAGTTTCTGCTTGGCTGGTGTTTTTTGAAAATATTCAGAAATCAGGCATGTTTCAGATGAAGATTACTTACCTTCATTACTTTCTAGATCTGAGATCATAGAATGCGAGATATTTATTGAGGGTTGGTCATAGATCTGGAATCAAATTAATACCGATAGATAGATTTTCAATTTTCCAAATTTTTTGGCGTTGAAGCCGAAATGTTTCCCTTAATTTCCTTAGGGGCAATACTCTCCAACATTAATTTTTCAAATATGATCATATTATGTTATGTTTTGGCTCGTCTGAAAACTGGAATGAACACACCTTTTTTATTATGTAATCACTTGAAAGAATGAATAAATAAATCGAATTAATATCTGTAGTTATACTTCTGCATACCGAATTCTGAATGAGTTGTTGTTTTAACTTGAACTGGATGAAAAGAATGAGCAAGATAAATGATATCTTATAGGTGTTCTGAAAAAAAAAACTAGAAAAATAGCCTACAGAAAAAAGATTCATCAAATGGAAGAAATTTTACTTTCATCAATGCAATGAACTAGGTTCAAAAAACGATAACGTCTTTTTCTAGTACACACCTGCCAGAAATTATTGCTCTTGCCTTTTCTTCTTATCGATGTGAGACGAGAACATATTCAGAATTGAAATCAGCATGCCGAAGGGTTTCATTCAGAAAATTTTCATTCAACAATTGCATAATAATAATAAATAATAACAATACAAACATTTGATTATATTATGAAATTTGGTTTTTCATGAACTCTTCACCAGAACATGAAATATGTTAACATTTGAAAAATAAAGTTGGGTAGGGGGTTTTATTCAAAACCTAAGCCCGATCTTGAATATTTGGAGCTACGGAGTACGCTCTGATTGGAAATCGTCGGAGACACTCTGTACGATTTCAAATTTCGTGATAATATGTTGGAAAATTTTCTGTTATGAATTGAAAAGAAATCAAATAACAACAATTGATGTTTCCCCAGTTCACCACAGTTTGTGATTTTCATTGAGTGATTAGCTCGGTGATTAGTCATCGCTTCGAATAACCTCGATAAAGAACAATCGTCATCTTTTGGAATACAGATTTAATAGATCGAAGTTCGAATAGAGGACATTTCTTAGGCCATATATTCTCGTTATAATGTTAATTTTAATTGGTATCCAACGTGTTCCTTAAATACCGTTTGGGAAAATAGATTGGCGGCTTCGCTACTACATGACGATGGTTTTCGCCATGGGTGAACGGTCTAGGAGGCGGTAAACGGAAGCCCAATGACCTTGGCTCGTTCAACCAGCCGTTGACTTACGGCCGATGCTCAGCAATGTGGTCGATGCGTTAATATTTAAAATGCCTCGTATACGTATATTCACTGTAATGAACTACCAAACATTGCAAGTAGTTCTATTCCCTTATTTTAGATTGGGATTTTCAATACAGTTCTGTTCGAAGAATATATTATTTTCAAGTACAATGTTTCCCAATTTGGATGAGACTGCACTGTATCTCAGCTCTTATTGAAGATAGAGACATGCAGTGTTCTCGCCCCTGTATCCCTTTTTTGTGAAACTTTTAAATTCACAAACAGAAATATTTCAACTACTTATGAAATACAGCCCGAACGAAAATGTTCACTTTTGGAGATGTTATGATATCTCAGGATCTCTATAAGATAGAAAAAAATGAACGCTGTTTATAATAGATTTTTTTACGTAAAAGTTAGTGGCGTTGTAAAACATTCTTTTAGATGACAGTTTTAAAGATTTGACACAAACTTGGTATTTTTCAAATGAAACATCTTTCTTTAACGTCAAACTGTTCAAAGCTAAAGTTTATTGAAGATTAGGTTGTGATACATCAATCTATTCAGAAAAATAATTGCAAAAATTTTACGTCAAAATATACAGGGGGTTTCATTTGAAAAAAACCAAGTTTGTGCCAAATATTAAAAGAACAGTGCTCTGAAAAAATTGTTTAACTACGCCACTGATATTTATGTAAAAATATTTGTTTTAAGCAGTTTTCATTCATCCGAAGGGCCTGAGAAATAATAAAATCTCCAAAAGCAAACTGTTTCGTTTTCCCTTTTCCCCCTTTATTTGAGGAACAGAAGTAGTTGGAATATTTCTGTTTGTGCATTTAAATGTTTTACAAAAAAATTAAACAGGGTCGCGGAAAACCAATGTCTCTATCTTTAATAATAAAGATACAGTGCAGCCTCAACCAAAATTGGACAGATTGTACAATGTTCTGGGGTATATGTTTGCCACATTTTAAAATGCGTCTAAAATTGATCGAAATTTCAACAATCCACGATTTTGAGACACAATTTTCAAATTTACAATATCTTTTTTTCTAATTCTCTGGTAAATCCGTTCATTCTGCCACACCTTGAACAAAATCGTGCGAGAATATTAGTTTCGCATAATTTTCAAGGTTATATTTAATCATTTTATGTTTCCTGTTATATATTAATGATAATCTGTCAAATCTGTATTACAGAAAACAGTTCTGCTAACCAAGATTTCTCAATGAACAAAACGATTTTTATGGAAATATTCCATTAATTTCAATAACAATCCGGTGAATTAGATAAAATAGTGTATAATACTCGTACAGACGGCTCGTTGATTCGAAAACCCGCCACTTCGAGGCTCGTTTTTGAATTTTGAGCTCGTGGAATATCAATGCCTTCTGCTGTACTTGTATTATAAATAACTCTACTAGTTATCTATGAATCGTTACTTCCAGTGTTTGTCCCATATTTCGACGATCACAATCACTTCCGCATTCGCATCATCATCTGAAAGTTGAGTATTGAAACCAGCCAAGCGAACTCACTTCTGAATTCCCAAGTGAATGGATATGGCAGATTCATTTCCTTCTTCATGGGATAATTTATAGACAATCATCAACAACTCCATAATTTAGTTATGCTGAATATTTGTTTTTGATTTCGGCGAAAAATCATTCATCATTCATACAATTTCAGAACTCCGCAGTTCACAATTAATTGAGGAATACATACAGTGATTCAAAATAAATTTTATACAAGATTAAATCACAATTGTGATTCTTTCATTTTTTTATTCAGTTTTTCTTGACCCTTATGCAAAAAAGTTGGTAACAGAGTCTACATTCGCACTTCAACAACAACAAAAACACAAATTACTGAAGTTTAAGATACTTCTTCAAACCATGGCACATCTCACAGACTGTTCTGACTGCTACAGAATTGAATATATTGAAACTGATATATTATAAAATTTTGTCAGATACATTTGCAAATTTCTACTTCTGATATTGTAACCGTAAAGTGGTCTGTGGCCTCAATGAATTATTCCGTACCTTGTAATAGTTATTTATGATACAAGACCAGAAGGCATTGATATTCTTACACGAGTTCAAAATTTGGAATGAACGAGTGTTAGGATGAGCCTTCTGTATCATGGATTATTTTCTCTAATTTGCTGAATTTTTATCGAAATAATTGAAATATTGCCGTAAATATTGTTTGGTGATTTTTGAATCGAAAAATATTGATTGGGGGAACTGTTTTCTATCTCATAAAATTTGAGAGATGTTGAATAAATTCGTGACAGGAGGCCAACATGTCATCTATAAATATTACTGAAAACAGTGTTAGAATTAAATCAGAATGAAATATTCTAACATTGTTTCATTCTACGGGATGTGGCGGAATGAACGGATTTGACACATAATTAGAGAAATTAATTTTAATGAATTAATCAACATTTCGCTCAGTTACGCACTACCATACTGCACTACTGATAAGGGATTTTCAAAACTTGCCTTCTTATCAACGCTTCAATCCATAGAAAAGAAGGGCTTTTTCATACAATATTCTGCTTCTAAATATTCTAGGTCAATTTCTCGAATTTTTTATTTTTTTTCAATTATGTCTCAAGGCCATCATTCTTAAAGAGAACAATATTCAGGGAAAGAACTTGCCAGCAACCTCACCGGACATGAAGCCAATTGAGCGCGTATGGGTTTACTTAGGGATAGCAATATCGAATCGCCAAAACCCAAGTTAAACTTTTCGGGAGTTCTTCAGGAAGAACGGTACGATATGTCTGAAAATTGTATTATTTACTCGATTCATGGTATGCTTGTTGATTTGTATATAGGTATGTTGATTGAAAAAAGCAGTTGTAATGCGGACTATTAAATTTTTATACAGTTGTGGATAAGTATAATTAATCAAAAAGAAGTAATTCAGATTTTTTTTTATTTTTACTATTTTGTCTCATCCTTCATAAATCAAAGAGTATCAAACAAAAATTTTTCATCAAATCTATTGCAGTTGAAGTAGAGTTGTTTATTTCTTGATAAACCTAGGTGGTCCAACACTTTTTACGATGTGTGTATATCAGTTTGACTTTGAGTTCTTCTTTTTTCCAACTGGATAATAATGGACATAATTATACTTTATTCCTGACATATGAAGAATCGCTCTACCAAATACGACACAAACTAAAATATTCAATGAATAATACTAGGTGTGAAGCAATTGCCTATATCAGTCAGTGCTACTTCATGCAATATTATCTACGCATTCTGTAAATTCCTTATACGCCCAGAATATGTTGACGGGCTTTGTACTGAATGAAATCTTCTATTGAGCTAACAGTGCGGCGCTTGGTTGGCGTCTGAACCAAAGTCGTAAGCAATGAATCATCGTTTTAATAATCATGAGTGTGGTTGCAAGTTACAAGATTCATTTGACTCATTCCTAATTTGTAAGTTTTATATGACTATATATCACGACATCTTAATGTATCCAAATTGAAACAAAGCTGTGAATTTCATCCGTCCTCTTTTATAGGACCTTTTTTATGACCAAATTAAAAGACCTGTCTCAGAACTAAAAGGGTGGAATTAAATCGTAAGATGTGGCATATATTTTCAGATTTCGTGCATAGGAAGGATATTACGGCGTTTTCTTCTAGGTGCAAATTTTTTTAAATTTTCGAATGGAAGTGTACTGAAGATCCTCTCCAGTTGTTCCCCAAATCTTCTACATATTAAGTTTCAGTTTACCGAAATCTCAAACTTTCGTGTGATCTCCTGGGCGTTGATCGGATGGTTTTCTACTTTGTGGTATCTGTTTTTGAGATTTTGTCCTTATAATAATAATAATAATAACCAATTTATTCATCCTTATATCACAAATTCTATTGTACAGGATAAGTCATGTTAACGATTAAACAAAAAATATCAACCAAATACATGGAAATAAGTTCACCACTCACAATTATGAAGAAGAGAAAGAAAATGAAAAAAAGGAAACCCTAATATTGATTTTCAATTTGACTCTCTAATAGCCATACAAAAGTCCTTAAATTCGACTAAATCATGAAAAACCTCTTTTCTGAGTACTGAGACAAATTTTTTCTTAAAAATAGATAATCTGGAGTCTTTTTGTAGGTATGATATGAAAACTTATTTAATTTTAATTGATTACCGTTACGAGTGTTATAGGTGTGCATATCACCAACTTTTTCCAAATTATTTCTTTTTTAGTATATATGTCAAAGTATTTTCTGAAGGTGAATGCACATGAATGTGAGTATTGCCCTGCACGACCCCACAGGATGTAGATTGAAAATAAGGCGGATTATTATTTTTTGAGTAATAAAGACTCTCCTACTCTCTGACGCTGCACCGTATGCGATAATATTGTATGTAGCTAAGTCTTGAATAGACTAATGCGTAATAAACGCTAAGTACACTCTGTCTATTAACGCTGTGTTTGAGATTCAACAGGGCATAATAACTTGTATTCAGCTTCTTGCATAGATCATCTATATGATCATTCCAGTTTAGATTGTCATCCAGTAGTAATCCCAGAAATTTGACAGTTTTTTCCGCAGTAAGAGTTGTATGCTCATCCAATTGCATTTCGAAGTTCACTGTTGGCGTCAAGTTTTTGTGGAAATTAACACATACCGTTTTTGCCTTATTTAGCATAAGCTCATTTTTAAAGCACCACTGACTGAATTATGATCCGAGATGATGCCTCCATTGGCATTAACGTCCTGCTGATGACAAGCTATCAAGCTGAAAAGTGAAAAATGAGATTTTCATAATTCTGGAGTGGTAATTGAAAAGGCTGTAAGTGCCAGTTAACTGATTACTCTGTAGAAAGACGAAAAAAATAAAAACGGGGCACAAATCTACTTCTGAAAATGAAAAAAAAATGCGTGGATGCCATATAAATAGATAATTTTTCTGATAAGTCATTGTAGTAAAGCCTCATTTTTATAGGGTTACTTATAAGTATTATATTGACGTCGGTTTTCTGCAGGTTCTTCGCATGTTCCATGCAGATTATGTTTTGTAGTTGTATGCGGCCTAAAAAATATGAACTTTGTTTATGTTCGGATAGATTATAATTCACAAAATAGTTTTTTTTTTGTTCTTGGGACAAAAGTTCACATTTATAAGACCTCTTGCACCTAACCTTGCTATTAGGTTAATTCAAGGTATTTCCGTTCCCGATGAACAAGTGAAAGGTATTCCACTTTCTCGTGCAGATCTACGACATTTTTGTTTCTGGATTTCACTCAAATATTCCTGTTGAATTTCCTTTTTGCACAATACACAGACAACAATATGAATATGAGAAAACTGACGTTAGTGACGCTTTGTTAAAAGTAAAAGGGTCGACGGCACTTGAAGTGTTTTCCATGATAGAACAAAGAGACATTAGACAGTAAAAGACATGATAGGCTGAGCATATAAAATCAATTCCATTTCAAGCTATAATGGGTCAATAGAAAAAAATCGCCGACAAGTCTAAACTCAATGAAACTTCATAGAGAAAATCGTCTAAAATAAATTTTCGGAATTGGAATGGCTCCAAATGGGGAAGCAAATGTTGCATTGAATAGAACTTTAAGTTTTGAGTAAAATTTTCTTGGCGATGATCAATTTAATTTAATGAAGCTGATGCATTGATATGCACTATCAAAATTTTCTTGCGATATGTCTGTTTCGTTGTATAGAGATGAGGCATTTCTGATTTGAAATTCAGCTTCAAAATCTTCATTGCCAATATAAAAGAGTGATACAACGACTTTAATAGAAAGTGAAAATAAAGCTGGTAAACACCTACATCAGGGAGTAAACTACACGAACGTGCTGTCATCGAACCAGCGTAGCAGGTAGACCGTTTTCTGGGTTATTACTCGTAATCAGTACCGCTGAACGCCTTCGTCGATGACAACCAAAATGAGCAGCAGCACTTCATTTAATGCTGTTAGGCACATCCCATATACAACAATGAAAAGTACCATCTAGCGGAAAAATGGCTGCAACAGCGTCTCTTCATGAAATAGTGGTGATCTACATTCCCTTTTTCCCAATAGAATAATGCAGTACCCCATTTCGGAGTCTTATGCAAATTTTCGGCTAGATAGCACTTTTTATTGTTAAATTTGGAAAGAGCCTAACAGCACTGAATGAAGTTCTGCAGACACCACATTCCTACAGTTCACTTCATGATGTAGAGTGGATTTTCACTAGAACATCTTTATATTCATTAGCACTTTGTTTGTCATGCTGACAAATGCTTTTTTAGATGAACCCTACTACTTTGAACATTAGTAGCTACTCGAGTAACTAGATCAACAATATGATGATCTTTAATCTGCTGTTTTACAATAATTGACGTGATTTCAGTGATGAATTCGAGTTTGGAACGCTGGAAACTGGATATAAAAAGCAACAAAATAAAAAATATGAACCACAAGACACTTTCAATATTAATGCATAGTTATATTCTGTGGAGCCACAGCGGCCATAGTAGCACATAGTGTACATGGTATCACAAATTGCTTGATTTGGCAAGATAGGTTAAAGCGTTGGAAAGAGCAGTTCTGGGCTCGATTTATGTGAAAACGTCATTATCTTAAAGATATCACAAAATGTTTATATTTTGTCATAACTTCTTTATTTTATTTTATTTCAAAACAACAAAACCATTCTAAAAGCACTTTCTCACTGAGAGTAAGACACAATATTAAAATAAGTAAAATATCACCTTAACCGGTTAGGTGGGATTTCACTCCCGTGGAGAGTGAGGAGACTCCTACTATATACAGGGTGAGTCTTTGACTTGTACATATATTTTAACGGGACATTTCTGAGGTCAAAAGAAACACTTTTTGTCTCTACCATTTCTTCCGATTCGGCTCGGTAAGAAAGATACAGGCTGTTGAAAATCCATAAAAAAAATGTAATTTTCGAATATATCTCGTGAACGAATTCATCGAATGAAATGATTTTCAGAATATAGGTTCTCATTAATGTGGCAAATCTTTTTCGAATACAAAATTTAACTCACATGTTTTATTTTTCTCGTTATGACCAATATATACCATTCCATTCCATAATTAGAGCAGAAATTCTATGATCACGACTCTTCGAAGTGAGTTGAATGCCATTTAATGAATATTTGGCCATTTTGGATAACAAAAGTATTTTTCGTGACATCTCGTGAAATGCGCACTCTTCGAGTAATTAATTGATTTAAAAAAATCTGTTCAGAAGATTCGCAGAATGAAATTTCTGCACCATTTTCTCGAAGGTTCAGGTGGTTGATCTAATGCTCGGAAAAATTTTAGTGTCATATTTCCAGGGGCGGCATAGCTCATTATGAAAGTTTAAGAAGACTATATCTTTTTATCTAGGCTGAATCAGACAAACTGCTATACGAAAAAAAGTATTTCTTTTGACCTCAACAAGCTATGGTTAGAATATATGTACAAGTCAAAGACTCACCCTGTATATATGATCTTTGTTCAGGATTCATTTTTTCTTGGCTTCTTTCAATTGAATCACTTATTTATGAATGTTTTTACTGCTTTCAATGAAATGTTATGAATTTTAGTGACAAATTATCCATTTGACAAGAGAAGAGCAGATAATGTGCTCAATTTTCACAAACGTCCATTAAATATCAACTACCGAGAATTGAAGGTGAATTTCTTAAAAAAATCAAAATTCTTCATGTAGTTTCTCTACACTTTCAGTACATAGAACAGACTGTGAAGACTCGAGTTGCTCATGTCCGGAAATAAATAGGGTAGCCAGCACAAGATATTTAGGTGTTTATGTAGACCAACATATGAGATGGGAAGTACATGTCGAGTATTTGAAGACACGCCTCAGAAATATTGCATACATTTTCTACAAGCTGCGTGAAGTAACATCTGTCCCCTTCATGCTGAAAGTTTACAATTCGCTAGTAGAATCCTTGCTGAGATATGCCATAGTTGTATGGGAGGCCTTTTCGATACTGTGTTGGAAGGTTTGCAAATAATCCGAAAATATATATATTTTTAAAATCATTTTCAGTGTCAGAAAAACACATAGCACCGAATTATCATTTGAAAAATGCAACAGAATTAATTTTAGACAAATTAATATTTCGGAATGCTTGATGCACAGATCAATAGTGGTAAAAATCTCATTGAACATGGTTTTTCCACGAGAAATTGCTATGAACAAAACTTACGTGTGCCACTCATTCTCAAGACCCATTTGCAGCGAAGTTTTCAATATCTTGGACCAAAATTCTATAATATATTGCCCCCTTCATTGAGATATGTGAACACAAAAACAAGGATAGTAAAAATAGCATATTACTATACGTTAAAGAACATTTCTAGAAATTTTTGAGTGTTATGTCATGAATGGTGTACTTGTTTTCTTCCTTTTCATCCTAAGTTTGTTTGCAGTGAGGATTATTCGATAACTGAGAGATACTGTGTAACATACAAGCTCCAAGCTTAGGTTATACAGTGACACAAAATCAAATATATTATAATTGTATGTATACTTTCGAATAAATATTATTATTATTACTATTATTATTATTGAATGTGTATATGTAACATCTAATGCAAAAGGAAACCAATCGATTGAAACTGAAAAAAACTGACACCATGTTATTCTCTCAACATGCAGAATTTTTGACTACATCAGGTTAAGCAAACCGGCTTTTACATCCTTTGCACTGAAAAGATGTTTCTCTTCATCTACAGACTGGTCACTGCCAGACTCGTGGTCGCTAAGAATATAATCGGTGTCCCCTCAATCTGAGTCATAAATTCATCAAACCACTGCAGAACTGTATCTTTGAAATTCGCAATTCTTCGGCAAACTGTATTATTAAGAAGTGTCATCCCTGAAATTCAGCTTAGGTACTTTTTGTTTCAACATTTATTTATTATTTTAGCTCTCTTTTTTCATAAGAATATATATAAATATATATATATATATATATATATATATATATATATATATATATATATCTGAAATATCAAAAAAAAAAATTGAAAAATGCTCCATTCCAACTGGGACAAAACTTACGCTAACGGTGAGGTGGAGTCAGCGAGACTCCTAGACGAAAAAAAGCGCTTCTGTGAACAATCACGTTTCACGCAAAACTGATTTAGAGTCGTCTAGCAACTAACCGTGGACTTATTGAAAGGTACTGGGAGGCGCGATATTGCTATTTGATCCGCAAAATAATTATAGCCGATAGAAAATATGAAGGAGTCCGAAAGACTCCACCTCACCGATTAAGGGTTAACTGTTGAGAAGAAAATTAAATGATAGCAAGATCTCTTTCTTTCGGTACTTTATGATATCGTGGCTTTTTGCCCCCATTAGCTCTATCTCTTTTTGGCATAGCATTCTCCAACAACACTGACTTACATGTCTCATCCATGTTTGGTAAATCTGTGATACACTCTCACAATCTTTCGAATTTATAATATTCATAGAACAGGATCTTTTCCATACGATTTTGTGTGTCAAAGTATAGAGCAAATACTATAACCTTACTTTTTGTATTCAGTACTCACGTAAGACCCAATATACTATTCATAAATACATATGAAACTTATAGAACCTTGACTATTAAATAGTCATCATTATATGTATGTCATTCGTTACCGATGAACAGTTATATTCTTTCTTGGAATGCATAAGGAGTGCAGCTTTATGCACATTCGTATTCTTCAACTGAACATTCTCTCTTGCTGAACCATTACTATGAGACGTGGAATACTTACCGTACTATCCAGATATCATAGACGCCTAGTTTCATATTTGACATGTAATGTTCATTAATTGTCAATTCAACTATGATAAATAGGTAAAACCTACCTGGCAAGATTGTATAATTGATCTGATCCTGAAAAATCAGTGAATGTGAGATTCAGAACGAGAAACTGGCAATATTGACGATTATATTCAAGTGATTGAAGGAAGGAAAGATTCAACGACTTTATTCGATCATTTATATTCAATACTTCGAACTTACTTTGAATGAACGAGGTAAGGATTGGAATGAGGTTTCGATGGCTTGTCACATTTAATTTGCTTTTCGACTCGTGGAGGTATGTATATAAATTGACATATCTCACCATGAGAAGGTTTTTTCTTAACTCTAATTTTTCTGGTCTGAAGAAATAAATCTATTCAATTATTTTTGGTGAAAACGATGATGATTTGACCAAACGAGACAAGTTTATTTCACCTTCTGCCTGCTAACTTGGCTTTGAGGCTTCCGTGAAAAATCGGAATCTACAAGTTTAAGAAGAAAAAATGTTAAAGCGTCTTTATCATGTATGATGTGCCCCACTCAAGATGACCCATCCTTATATGAAAAAATTGAACAGATACAAACAAAAGTCGTTCACATCTATCTTAACTCCATTTCTATCTTGAAAAATAAGTAATATATTGTGGTAACATGAAGTTAAAATCTCTAATATAAATTCATTCTCAGATTTATCAAAATATACAGGTATCCCACCGGGAGTGCCCATTAGAAGTTTATGGGGAAATAATAATTAGATCATTTCCAAATTTTGTGTGAAGATATAAGCCAAGAAGACCTTCATTTATGATATATTTTTTAATATGAAATGACTTCCGCTTTCACCGGAAGTGGTATCAACTTTCTTATTATTTCAAATGGAACACCCTGTATATTATGACTTTTTCGGATAGATCTTCGAATGCCACATTAATTTTATGTATCACTCCCTATAGCCATCTAGAGCCGTTTTCGAGTTATTCACTGTTTTTCGAAAAAATTTACAAATTGAGGCTTGTAGAACACTGAGAATTCAATGAAAGCGCAACGCGCAATCTCAGATCCGTTTTTTGAAATGGGTTACTGTTACTGACAAGATATTCACCCCAACTCTGTAGAGAAAATAACGTTTTGATATACTGAGTGGTAAAATGAGAGTGTCAAAGTTGGAATTCAAAAAAAGCCAAAAACTCTATTTTTTCAAATGGAAACCATATTTTTTACCCACATATCAATTTGTGAGGTGAAAAATAGGTGGAGTTTATTCAGGGTTCCCTATATCCAAAATGTACCATTTTCGAGATATTCAGGAAAAACTGTTAGTGTGTGTCAAAGTTTGAATTCCAAAAAAGGCAGAAATTCGATTTTTCCAAATAGAAACTGTATTTTTTTTCACCCCATTTCAATTTGTGAGGAAAAAATAAGTAGAGTCTTTTAAGGTTCCCTATATCTAAAATGTACCATTTTCGAGAGATTCAGAAATAACTGTTAGCAACGAGCATATTATAATATATGAGATAGTTATCAATTATGATCTATGTTCACCCTTTCATAAGATTCTGTATGACTTTATTCAAAATAATCCAGGTTGTTCCTACTGAAGAATTAATCGTGCAATGTATTGGCAGAATTCTGTTACAGAATGAATAAGGAAATCCACCAACCAAGAAATATTGGGAAGGTGGGAAAAATATTTGGAAGTAGGTGGACGAAATTTTCAAAATGTGTTATGACTCAATTTTCTATTCTGATATATCTGAATAAAAGTTCAGGAAGTTTTATGACTTGCTTCATAAGTTTGCATTACAATTTAAGCTTTCGATATGTATGTCATATTTTCCGGAAAATATCTCGTTATTTTCATTATGAGCAGTAAAAAACTAGTGGTCGTTTTCTTTGAACAATGAGATAAGTTTTGAGGAATATCAACAACAGAAGCATGGAAAATTATTCTGAATAAGTCAAAGATTTTTATGAAAGGGTGAACATAGATCATAATCGATACTCACATATTATAAATATGCTCGTTGCTAACAGTTATTTCTGAATATCTCGAAAATGGTACATTTCAGATATAGGGAACCCTGAATAGACTCCACTTTTTTTACCTCACAAATTCATATGTGAGTGAAAAAAATACGGTTTCCATTTGAAAAAATCCAGTTTTTTGGCTTTTTTTGAATTCCAACTTTGACACTCTCATTTTACCTCCCAGTATATCAAAACGTTATTTTCTCTACAGAGTGACGTCGAATATCTTTTCGGTAGCCCATTTCAAAAAACAGATCTGAGATTGTGCGTTGCGCTTTCATTGAATTTTCAGTGTTCTACAAGGCTCAATTTGTATTTTTTTTCACAAAACAGTGAATAACTCGAAAACGACTTCAGATGGCTATAGGGAATGATAAATAAAATGAATGTGGAATTCGAAGATCTACCCAAAAAACTTATAATATACAGGGTGTTTCATTTGAAATAAGAAAGTTGATACCATTTCCGGTGAAAGCGGAAGTCAATGATATTTGAAAATATATCATAAATGAAGGTCTATTTAGCTTATATATCCACACAAAATTTGAAATGGATCGAATAAAATATTTCTCTATAAATTTCTAATGGCACTCCCGTGGGACACCCTGTATATCTACTACTTTCAGTTCCTAAACGATCAAAAAGAGCATTCATGTGTTACTTGAATGTGAAGTAATGGAAAAAAAAAAGTAAATGCTCTATTAATGTTTTGACCACTCTGTATACTATTATATACAGGGTGATCCACTGTCGATGGTACGTTAGACGTTTACGGTAAACGGAAAACAAGAATTCATTGAAAATTTGGTTTATTGGACAACAGATGCTCTATCGATCTAAAATATTTTCAGGCTGCGGTGTTGCCGCTTATGTCAAAAAGTAGTAACTACTTTGTTATTTCAAATGGCAACACCCTGTTTATATATTGCACTTTCTATTCATCGTACTAACACGACTATTTTAGTATCACTTCGTCATACTCATCTCCAGCGGTTCCTGAGTAATTAAATGATTTCCTCTTTTTTTATACAAAACATAGCTCTGGTTAAACATCCATAACTTTATTACTATTAATCTTAGGCAGAATGCTTAGATTCTATGCATCGTGCAGCTGTTACGAAATACGCCTTTTTCTATACAGGGTCATTAAAAATTCGATGGTATATCGAGACATACAAAAACGGTTGAACGTGCTTTTTTCAAATGGGATGCCCTGTATATTTTAAGAAAAACTGAAAGAAAATTGAATTTCCTTTCAAATGATATATCACATTCCTATACCTAGATTGTAAATAGTAAGATTTACGTTGATCTGATATTTTATAGTTGCCCACGTGCGAACCCGTTCATCGGGAAACATTTCATTGAAACCTTCTGCATGTTCTTGTTGTTATTTGGTCACATTGGCCATAGTGAATGAACAAATTCATCAAAATTTTCATTTGGATAGGTACTTCTTTCCATTTCACTTATTATTTTTCTTATACATTCTACGAAGATTAATCGAATGTATTATTATCAACAAACTCATTGTCAAATCAACATAATGTCAATGTTTATCGTGTTCAGACAATTTGAGATGTACGCGCATCAGAGATTTAAATTTTTTTGGCTAGAACCACCGAATAGTTCGAAGAATGAACATTATTGGAATTCATTCATTATTTGATAGTTTTTAGCTCATAATCATCATCAGCCAATCTTAGAAATTCTCTGAAGTTAGTTTGTATAAACCGCTCATTTTAAGCTTGTTTTGGCTAGCAGATTCAGCAAGTTAGCAACTATAAAACGTGCGCAAATATAAAATTTCAGTTCAACGCAGAATCATAAATCTATATAGGAATGTGATATATCATTTGAAAGGAAATTCAATTTTCTTTCAGTATTTCTTGGAATATACAGGGCATCCCCTTTGAAAAAATGCACTTTCAACCGTATCTCGATAAGTCATCAAATTTTTAATGACCCTGTATGAAAAGAAAGCGTATCCGTAACATGCATGATGCATAGAATCTTTGCATTCTGCATACGAAATTTCTACTCCCTAAGATTAATAGTAATGAAGTTATGGATGTTTAACCAAAGCTATGTTTTGCACAAAAAATGAGGAACCGCTGAAGATAAGTATGAGAAAGTGATACCAAAATAATCGTGTTTACTACGATGAATAGAAAAGTGCAGTAATATACAGGGTGTGCCATTTGAAATAACAAAGTAGTTACTACTTTTTGACATAAACGGCAACACCGCAGCTCTGAAAATATTTGAGATCGATAGAGCATCTATTCTTGTCCAAGAAACCAAATTTTCAATGAATTCTTGCTTTCCGTTCGAAATGAGATAACTTGTCAACACACTTTATATAATAATTTTTCACATAGATTTGAGTTTAGAGATAATAATGCATGACTTTTATGAGGTGGGAAAAATCAGTGGACAGAAGCTACCTTCATGATAGTTATGATGCGGGATGACCTCTTAATTTGGATAAGGTGAATTTTTTTGGGTGTCACGGCATTAACTGTCATGTTCGTTAGCTGATTTCGACCGCGAGTTCTATCACTGATCTTTTTTGTTACTTGGGATAAAAAATGGTGAGAGGTAAACTTCTACAGCGTACAAAATTCTGACCTTCTCCATTCCTTTTCAACTAAACTTGCATGGAATTGGTTTCCACAGATTTGAATCTGAATAAGTATGCAACTCCCACTTCAATCTGAAAAATGCATAGAATAAAGAACATAATATTCTATATTCTATGAAAAAATGTTTCGAAAAACACAGAATTGAGAGAAATCGCACAGAAAGAATATCAGTCAATATGGCAGTTGTGTTGACAAACTAATCGAATCATTTCTGAGTATCATTCTTCGAATTATCGATCGTTCATTTACGGAATCTTCATAGTGCGTTGTCCACCATCACTCATTTATTATACTATGAAAAACATTTTTATTTCCAGGACCAGTCACTGTTCCTATGGTCTCAACAAATACATCCCCGCCAATCGCAATGCCGGTGACAGTTCCTGCAGGTCATGTAGTTCAGCAAATCGTTGATGAAAGTGGTACTTTGAGGCATGTCATCCTATCCCCTCAACACCCGGCAGGATGGTGAGCCTACAACCTCATTCCCAGACTTACGTGAGTATTTTTTCGTTAAGGCTCTTTTTTTTGAGGAATGTGATCGTGAAAAATGTGCAAATTTCAAATTGCTTTAAGAAAAATGCGAAAACCGAACCATGCACCTTCTACTGTTGGAGTGGAAAAGAGCCATTTCAAATTGCTGTACTAACTGACAAAGAAACTGCAACACCCAGAAGGAGCTGTTTAAATTAAAATTTTTTTTTGGTATAGCAAGGAGTAATTGATTAGAATTTGGAAAAAAAATCGTTTTTACATGTAAACATTTTTTGTTACTTAAATATTGTAGTCTTTTTTTTGCAATTTTTTTTTATTTAACAACAAACCAGCTGTTCGAGGAAATCCAAAGTCCATATTTAGTTGTTGTTGGGAAAGCAAATTTGAAAGAGGTTTAATTATTGGTCCAGTGGAGACGGGATGTCATTGCGAGAAATAGCTAACCGTGCGAACAGAAATCCAAGTAAGACTGTTATGAGATATTGTCAAGCGTGGTTTGATATTGCACAAAATCGGAGAATAATAGTCAACGTACGTCGAAGGAGAACACAAATGAAGTTCAAGATCGACGTCTAAGACTTATCGCCATCACAGACCGATTTGCGTCAACTCGATCTTAGGCTGATGAGTAGTTCGTGGAACAAGGCCATCCTGGAACTGTCCGGTTAATCCATGTAAGGTCTTTTGGACTGCAACATTATAGAACCCACCTTGTGTTACCCCTCACGGTTGAGCATCGCCGGCAACGATTACAATGTTGCAGAGGACGACAACATCGGAATGTGGAATGGCATCAGGTCGTCTTTTCTGATGAATCTCGATTCTCTTTCGGTGCACATGATGACTGAAGCAGGTTTAGACGACGTTTGATGTTGATCGTCATGTACACCGGACAGTAGGCGTTATGGTATGATGGTGCTGTTGCACATGCAAGTAGGTCACCTCTAGTGTTTATTCGAGGTAACATGACAGCGCTGCGTTACCTTCAGGAAATAGCGGAGCCATATGTCCTCTCTTACCTTAACCGGCTCGAGAATCCAATATTTCAGCAAGATAATGCTGGACCTCATGTTGCTAGAGTTAGTTTAATTTTTTTTTGAAGCGACCCTATGAGAAGCTTTTGTCTCGGCAGCTCAAATCCCCCGATATATTCGCCTATAGAGCATATTTGGAATTTTAATCATTTACTCTTTGCTATACTATTTATGTTTCAACAAAAAAAAATAATTTAACAGCTCCTTCTAGGTGTTGCAGTTTCTTTGTCAGTTAGTATATTATGAAAGGCTCGTTTGTGCACGCTTCGTCAAAATCTCGTTCATAATTACGTATCATCATTTTATTGTATTTCTGATATCCTTCAACATATCCGCTACCATAATTTCTAGAATCAGTTTATGCATACCTAGAAGGCATTAATCAATAATAATGGGGAACACCCAGAATTCCGTTTATTTGGCTCATTATTTATTATGTCGAAATCATTCAAATATGTTTCAACCGAATATAATAAAAAATCACAAAATACCAAATGGATTATTTCAAGCTCAAGTTTCGAGAGGAAGCGGGGATGGAATGGGGTCATTCTGAACGTTTGACCATATTCATAAACATTTATATAAAGTGTCTTACATTTCGTGATAAAATCGATTTTCCAAATTTCCCCAAATTTGTTCTTTACTGTATTTCGAGTGAATTTCAGTCAAACCTACGACTGAATCACATATAGTATCGATAATTTAAACACCCTGTGTTATTTGATCATGTGTTGATCTCGGAAATCCTTTTTGTTTTTGGATTGTCAATGATGCGTTATTACTTTCACCTCTTATCGGTTTTCAAAATAGCACTACGAATTTCAATGTTCTCTTAAATATCGAAGAACGTTTGAAACCCTTTACTCAATAACTTTTTGTGACATTGTTTTGTTGAATGAAAAAGAAACTTTAATTCCTGAACTTACAGTTCATAAAGTGTTCTTGGTTCGGTCTCTTTAGTAGCGACGTTGAGCCAGGCTGTATATAGAACAAAACATGATATAATACAGAGCAGTTATATGAAAATTATCTACCCCTCAGTGAGGTTTTTTCATGGTAACCTAAATTAAATTCTGGAATCATAAAAATTTATTTTTAACAAGAATTAGTCAGGAAAAAAGATCTAATACTTACCAGAAAAAAAAATCAATCAATACATTCGTTTTCCAAAAATTCAATTCCTCAACGAGCTCAACACCATGTTCGCTGCTTATTTTCGAATTTTTTTGCCATTTCTTTTCCAATTTCTTCAACTCAACCTCAAAACTTTCTGCGTTTGTGCCGATGGGGGTTTTTTCAACAGCGTTCGATCGTCTTAGTGATGCTTTGTCCAAATTTCATATCTTCGATGATCGCTAAATAATCACTGAATAATGAAATGTGCTTTATATTATTGTGAATATTCAATCATATCTCTATATATTCAATGAATTATTGCCCAGTTTACCATTGTTTCAATAAATTGTTTCTCATATATCTAGTTATCCAATCGTATGATCCTTGTTTATTCATAGCAATTCCTGCCATTGAGATAAAGGAATAACGTTCATTCAATATATTGATCGTAAGAATTTCAATCCATTTGCTCGGAGATAAAATAAACTGTTATTTTTGCGAACATATTCATGCATCAGAAGCCGTATCATCAAGAGACTGAATAGTAACATGTAGTATCATATTTCATTTGAGTTATTGAATAGGTTAACATTCCTTAACAATTTCGAGTAATTTGAGAGGAAAAGATAATTATGCAATAATAGTTTCTTCAGACGTAGTTCCAGTTTGAAAACGAACGGAAACTACTCAACCAATTCTTGCTCCTCGAAAATTTCTTCTGTTCCATCATTGCCCATCCTCCGTCTTTTGTGTAGAGGAGACCGCGTGGGTACAAGCTTCTGCTGTAGGGCAATTTTTCTTGATAGATCAGTAATATAATAATTCATCTCCTTTCAGACAATTGAGAATAGGGTAGGCCATAATGAGATATACAAAAAAAAAGTAAAGTTTTAACCAATCACTACAGTAAATTGAAACAAACTTGACTTATTAAAATCCTAAGTCATTGTCCTCTCACGGAGTAGTAGCATTATTCAGCAATATCTTCTTTATAGATCATCATCCTGGTTTTCTCAGGCCAGATGCTCTAGCTTCAGAGATCTTAAAGGTCTCTAGTTATTCAGGGCTTATTCAGTTATTTTTAAAAGCCCCAAACTGAAAATTTTGGGTTTGGACATTATTGCCCCAGTGTCCGTTGGCGGGATGATAAACATAATTTTCTTTTTAAGTACATACATAAAAAACATAAAGATGAAGAAGTGATTAAAAAATTTAAAAAAATTAAAACAAAGAAGAAAAATTCTAAATAAAATTCATATTTACGAAAAAACCAACAAAAATAAATATGAATCGTATTTTTCGAGTAATTTCAATAATTTCGTCATTGTCTGAAATACTGTAAATAATTTTTTTGCTCTAAGCCACTGGCATTCAGTGACATTGGAATTTTGGAAAAAGACTGTTCACAGTAGCTAAAAATAGAGGCGTCGCTATATGAGTATAAACGATCTTTGAAAAAACTGTTGAGAAATCGAAAGTTAGCGGCTCAAGGCAGATTTTTCGAAATTTTCATTGAAAATTTTTTCCCAGCTGAAATATTTTTTCGCTACAAAAATTCTCGATAATACTAAACCAAAATTTGAATAGAGAAGAAAATCTTCTTCAATTGTACTGAATAATTTATAACTAATAGTAAAAAATCATTCTTATGAAAATTTTTGTACCAATTACAATTATGTTATGGCCAAATAATTGAATAAAAATCATTGGTTTGCACAAATTTTTTTAATGATTAATTCGCCTCTCGTCAATAATTAAGCAGAAAAGCTCCATATTGATTCACAACGCCAAGGTTTATGTAAATTTCAAACAAACTCGTCGAAAAAAGAAGGGCTGAAGCTGAGGTTCCCTTGGTCGCTTTGATAAATATGTCCCTCTGGAATAGTTCTAACGCCACATTTCAAACGAAAATCGAATTGAAGAAAAAATAATAAGAGCCAAATATTGGAGTCAGCTTAATGTAGGTCCTCTCCTACTTTTAAGTTTTGAGGGCGGTGTATCTAGAGTTTATCAGAACTGGATGCGCGTATTGATCTGCATATAGATGTTTGAATTTTTTTTTGCAGTTTCAGCACTAGGCCTTGGTTTCTTATCAACAGTTCAAAGAAGCACTTTGCTTGTGATATTGATTTCTTCTTTGTCAGGCCTTTGATTATATGCAATTTCATTATTCGTCTTGAGGTTGCCTTAATAGAAAGCCTAATATAGTGTACTTCAACAATTTACAATAGAATTTAACGCGACCTTAACAGTGTTTTTAAGTACTCACACATATTAGGTAGGTATATGTTCCATGGACCAATTCTCGATACACAGTCAGGACCGTAAAGCAGTAGGCCGAAGTCGGACGATTTTCAAATATTTTTGTGAATAACTTTTTATGAACACTACAAAAGAACCTCTGAAAAAAATCAAGATTCCATGATGACCCCCAAATATTATCTGATTATTTCTTTATCCGAAAATTTTAGCTTCTCGCTATTTTTTTGTGGTAAAGAGTTGTCCGCGTTCACCCTATGTGTGATGTCAAGGCGAACAGTGGTTTATTTTAATTCAGAGACCTCTTTGAGTTACCTTTTTTATGAAAGACGGACACAAAAACATCTTCGAACTATACAAAATAAGAATAAATCTATAATAAATTCCTGGTTAAACTGTGTTACAATCTACAGAAATACAATTTGATCCTATATTTAATAAGAATCATCAATAATATAATTTCTCTACAACCATCTTGGAATTCGAAACATATTTTTAGACAATTCCAGAAATTTCTCAACCTCACATGTGTTTGCTCTTATCAATGTGCCATTCAAACTATATAGTTGAAGCAAAAGGAATATGAAATATTTTTCTTGATCTTAATAATACAGGATTGCAATTAATTCTCAATTCGTATACGTAATAAATATTTTCATCGAGTTTTGATTGTTTGTGGACACCACAGGCTAAGATTTGAAACCAATTTTCAACACTGTCCAATACAGCTCATAATTCTGAGACATCACCCGAAATTTTTGTCTTACTGAATCGGCGCTTTTGCAGAATTACGCAATCGTTCAAAAAAAGTACAGTTTCACGTTGCAGTATAAACACTTTCCACCGACCTCAACCGAACGGTGAATGTTTTCCTCGATCTAGTATTAGAATGTGGGCACCTTTGCGAAGTGTCCCGCGGGCCGGATCGAGCAGATGGACTTCGACGACCCACCATCCGGTATCTGGACGACAGATTGCAGATTGGAAAGTAGATAGTGTCTGGAAATCGGAACGGTGGTCCGCCGAATTGATAATCTCACAGTGAGCAAGGACACTCGATTATCAAATCTCTATTAGAAATAGTCAAATGGCAATATTCCGCTTTAAGTCTCAAAATGAACTCTAGGTATTTTGGGAAACTACTCGATATGTGATAAAAAATATTTTGATGTAAAATGTTGCCAAGACGAGACCCCATTTCTCGCACTGTCAAAAAGTTATCAGATCTCATGTAGAGTCAAGTTGCTACCTCTACACTCTTCAACTTCACAAGTCCTTACTTCACCAACTCTACACCTTAGTAAATATGAGTGACTTGGCCGTTTCTTATTGAAAAATTCATTCGCTGTTCATAACTATTTCTACTATACAATACTTCTTATAGTAACGAAATGGCCAAGTCACATATTTTGACTAATCAGTAGTAGTTTTATTATTTCACTCAGGAGTTATAAATCGTGAAGATGCCAGACACTCGAACTGACGAAAAGTCGAGAACTAATCCACGACGACGGCCGAAATGCTCGAAAGGACAGGTTACATTGATCTCTATAATGTTTTCATTTAATACCATAAGCAGAATCGGCCAAATATCTAGGTTTCCACTTGGATAGCAGACTTACTTAGAAGAAGCATACTAAAAAGAAAAGAAAGCAAGTAGACCTTTAAACCAAAAATTGAAATTTTGGGGATGCAAATGTAATATTGCTATCATTCAAAGATGCCAGTACAAAGTATTGCGAATGGTAGCCAATGCTTCATGATATGTTACCAATCAAACACTGCATGAGGTTCTGAAAATACCCTATGTACAATATGTCATAAAAACAAAAAGTAGAAATTACTACTCTAGACTGGAAGAACACACAAATACCCTACTACAACCTAACACCAGTCAATCGAACAAGAAGACTGCACAGGAAATGGCCATCTGATCTAATGGAACAATAAGAGATTCTCCCAATGAGGATAAACTCTTCACGTTATGTTCATATTGTTTAACCTGTCAAAAAATTAGCTTATAGAATATATACTGATTTCTGATAAATAAGAACATAATAAAAAATAAATTTTCAATATCCCAGCTCAAACAGAAACGGAGATAATGATAAAGTCGAAATCGCCCAAATTTAAATTTTGGCCTATAACTCGTAAACGAAAGAAGCTAGAGGAATGTAGTTGATTTCATTATCAGTTTCCATAAAAAGGGCGTAATGTGTTATTCATTTTCCTCTATCTCTCACGATCACGTACTTCAGGTATCACAAATTTGCCCACCCTGTGCATGTTTTGATAATTCATGTCTCAGTAACCTGTAAGCAAAAATCTGAATATCTGACTGATCGTCTGATGGTACTTTCTTCGTGAGGTTGAAATACAGAAATCAATGACTTGAGAAGCCAAATTCGAGAAAAAATTGAACGTTCCAGGAGCTATAACAAACCAAAGGGTTTTTCTGGCTGTCCTGGCAACTATCTATCCACCATGAAATTGACTATTTCCTGATTGTATGTTGGAGGGGTTTTACTGACTAAGTAGTTGTTTTTTTACGTCAAGACGTTTCGAGAAAATTTGTTAATGGATTTATTTGATTTCCAGGCTAACGAAACTAATGGCAGTTCCAACCAAAGACACTTCCAAAACATTCCGCCACATCCCAGCTTTCCCATCAGCACCTTCACACCCAAATACCGCCACCAAACTTGCCATCCGGCGCCCCAGTCCCAAAATAATGCCACAACTCGCCCCACCTCCCACGCAGACCTACTACAAAGACGAGCGCACCCAGAGGCAGCACTACAAGTTGAAGAAAAAATTGTACGACAAACAGCTGAAGGGCGAGCCTCCCAATCAGGGGAGCAACGATAGTTACATCGGACAAACAAAGCTGCTATTGTGTAACACGGCGGACAAAAAAAGCGGGGGGCAACAGCGTCGAGACGTCGGAAGACGGCGAGGAAAGCAGCGTTCAAGACGACGAGGATTCCGTGAGAGTCATAACGGAGATACTGTCCTCTATAGAAGCCCCATTGTGTGAGTTAGAATCCTTATAACTGCCACATACATATCAACAAAAATCGAAAAACTCATTGACTTGAGGCCGAGAGGTTATCTCTCTGAGAAACAGAACTCCGTACAATGGTGTCTTATTTATGACAAATGTCAGTTTTCGAACATTTTCATAGATGTTATGATTCTGCTTCTTCATATCTGGACCGTAACATACCCGGTAATCTTTTTATATTTCAGAATTAGACAACAAATGAATGAAACGTTTTTGATCTTCGAATTCTTTTTCAAATATTTCTCATCAACATAACTTGCATATGTTTGAAGCAATTTTCGAAGAACCTTGGCCACTCGGATTATCGTCAAAACATGCATCTTAACGCATCAACCGCTTCTTCAGGTGTCGGAAAGCACTGACTTCTCAATATTTTTTACTAGGAGAATAAAATCAAGTTATTCGGAGCCAGGGCAGGACTATACGACGAAATGAGCGCTCAATAATGGTCGCATTCAGCAAGAAAGAGCGGTAACAAACTGTCACAACTGTCAGCCACACAACACGTTACCGAAAAGGAGCGCAATTCAAATACGCTACTAAAAATGGCGACCGCTACCCAACATGTTACATAGGTTACATTCACCGGACGTAACAGTTGTGCAACAAATGCGGAATCGTCCGGTGGCACATGCGCTGCAAACTCAACACGTTCTGGAGCAGTGGGCATTTTTGGAGCGCTTTCAATTAATGCTAGGAAGCGGTAGCGGAAACTTCGTCCGTAATGCGGCCCATAGAATAAGCTCAACGTTCAGCAGAAGATCATAGAGAAATTTGGTAACAGTACCGTAACTGTTGTTTCTGCTGAATGAGCCCAATGTAGTAGTTAAAGCCGACCTGTAAGAGCTCGCATTATCGTATTGAACAGCACTGTCTTTGGCGATTTGTTTTCCCCGTTTTTTTTTGAAGGAAAAATTGGCAAACAAATAATCATGTATCACTCAGAAACGCCCATACATTCGAATGCTGTTTAGTTGCGGGCACGAATTCGTCACCTGTCTCGATGTCATAGACGTGTTTTCTAAGCACTGGGATCGTATGTTTTGAGCATTTCTTTCGACCAATCCACACGAGCTTTTTTCTCGACGAATTAACAAAATTTTTTTGACAGCCAAATGTTCATGTATGATGGTCCATTGATGCCTGAGGTTGTCCATTTAAGTGCTTAAATATTCGAGGGCGAGATTCTAACCTAAAATAATTTGTCAAACTCATAAACTGACTGCAGAACATATTGTTGTTTCTATTAACAGATGATGGATTCACTACAATTGGAACATGACGACTTGGGAGTAGTTGAAATTGTGGACTTCCTAGGCGAATATACAGGTGTCCGGGGAATAACTGTACATACTCTTACCAGAGATAGAGGTGACTAGGTGATTACTGATTGGCTATAAAAATTAATTTCTCCCGATTTCCCTAGAAAGCTACAGGGTGATTTTCCAACTTCATGGAAATACTCAGAACCATCATGAAATCCAAACTTATTGACGGATATTATTGAAACTTAGGAGGTTATTGGCACATGCTAAGGTCGTGTCAGAAAGATATCAATTATTTCATTATCCAGGGCCGGGCTCATTAATCTTCATTCAAAGTGTTCATGGTAAAACAAACACTTTGTATTTCGAATTACAAATAATTGAATTGCTTTTTAGAAAGAAGCTGAATTATGCTTCAATTTGTGGTATCGCTTAAAGTTGTCACATCAACAATCATTTTTTTATGAATTTTTGAATTTTGGTTCGAAAAATTGAATTTATTTACCTGAACAGGACTTTGTCATCTTGTAGAGGTCGAAAAATAAATGATAAATTTTCTTAAAAAAGTTACTGAAGGTGAGGAAGACTATAATAATTTGTTGATATACTGGGTGGCCACCCCCAGTCGAGGATCTCGTTGCGATGGAGTAAATGAAAGTATATTTCGAAAAAAAAATGGTGAGAGTGTATAGGTATACAATAAGCATATTTCAAAATTATTCGTATGTATACCGGGTGTTCGACAACAAAGAGACACACCAAAGTGACACTTCTTCCAATGTAAAACCCTCTAACTGAATTAATGAATCGAGGAGTATCTCCAGATTTCAACCCGCTAGATTATTTTTTACGGGGAAAATTGAAGGATATGGTGTATTCTGAAGAAATCCAGTCAAGAGAACAGCTGATGAATAGAATTATCAACTTTTGCGATATTCAAGAAAAAATGGCGATATGATTCGCAAGACCGTATCCAATTTGAACATTCGGCAAGATAAATGTATACAAGCTAATGGTTTTCATTTCGAACCACTTCTGAAATAACGTTGACTCAGCAATTCACTCGTTTCCTATTCTCATTTTTATTAGGTATTTTTTCACTGTATTCAGTTTCTTTCATTTTGTTATTATTTCGTTATGGAATGTGCTTATGAAGCTCTGAACTCCTTTGAAATTTTCTACTAATACTTCCGCATTTTATATTCAAACATGAGATTTTCAGTTCTCCTTATGGTAAAAAATTCAATTTTTTCGAACTTTATCCACACTCAAAATTCATAAAAAAGTAATTGTTGATGTGACAACTTTGAGCGATATCACAAATTCAAGCACAATTCAGCCTTCTTTCTAAACCTGAGAATCAATTATTTGTAATTCGAATTACAAAGTGTTCGTTTCACCCCGAACACTTAAAATGAAGACTAACGAGTCCGGCCCTGGAATAATGAAATAATTGATATCTTTCTGACTCGACCTAGCATGTGCCAATAACCTCCCAAGTTTCAAATATATCCGTCAATAAGTTTGGATTTTGTGATGGTCTAAGTATTTCCTTGAAGTTGGAAAATCACCCTGTAGCTTTCTAGGGAAATCCAGAAATTAATTTTATAAAGTCAATCAGTAATCACCTTGTCCAAACTCTATCTCTGGTAAGAGTAAGTACAGTTATTCCCCGGACACCCTGTATGAGAGTCAATCATATTAGTATCCCCACTAGAATATCCTTTGTCCTTAGAGATTTCTTCAATGAATAATAAAATTTCCTCCGGTTTAGAGAGAGTTTCCTTCAAACCAGGTTCGGCCGATGTGTTGATTTTTCGCAACCTCCGATGTTCGAAGATCGCTACAGATCATCATTAATGAAGGAAAATCATCTCCCATATATAGCCAAAAAAATGGAATTTGAGCAAGCCAATCTAAAGTTCAGTCATGTATGAAATCGTCAAAATGACAGTAAAGTTAGGTTAAGGAAATGGCTTTATTGAATGGGGTGAAATATCACAACATGGAAAACTGAAATATCACCAGATAGAAATATTTAAGGAGGGTCTCTCAATTGAGTTTCTGTTGAGTGACAGTCGGACAACTGTCAATACAACCCTTAACTTTTAGGTAGGCTTATTTAAGTAAGCATTTTAAGGGAAATGGGTGCAAATGGCCTTCATTATGCGTCCAGCATTAATAGTTTCTCCGGAACAACAGAATTTGAGCAACCTTCTCGAAATTCGTCTTGGAGCGAATCGTCAAAGATGAATTTAAAATATCGATAAATACTAGTTCTTTACAGAGCTTCTTCGCCAAAAATTGAATGAAGTTCATCGATCTTTGTTGCTGACAACGTCCAAAATGTAAAAACATAGTCACCCGAAAACTTTTACGATTGAATTGCATTTTCTGGCCGAGATGAATCATTGAAGTTACTGTAAACAACACAGATAGCGCTCTCATGTCAAAACTTTCTGAGTACGCATAACCTCAAAAACGTCAAAGTTCACGGTAGAGCTGTCAACTGTCAAATTACAACACGGGGGCTGTCCAATACCGAAATATATAAAAAAACCTTTCCTAATATTGGAAGGGAGTCGTTTTACAGGTAACTTTCTTGTTATTGAACATTTTTTAATTTTCCTCTCCTCATATTCCTTCGTTATAGTGATAATAAGATATTGATTATATCAAAATATAAAGATTTTTCAAATTATTGTGTGGAAAAGAAACGAAGGACCCGCTAGAAATAATTTCAAACTAATAATAGCAGATGAAAACTTTCGTTAGGTTAATATAGAGTCACAGCCCTACTCCTCCTAGGAATACTTGAAATTGAGTATTGATATCGTTGCTTCAGGATGTTCAAAAGTGAACATTTTCGATTTCGCCCTGTATTTCAGAAACAAGAGAAGGTGGAATATTTCTTCTTGTGAATTGAAGAGTTTCACAAAAAAAAGTGATACATGATACAGGTTCGCGAAAACCGCATGTCTCTATCTTCAATAATAGCTGAGATGCAGTGCAGTCTCACAGAATTTGGGACACAGTGTACTGTAAACTTCTTGTACTTACTGCAACATTGTAGCGTTTCCTGATATCCTCAATAAAACAACTTTTCGTGAATCTGAAATCAGCTCAAACCTTGATTCGAAAACATTGCAACGAATTACCAATATTTCATCTGCGTGTTGTTGAGCTCACTCTCGAGGTGCTCTGGAGTGCAGCTGTACTTCCTGTAATAGGTTATCAATGTTCAAAGTGAATCTCTCAAAATTATCGAATTATTTCTATATTATATTATAGATTATACTATTATACATTCATACATACATGTTTTCAGCAGCTTGCGCCAATAAGAGGCAAGCAGAAATAAGATAATAAAAAAATTGCATAAAAATAATATGGTCGCACAACTTAACAACAATTGAGTAGCATAGTATCTGAAAGCTGTTAATTAATAGAGAATTAATAGAAGAACAAACATTCAAACACTTGCGGTTCAGTAGCAGAAATTATTATTCAGTGTTCAACAACAATAATAATCAGTATTGATATCTTGTAGATTTTAGACGAAAAATGATTCAGTACTTCAGTTGAAGAGAATTTAGTGTTGCCAAATATTGGTAGTCAACTGGCAATCTGGTTGGCAGTCAGGGCAGACCATGAAATTTATTTAATTGATGCAAGTGTACACGGGTCTTCCACGTTGCATAGATATATCAATGCATCAAAAAGAAATGGAAGTCGAACAGGAAACGTCAATGCATTTCTCCTCTAACCTTTCAAAACAATCAAATTCGATCTAATAATAATTTTCATTCATGTTCCTCATCTCTCCTCGAAGTATTTGCCTTTTGACTTGAAATGGACCAGTTCAAATAAGCAATAAGTTCTTGTTGACCATTTCTGGTTGGACAAGGCATAAAATTCGGCGGAATATAAATTAAATTTCTTCCTGATATTCATGTGAGTCCAAAATTCACAGATAGAATCTTAATGCTGCCCAGGTTTTGATTCGTGCAGTTGCAATATAAGATTCCACAGTTCACGGAACTCTTACTCAAATATAACACTTCAGATCAATAAATAAACCATGAATAATTGTTTGTTAAGAGAGCAGACGGCCGATAATAGTTTCGCGCGTCTACATTAAATCGTAATGTGTTTACGAGGCAGGAATGAAATTCAAAGAAATTAATATTGGTCGAGTACTATTCGTTGAGCTCCAAAACGTAAAAAGCAGTGTTTTATTGTACTCAATTAGTGGAAATTACGATGATAACGTGAGAAACCAAGCGAATAATTATAATCAATGCTAAATGACCGTAAGTGTCATTTGTGTAACAGTTTCGGAATAGAAAATCAAACCTCAACGTTTCGCGGTCGAAAAATGTCATATTCTCCATAATTGTTTAAATACAACTACTCGAATGAATCAAGCAGTTCTCCATAAGCAATGAATATTCATCGGCATTATCATTTCAATACTTCATGTTTTGGGTAAATTGAGTACTTTCCTAATGATTTTATTTTCAATGATTCGTTAGTGAACATTTTGATGACGAGTTCGTTTCCTAATCACTTAAGAGAAAGATGAGAAAACGTTGGAAGCATTGCTTTGTGTGTTCAAACTGAATATTGGTTCAAACTGAAATTTTAATTATTCGACACTACTCGGTATCTGAATAAAATAGAAAAAATTTACCTTTTGGTTTTTGGAATTCTGAATATTCATGAATGATTTGGAAAAAAAATTTTGGAGTTCATCACACATATATTATTTTTTGTATTTTTCTCCCGTAAAGTACACATATGGTGTCAATCGTTGGAAAAAATTATTCGTCTAGTGTCCCTTTTTACCTGATCTTCATAATAATGTGGATTTTCTCGCGATAATTATGTACTTCTGGCAGGACATCAAAGTGGTTTCGGGGAAAACAGAGAGTCTTTTTTGCAATTTTAAATCTTGAAAATCGGCTATTCGTATCCTTCGACGAGTATCGAGCATACTTTTGTGCCTCAAGCATTGATATTTCCCGAATGTATTCAGGTTTTCGCTAAAGGCAAATTAAGATTTTTTTCATCTACCTCGAGTTAAGGTAGGTCTATTGACCTACCCGACTTTTAAATTGCATCAATTTATGAGGTATGTAGTGATCGACGCCTGAAATGATTCAATTGAAATGTACTATTTGACGGAATTTTCTCGTCTGTAACATCAAAGGCACTAGTTGTACCAAAATAATTTCCTAATGAGAATTCAAAGAGCACTTGATTTCAGAAATGGTACCCATCATTTTATTCCACATTTTACAAGTCCACCTTTCTAAAAATCTTGTTTATAAGTTGTTTCAAATATTGTAAAAGTCATTTGAACGAATTGTTCGTTGTTTGCTACAGAAATTGCTTCATAACATTTGCATGAATTCAATGAACTGTCATTTCATGTTTTCATTTGCAGACCTTATTTGACATAAATAACCTATCTATATATCCATTATAATTGAATACTTCTGGTAAGTGGTTTCTGCATTTTTTCGTTCTCATTAGTTATGAAAATCCAATGATGTAGAATTTTCACTACCTCTTAACTACCCAATTTCGAGATTGCTCATTAGTCTCCCTATCGAGCTCCCACGTAAACGAAAACAAGACTTGTTTGCCGCCTAAATAATGAATCCGTTTTCTCGGAAATACTTCAATATTAAATTCGAGATTTAACTCGCCTCTCCTCTTTTGACGTCAGACAAATCCCAGCTAGTTTTAATGAAAACGACTGCGGAGAGATTGTGCTCGGATTGGATCTCGATCATGAAATTCCCTGAAATCGCCTGTTGAAAGTCGAGAGTAAATTTGCGAAGGCATTTGCCAAGGTCGTGCATGCAACAGCACAATCTTCTGATGATAAACGTTCACCCGGCATAACGTCGGATTCTGCAACGAAACAAAATGCCATTGAAGACGAATTCGTTCGAAATGCACACAAAGGTTCTTCCAGACGATATGTCGAACAGAATAATGCTTCAGCTTTGAATAAAGAAAAATACCTCATCATGTGAGAGGAAAAAGCTATCTGTTTGAACTGGAGCCCATTTATATACTAACTGACAAAGAAACTGCAACCCCCGGAAGGAGCTGTTCAAATTTTAAATTATTTTCATGTAAAAATTTTTTGCTACTTAAATATTGTAGTAGTTTCTTGCAAATTTTTCATTTTATACAACAAACCAGCTGTTCGAGGAGATCCAAAGTCGATGTTTAGTTATTAAAAATCCTAGAGCACGTGTACGCGGAATTTATCGCCAGTAGAGTAAATTTAAAAAGGTCAAATTATTCATGGAGGTAGAAGAAGGGGAGGTAGCATATCCTATGTTTCCCTTGCTATGAAAGTGTCACCAAAAATCCGCCATGTTGCGGAGCCAAATTTGTGGCGGGAATTTTGTATATTTGAATTTTTACAATTCGAAGTTTGTTCGATTCTCTTTTAATGACCAAAAGATGAATAAATAATGATCGAAACAAATCAAGGAGTCAAAATATCATAAACAATTGCTTCTAATGAATTGGTGAGTTGAATTACGTACGGAATGAATAATTTGTTCCTGTAACTAATTATACATTCTATTTTTTCATTAAGGTACATACAAATTCAGATAATATGCAATGAAACAAATAGGTAAATTATCTCGTGTACCCCTATCAATTAAAGTTGTATGCAACAATAATTTAACCATGTATTTACAAAAGTCAAAAAATTCAGCTTTTCACCATTAATTTTCGAGTAAGATCAGCATATGCTGTACAAGAAACCATTTCTTATATGTTTTTTCACTACATACAACTGCCAAAACCAACGAACGAATAATAAATAGGGCCAAAATTGCAGAACCTACAGTTTAAAATACCTCGAAGTCGGCCATCTTGGTTTGCCAAATCCGGATTTGTTTTGGTGACACTTTTCAAACGTTATGCCCCCTCACTCTTTCTTTACCTCCATGGAATTATTAGTCTCTCGGGAGGCAGGGTTGGCATTTAGAGAAATCGCTAAGCGTACGAACAGAAATCCAACTACTGTTAGTTGTTGCCGAACGTGGTTTTATAATGCCCAAAATCGAAGAAGAGTAGGCACCAGACGTCGAAGGCACAAATGAAGTTCAAGATCGACATCTGAGACTTACGGCTATTAGAGATCGATTTGCGACAACTCGATCTTCGGCTGATCATTGGTTAGGAGAATAAGACCATCCCGTAACGGTCCGAACGGTTTAACGCCTTACAAGGTTTTTTGGACTGCAACATTATATACAATTTGACAGTGTAGGCGGAGATCGACGAAAGGAAACAGGCGAATCGCCTAAACAATAGAAGGAAGAAGAAGAAGAAGAACATTATATACCACATCTTATACATACATACATTATAGGTATACCTCACGGTTGAGCATCGCCGGCAACGATTACAGTGGTGCAGAGAACGACACCATTGGAATGTGGAATGGCATCAGGTAGTCTTTTCTGATGAATCTCGATTCTTCTCGGGTGCACATGATGGCCGAAGAAGGGTAAGACGACGTCTGGGAGAAAGACGTGAACCTCATTTTGATGTTGAGCATCATGTACATCGGTCTTTATTCGAGTTAACATGACAGCGCTGCGTTACCTTCAAGAAATAGTGCTCTAGAATACAATATTTTAGCAAGATAATTCTCGACCTCATGTAAACAGAGTTAGTTCAAATTTTTTTGAAGCGACCCATGTGAGGCTTTTGTCATGACCGCCCAGATTCCACGATTTCTCGCCCATAGAGCATGTTTGGGACATCAATGGTAGAAGGCTTGGAAATTTACCCCAGCTCCTACGGACTTGGCTCTGAGACATGAAGTACATGTAGCTTGGGATAGTATCCCTCAAGAAGAAATAGACCATCGTCTTGCATCAATTGCCGAAACCTGTTTGGGAGTGTATAGATAACCGCGGTGGGCAAACACATTATTAACAAATTTAATAAGAAATTGTAAACCCTTCGTTTTTTTTCTCCAAATTTTAATCATTTACTCCTTTCTATACTATCTATGTTTTATCAAAATAATTTAGAATTTTAACAGCTCCTTCTGGATGTTGCAGTTTCTTTGTCAGTTAGTATACTTACTTGCAGAAGAATAGAACATACAGCTCATTGAAATTATAGAATAAATTGCCTGAGAATTATAAGAACGAATCGAGTCTATTGCAAAAATCACTGCTTTTACACTTGGTCCGAAACACCATTTACAATTGTAATTCAGAAATCGTCAATTGACATTCAGCAAACATCTCTTGTATTTCAGATTAGTCAATTGTATTTCAGAAAACATCAAATGATATGCAGATTTGTCAATTGAATTTCAGAAAATATTACATGAAATTCAATTGAGTGATCCGAAATACATTCGATGTTTTCTGAAATTGAAGTGACCAATCTGAAATACACTTGACGGTTTCTGAAGTACACTTGGAAATGGTGTAGTTGAATCTCAAATTTCTTCTACAATAAATGAAGAATTATCTATGTTGGCAAAAACGCTTCTATTATTTTTATTTTGAATTACGCTTGTAGAAACAAATGTTGTTCCTTTCTAGAATTTAGTATTAGTAAGTAATCTTTTCCGCACGCCATTGCTTGTCCGAATCTCAGAATTACATGTCAACATTTTTTCAGCTACTCGTATAAAAGAGTATCGCGCAATCCAGTGATCTGTGTCACCTTTAATTTGATTCAAAGCAAAGCATGATCTTTTGTTCCTGGACCTGGAAATGAACGTTAAGAAGGGCCGAACATCCAATTTTTTTGTTAAATTTTCCTCATCAAAAACTCTCTTGCATATCATTCCGAGGCGCATAAGAAACCATTGATGGTGGAAAATCATATTTATTGAAGCAAAGTTTTTGGGATATTTTAAATCGAGCAGTGACATCCTGCATTGCCCGAAACAATAACTTCCAATCCTTCTTGAAATAGTTAACCAATTATCCCGTCGCAGAAAGCGAATTCGTCCAAATGGAGATTTTTGATTGTATTCAAATATATCGGCTTTCTTTTCATAAAGTTAGAACGATCTAAGGAGGCACGCTCATGTGCATTTTAGCGGCCCCTCGATCTAATCCTTCCGTCGCAACAACATCCTACTTTCACCTGCAACGCTAACAATAACAAAACAACACGACGATGTCTAGATTGTATATCGTCCGGCAACCTTTCACCAGGATCCAGCCACGATGCTGCCCCGCGTCCTCCGCGGTGTCGAAATTTCGTCTGCTTGCGAAAAAATTAACGCGGTCGGCGGCGTTTGAAAAATCGAAGATGACTTCATCGCTTCTTTCACCTACCAGTCATTGAACTCGATTGGCATTCATGATAATTGACGCCCGTGCGTTTCTTGCTGGTATGTGTAATGGGTATGAGGATGCTTCATGGTGAGAATATTCTGTATAGTTTTCCCGCGTCGATGCAATTTTGTTGCTCTAAAAAAGACAAGGGCGTTTTCAGCATTGCGTTTAAATGTCTGTAAGTTGAGAATTTTAAACCAAAATGAAATATCCGGTGAGACTCATTAAAAAAAAATTTGTGAATTGGAAATATTTTTCAGGATTCTCTTCATATCTTTCATGCAATTTTTTTTGTTTCCTACTAGGTTTCCTCCTAGTTGCGTCAAATTGGGCAACCAATTGCAAAGTATAAGCAGGGGGATACATTTTTTCCAGGATGTTGTTCGTTAAAAATATCTGTTGTGGTTCGAGCACAGTCGTTATTTCTAAGAAATAATTTTATTATTTCCACGGAACACCACTAATTTTACTTCAAATTGACAATCGCTTTGACACACTTGTAACGTTCTCAAAAATTCATGATAGACATGGTCCGTTAACATTTTCGGACAAAAAATTAACAACATTACTAAATACCTTTGGAAGAAAGAAAGATCTATCATCAATAAGCTGACCTAAAACTAGGGCTCCTCCAAGAAGTTCCAAACAAATAGAAGCCTGATGCATAGCAGTATTTATTGGGATAACGCTCTCTGATACCCAGAAGAAAACATGTGTATGTAGAATTCACCATCCGTGTCAGACGATAACTCGAAGCTTGTTGTGGAAAATAATTCAAAAACAAAACGGCGACTTGGCGTTTCAGCTGCAAAAACAATATAATATTATTCTTCTGGCATCCCCCGGTGATCATATCAGTTAATAAGCTGGTTGAAATACACTTTCCCGTAAACATATAGTGTGGCTGTTGGGACCTGCTATCATCTCTGCCTTCCAAAAGCAAGTCATCCTGTCTATACTACGGGTGTTGTTGAAAAAAATTGCTATAAGGATTCGGAACACCGATTTTGATCTTGACAATGTTAAGATCCAGTAATATCGAGGATGGCAAGCCACGTGAAAAATTGGATGAAGGATCAATGAGGATGATATCCTCTTTTTCTTTACCTGTGATAAAAAGGATAACCTTTAGATCTACGACTATAACATTAAATTCATGATGTGACGAATAAGAAGCCTGTCTGTATTATATAAATTTTTTAATATTAATATTGATGAATATTGTTACATCTGGAAAAGATCTTAATATTTAATTTATTCGGAAAATGTGTTGAAGATGTCTCCAGATTTTTTCTCTCATTGATTTTGGTTGTTTTGATTCTCAAGTAGCCCGAAACATGTTGAAAACTTTTGAATTGATATAGTTCTCTGAACGTGATTTCATTCACCTCTCACCTCCAAACCTTTGCAGATTGTTTTTGCATTTGATCGATACGAGAAAGCGTTTTCACTTTTGCTTCATCAACTAGATGAGAACGGATTAGTTTAAATAAATGCAACTAGGTACCAGAGAATAGCGTAATGTGCTATTCGAAGGCGTTAATTATTATGAAATAGGAAAAGATTGGAGCAGTGATTTTTAACTTGGAATTGACTTATGCAATCAGAGGTTCGTTTCATATAATCCAGAAATTATGTTACTTTGTATTTCCCATCATTGGTTTCCTATTATTCGGTTCATTTGTTTGATGAAAGTTGATAACTGGAATTATACCGATGAGCAGGAAATCGATACGTCATATTCGCAACAAGCATTCTAGATTCATGTTGGAAAATACATTAATCGTGAGAAACCAGTGTGCCTACATGTGTAAGAATGTTATACTGGTATATCTGTGTAATTATATGCACCGAGTTACTCTTCTGAAGACTACAGGATGTATTCGTTTCAAAAAATTCATATTTTGAAAACTTGTAATTGCACTATTGGGGAATCTTATGGTATGACTGCTTCCGCTCGATATTTTCATTTTTGGTAACCGTATGATGAAAACTTAATCTTTACGAAAAAGTATAATCACTTACGGAAACGCGATTCTTTTTCATATATCAAATACGGTCCATCCATCTCGAAAATGTTGCAATTATGAATCCTGCCATTATAATTAGATGTTTCGATTCTGAACAATGCATACCCCACGTTTAAAAAAACCCATAGATTATTTCTTGAAGGATCTAGCATCTCAACACCAAATTCGCCTTTGATGCAGTCCTTTAGGGTGTTTTCGTCCATCGTTGTCAGCGCCTCTGCTACCAAGGCTGTCAATTCAAACACGAAGAATCAGATCACACTCATTCGGAAAAATTGAATTAGTACTCATTGCGATATTGTAGAATCAGTAATACTCAAACGTATTGCCAACCCCCCTCATACGATCGATAAAGGTATGGATCAATATCGATATTGCTCCAACAATCTTGTCCGAGTTTCTTCCACGTTCTTCTGAACAAATTTGTGGTGATTTAGCTCATAAAAAAATTACAAATATGATTCAATCATATATGGCCGAGTAAATCAATAAAATTTTCATTACAGGTTCTTGACTTAGGCCCTCGAAGTGCCTTGCTTCAATGGGCCCTCCTGTCCACATCACCGAAGTAGCGGAGAGCGAGGACACCACCGTCGAAATATCGGAATCTGATCTTGTGTATGAGGTACTTCTGAGCGACAAGAGTAAGGAGATGAAGTTTAAAGTCCATTTATAGAGGCGCTTCGTTATCCTGCAGGATAAGGGATTTACGGCCTGGGCAGAATACTACTCGGTCTGCGTACAGGTGCATTATGGAGAATTACAGGGATCTGCCACTGATCCCATTGTGAAGTTCGTAACGCCTCCGTGCGAGCCTGATAAACCGCCTGTGCCTAAGCTAATTCACAGGACGAAGAACAGCTTGCAGGTAAGTCTCATAAAATACGATTTTTTAATCAACTTAATCCAAAGAATTTGAACAGAACAGAAGTCGACGACATTAGAGTTTAGTGACTGCTCAATATTATTTGATTCTTCATATTTTTTTAAATCATGTCTCCAGAAAAGAATCAGCTCTAGATAATCTTAATTTTATTACATTCACAGTTCAAAAGAATTCATCGAGATGTGGAATGTCTACTTCCTAGAAACATCAAATCAACCTGGTTTTGCTTGGTTGTTCCTATTATGCATAATATATGTATAGTCCTTTTTTGCTACCCTAACGTTTTTCATGTTGCATATATAACATAGGATCTTTAGTTTTTATTGTCCTATAATTTTATCCCGTTTAATTTTTATATTATGTTATCGAATAAGAGCACTTTATTTCTAGATTAGATGGAATGCTGTGAATGACAATGGCTCCCTAATCCAAAGCTACGTCCTGGAATGTGATGATGGAAGCGGAGAATTTGCAGAAGTATATAAAAGTAAGGGTAAACAACATACCCTTCTGAAACTGCGCCCTTCAACTGCCTACAAAATAAGAATGGCCGCTTCAAACGAAATCGGCAAGAGTCCCTATTCCGACATAGTGACATTTTACACTGCAGATAATCCACCAAGTCAGCCACATCCTCCGACCTTGGTTGAAGCCACACCTACTAGTCTTCATTTACAGTGGACCAAGAGATTCAGGGATGATGAGTTCACTTTACAGTTAGATAACCCTGCCAATGCTTACGGTGAGAATATGCAATTCTGCAACTTTTACTATCAAAAGTCCTACAGAAACGGTTCCACTTCACATGTAATTTTGTTGCCTTGATTTCGTAACCTTGGTTGAATGATCTGATTTCTCATTGTCTGGATTAATAAAGAAAGATTATCTCGTGTTTGAAAACTTCGAATTCTGCCAATAAGAAAGTCGGATTTGTCAAGTAATAACCTAATAAACCTAGGCACCAAAATGCCCGCATTGGAACAGACTGTATGTGACTGCCGATTACCCATGAATTGAAGAAACTATCAGCTCAACAAACTCAGCCCTTTTATTGGCAGCATTTGTTAAACCAGTCTTGAACCCTGCCAACAAGGTGGTCAGGTTTGTTAACCTGATGGTTTCTTAGAAGCAGATATTAAATGAAAGTGGTATATTATGTAATGCTATATAAAATATTCATTCAATATATATACAGTTTGAAGTGATTTTGTATGGAAATTATTATACCTGAGTGTTGCATAACATGATTTGCCCAGGTTTATTTTTCTAGAACTGTTAAGTTATTTAGTTCAACTAAAAATGAATGCAAAATATACTCATGAAGTCTTCATCAATTTATTCCTAAATAGGTCATATTCCTTCTTGCTGGTTATTTATCCTTCTGATAAATATTTGATAATATTTAATGTTACTATGCTCATCTTGTATATCATAGAATTTGAATATATCGATATCTTGTCCACAGGATACATGAATGTTTACAATGGCCCGGATAATCATTACCTGTGTAACAGACTCCAACATTATACAAACTACAAGTTCCGCCTTCGTGCCCATAATGAAGCAGGTTACTCTCCCTGGTCATCAGAGGTCCAGTATGCGACCCAACCCGACAGGCCATCGGCACCGTCTAAGCCAACTGTTAAGGGTAGGATTCAGGCTTATTCCTTTAAACTACAGTGGGACGCCCCAACAGACACTGGGGGATCTGAAATAGAAAAATACATATTAGAAGTCAATTCTGGAAGCGGGTATAGAACAGTCTATACTGGGAAGGAAGTAGAAGCAATCTGTGATAAATTAACTCCTGGTAAGTATTATTAGCTTCAATTTTACTTAGATCCGTTGCACCATCATTCCTTAAATATTTTAAGTGACGTTTCGATCCTTAAACCTAACCTCAAATCTAAGGATGGGATTATAACCTAAAATAATTTGTCAAACTGACTGAACATTTGTTGTTTTCTATGAAATTATAGCAAAAAATTTGAAATTTCAACTATCATGAAATCGTTAAAATGACAGTAAAGCTAGGTAAGGAAATGACAACTATCATCTGTATCCGGCCAGCCAATGAAAAGGCTATAATGAACTAGGGTGAAGTTAAACAACCTGAAAAACTGAAATATCACTAGATAGAACTATTTAACGGTACCTACATATTCTGAGGTCCCTCATGTAAGAATTCCATTTGAGTGACAGTCGTGCAACTGTCAATATTTAAGGGATCCTTAACTTTAAGGAACGATGGTGCAAACGGATCTTAGTGTCCATTTCCTTACTCAAAAATATTTATTTCATGTTATCAAGTTCATTTTCATGAAGTTCATCATTAATACAAATAATTGCAATATTGTGTAGGTACCACATATCAATTGAGGGTATGTTGCACAAGTCGTGGTGGTGTCAGCAACTACTCTGATCCATGTACAGTTACAACTGATGCCATTCCACCTGGTCAATGTCCCCCTCCTGAACTATCTCAGAAACCAAAGCCTGACTCTATAAGTCTTGCTTGGTATGAGCCAGATTATAATGGTGGTGCTCCAGTCTTAGAGTATGAGGTAGAAATGTGTGATTCAGAAAGAAACAGCTGTCTAGTTCACAAGAATAAAGGCATGAAATGTATAGTAGAAGGTTTGAGTCCTGGATGTGAATATAGATTCAAGGTAAGAACTGACCACTAAATTCAAATCTATTAAAATTGAAAAAACTCTCGAAATTATATAATTTCTTATTCTTGCGTTCCAGGTTCGTGCAGTCAATAGGATAGGTCGCAGTCCATGGTCAGATGAATTGGTGGTTACAAGTGGAGCTGCACCTCCAAGCCAACTTTCTCCTCCCCTCTTGAATGTAAAGTCTTCCCATCTGGTACATGTAGAATGGAAAGAACCAAAGTGCAATGGGGCTTCTATCAAAGAGTATAAGTTAGAAATGAATAGGTATGTATATTAAATTAAAACTATTATAGGTTCCTATGTGTTTGCATGAATGTAGTAGATGTAGCGCAATCAGACCAACCACAAAATTTTATAGCCGGGTTTAATTTTAAATGAGATTAATTCGATGATGATGAAATTTATATATAGTACTATCGTACGTACTCGTTCGGTACGCTACTGTAATATTCCAAAGTGAAACGCTACTGTACACCATATTATGCGTTTTTCCATTTGGTTCCTTAATATGTAGGTTCTGTGCATGAGAACAGAAAATCAAAAAATCTCACTACGACAAATTACATCAAAAAGTGATGACCATAAAAAAATATTCAACAATAATAATCAACATGAAAATATTAATAAGCATGTATCTAAAACTCTCACTAAAAAGAAAACTAGAAACAAATTCAAGTTATCGGAAGATTTGTGCAACCTTCCTGAAAAAAACCCTACAATTCATTATTGCCTCGAATCACCTACTCTCACGATCCTATTCCAAATTTAAATGATCGTAGATCGCTCGCGCGCCCCTCTTTAATAACAACGTCTTGAAGTGGAGTCACTTGACAAAACAATCTTGCCTACCCGTAGAATAATTTCTTGCTAAAATTTGTATTTCTTCAACCTATCATATCTCGTGAAATATTCTTTAGAAAACTATGCTGTAAAAAGAATTTTTCATCAAGAATAAATGCAGCAGATAACGATAACATCAAATCTTATTTGAATTCATTCCATGCTAGTCAAGAGCCCTCTTCAAATGGAACATTATTTTTTATTGAATTGAAAATGTTAAAATTAGACATCGTGGTTATCCTCGAAACTCAGACATATGCCGTCTTGGACTTCTTTATAGAACTATAAATTGTTCTTGATCACGTTCCTCTATCTCTCATAGTATATTCAGCGTCGGAAGTAAAAGCCGTGAATATGATATGACAACCTACTTGAAAAAATTCGCTTCACTAGTGAAGTTTTCATCAAAATCTGGCATCTGGTTCCTGAGTTCTGTAAAAGCAAAACAAACTAACAAACATACGGACTTTCATATTTCTAATATCAGTATGGCTATTGTTTTGTATCAGTACTTTTTTTTCAGGACTGAACCCGACAAAACCTTCGAACTAGTGTATGAAGGTTTAGAGACTTACAATGTGAGGTCAAAAACCTAACACCTGCAACTTCTTATGACTTCAGGGTATTAGCCATTAACTCAGCTGGTCCAAGCCAATATTCAGAAATTTCAACTGTGACAACTCCAGCCTCTCTCCATCCGCAGTTGTTTTTTACTAAACATTCCTCAACTCCCACTACTATTAGTCTTCATTGGAATGAGCCATTGAATAATGGGTCTGAAATAACAGGGTATAATATTGAAATAGGTGAGAACTTCTGATATTTATATTTGCTCCATTTTCTTTATTATACTATACATAAAAGTTATGCATGTTCAGTAAATTTGAGATAGTTTCAAAGATTTATTATGTTTTTGTATATAAAGATGAATTTTTTGTTTAAGGTGATAGACATATACCAGTGGAGGCACCAGCTTCCTTTTACGAGATCACTTCGCTTCAATGTAACACAACATACAAAATTCGAATGCATGCTAAAAACAGCATAGGAGATGGGCCTTATTCTTCTATTCTGAGGGCAACCACATTGAAGTTTCCTCCCTCACCTCCAAAGATGCAGTGTGTAGGAATTGGTCACAATTATCTGAAATTAAAATGGGGCGAAGGAAAGAATATGGATTATTCACAGTATTGTGTCGAAGTCATGAATCCTAGGTTTAAAGAATTTCAATGTGTTTACAGAGGTAAGTTATTTTCAGTACTACAAACAAAGCTCATAAATCCTGAACTGTGAAACTTTTGATTTTATTTTAGGTACAGCATTCATATGTAAGGTCAATAAACTCCAAGAACTCACCACGTACAAGTTTAGAATCAATGCATCAAATGATCTGGGAGTAGGGAATACTCAAAAGAGTACGAATTTACTACAAGCATTTCGCCTCCTTCAATACTGAAAGCTCCAAAAATAATAGAAATTGAAGATCAAACCTGTACAATAGAATGGTTACCTGAAAAAAATACTTTCACAGACTCTCTACTTTACGAAGTTCAATTATGTAGGAATAATGACAATTTTACACAGGTAAGGACACTTCTCTCAGTGGTTGAGGTATTATTGTTTCTTCTCACACTCAATTCTTTCTTCATATTGATTAACTTTTGTCAAATTCTCTTGTATTTTCTAGGTTTATAGAGGACCGGAAGTAAGATATCAAATAACAGACTTAGAAGAAGAAATCAAATATAGTGCAAGAGTATGTTCTGTAAGGTTAGCAGCTTCTGGTGAATTAGAAGGACCTTTTTCCCCTGTTGTCACTTTTTCAATACCTTCCAGTAAGACAGCAGAACAAAAAGTTACAACAGCAACAACATCTGCAGTTGTAACACATCAAAATAAGAACAGAAATGTAATACAACAGCTGAAAAATAGATTCGATTTTAGAACGATGTCTGAACGACAAACAGTGTTTGCATATGCTGTTCTATGTACAATAATTGGGATACTTCTAGCTGTTATGTCTATTACACTATATGATTATAAATGAATCAATCAAGGAGAAAATTAATTAAAACTTTTCAATTCCTAAAATGAGGTAATCAGAATCGATGCTTTTTTATGGTAATAATAGAGGTCCAAATATTTAGTTTCTTGTAGTTTTTATACATGAATGTATGGCTGGTGCTATTAATATATTTTGAATAAAATAGGGAAGGAATGTGAAATGATTCATGATTTTTCATTGAACAAAATTGTATGTTTTGCATATATTATGGAGATGGGTGAATTACTGTTAACAACAAAAAAGTACCTCCATGCATGCTTGTGAAAATTTTTTTTTCAACATTTATTCTTATATTACTCTTCATAATTGATGGAAAACCATGAAAAATTTCACTCAAATTTTATGTGTAATGTTATCTGATTATCTGTATACATTTTCTAGGTATTTCTTATTTGTTTTGCTAGAGAATGGTATAGCAAATCTTTCATAGTTAGAGATTCTTCGAATTCCAAAAATTATAAAATTAATTTCTTCTGGCATGTATCATAAAATGATATGAAATGGAATACCTGAATCAAATGTTAGGTTTACTGAAAATTATTGACTAGTCATTGGGAATCATATTTCGAAAATTAGGAAAATTATATTAAGTCACCAAAGAAACCACTCTAACTCTGAAATTAGGTCCTGGTGTTGAATTTATTCCTGGAATATTCTCTATTTTATGTTGGTATTTGCAATTTTGTTGATAATAATTATAGCATAACAGTTTATAAAATAATTTATGATGCTACCAGAGATAATATCAATTGTTTCATAAGAATCTAATTGACTGAATAGCTACAAGATTACATACACCTGCTTTTTTTTCATAAAATTGATCTTGTCGAAGTTGAGGTTGATATTTTGTAGAAAGAAGAAGTTTCTGAATATACAAAAGTTACTTAGTATTTTTTCGACCTCAGAATCGGATTTTTCTTCAGAGGTTTTAAAATTCAATTTCAATGATGTGATTAATTTTCCTTATTCATAATTTCATTTTTCAGTATTTGTCCTCCATTGACAGTGTTCCTTTTGAAATATGATGTCTGTTTTCCTAGTGATGAAAAATTATATAAATATATTTTTATATACATGCTTGATATATTTTCCATAGGTATTTATATTGAATGAAATTATTTTTTGTAGCTGATTGTCTAGATGAATTTTCTGGAATCTTATTATGGCCTTGAACAGTGATCCTATTATGAATTATTTAATTTTTAGCTAAATTTGAAAAAATGTGCAATACAGCCTTGATACCCAATTGATGAATGAAGTAGAACCAACCAGGAAACAGTATTAATTATTATCCAATAAATGGTCAGAATTAACATAGAGCTAAGAAAGAAACTCATCTGTATTTTCTATAATGGTGTTTTTACTTTTTGCTTCATCATATTGGTTCTGATTTCAAAATCATATATTATGTATAATAGTTTTTAGCAAATATAATTGAATTATGCAAATAACAAATAATATTTTATTTGACTTGTACTATTACCATGTTTTATAAAATACATTGTTAATCATTATGGCTATTCAATATGATTTCTTTCAAATTTTATGTAGTATTTGTAAACGTCCTATTCAAAGTTACGTAAGCAAAGATTTATTATGATGTTATAAAATACTTACATGAATTACATAATTATATTTTATCTACCCTACCAGTGTTTTCTTTTACTAATTTTTCAAAATAGGAAAGAACTAAAAATAATTGAGCTTGAATTGAGAAAGAGGGATCTTGACTTTGAATTATCTGGCCTAACATGTATTTTTTTCAATCTAGAGGGTTGATCTACAATTTGCTGGTGGGACGAAGAATTGATATTGCTGGGCTGGTATTGCAGGTGGTGTGAGGAAAACATCCATGTGCAACAAAATCTAACTTGCTTAATAATGGCGAGCAAAATCATAAACCGATTTCAAGCGAATAACCAGTAATGACCGCGGTTATCTACGGTCCTGCCTGCGGTTATCTACGGTTGTAGTCTTCAGGGATATTCCTTGTAAAATGATTATAACCTACAATGACCGATGTCGCTTGAATGCAGTTGGTCCTAGTTGGTAATTACCAATGAGGATCAGGTTAGTCGCTTGAAATCGGTTATAATATCAAAATATTCATGATACAAGTGCAGAAAGCATTGATATCAGTGTTCCAACTCAAGGACATTTCCTGAATTTTGGTACTCAAAAAGGAAAACGGAATTTTTTTCCTGAAATCGCAAAATGAGGGAATTTCCGAACTGTTTGTTGAAGTAAGAACAGCTGGCCAAAGTAAATTTGGGACACCAGTCCACTTCTATAAAACAACCTGATGACAACTAATGTATTGTTTGGCCTTGTGCGCATGCGCAACAAAAGCATGCTATCAGGTATAGTCAAAGATTATAGAGTATAAAGCAGGGGGGTGCAGCGAGAGCACAAAAACGGGAAACACAGAGCAATCTACGACCTGCGTTGCAACTTCATTTCCTAACCTCTCATCTGTCATAACTTTGAAAGCTATGTCAAAATCGTTGTCGGAGATACATGAAATGGGATGAATGACAGAAATACAAAAAGGAGGCAAAAGTAGAAATTAGAAATGTCATCTGAATTTGTCAATCTAGTTTTCATCGTTTTGATCCTAGTTAGTGCTAGTGATTTTATGTATTAATATTTTATTATTGCGGTGAAATGTTATCTGTATATGATGTAGTTTTTGTGGAGATTTTTTTCAGGTGTTTTACTTTTCAATGTAAACAGTCTTTGTGAAGATTTTTTTTCAGATTTAATGCAAGGCAGGTGAAAGGTAATAAAATAAATAACTGGTTAGTTTTGACTCATTCAATTCATCAAATAAGTAAATCTGTTCTAGAGAAAAAGTTATGATGTGGTCAACTCAAAGCTTTACCAACCGTTAATTTCAGAAGTAATCACCTATTAAGTGAATGATACTTATTTCTTTTGTAGGTACAAATGGATCTTCTCACCTTTAAAATTGAAGAACCGCAAGAGCTTCCCATCCTGGGTGACTTCGTCTTGTTGTGCTCTTGTGAAGTGCTTCAATCATAAATAATCAAAAACTACCGTTCCCTCAATTACTCAATATCTTTGTTAAAAACATTGAGGTAGTTGAAATATTATGACGTTATTGCAGGAATCTGGTAGAGGCTGTTCAATTATCATTATAAACAACCTGAACCAATTTTCCAAATAAGAACGATCTGTATCATATATTCGGAATAATTTTATTACTGTTTTGTTTTTATCGAGGAGTAAATTGAATTTACGTGTTTCACAGAATTGCTGTATAAAAGGAACAAAATTAAAGAAATTATTGTTTAAAATATGGTTTTATTTTGAAATGCTCAAATCCTTTCAGGTTTTAATTTCGAACATTTAAAATTAACATAACCTAAGGACCAGTATAGGCGATTCAACTTCATCTCGAAACCACCTAGCGGCAAAAATTTCAAACTAATTGTGAGTATCCCTTACTTTGAGATTGTACTGATTTCACAGTGATTGTTCGTGTATTTACTTTTTCTACAGTTGTTGGTGAGAGTTGAAAGCTTCAAAGTTCATTTTCTACTTCTCGTTGATTTATTTGTGTTTGAAAATGAATGATATAAGAAGCAATATTCCGAAAATCGGAGTTTAATGTTGTATTTATGGATGTAAACGTCGTGCTAACAAGGACCATGTTAAATGCTGAAAAGAAATGCAGTTCCTACAAAAAAACTTCCTAAGGGATCTCATGAAACCACTACCATACAGAAAAGACCGACTATAATCAAATATGAGCCTGTATAGCCAATTGTAATAATTTTTATTTGCATAATGTTCTTTTCAATTAAAAGTAATTCATTTTCTGTTGAAAACCAATTATGGATCAATGGGAGATCCAGAAATTGACAAAGAGCTCCCTACACAGGTAAAGAACTGAAATATTCTCATAGTCATTATATTTAAGTTATAATTTCAGGAAATATCCAGAACAACCGACGAACGGTTGGCTGTGGAAGCTTAATGTGGTTTGGCAAAAGTTAAGTATGAAGATGTTGCAGTTGATAGTTTGAAAATTCGGAAAATATGTGACAATACAATATTAACTGACAAAAACTTAAACAGCATAACAGGGATGAATTCTTTTCATATGCTAGACACAAGCAAGAAATTCTGCAGAAGTGAATATGTCAACTTCGATTTTTTCAGATGATACGTTTTGAAAGTAGTTCCTTATCAGTATGTACTGTCCAAATATCTTTTATGATTACTTTGTTCATAAATTTTACTTTATAGTGTCCAATTTATATATACCAAGTGAGAGCCAGGGGTAACCAAGCTTTCTGGGGTAATAGTACATTGAAAATAAAGTAATAGTTTGTTAAATCACTCATGGACCGAAATGCATATTGAGGGAAAATATATCCTTCCAAAGTTGATGAAATTAAAAAATTATCTGCATAACTTCTGAACGGTGAATGCCACCAGATTAAAATTTCGTGTATAAATGTCCCTGAATACATTTTTTTATTACACTTCTACATTTCTGATACTTTCACCCTCAGAAAGCTTGGAATACATTTTTGACTCACCTTGTATACAAATGTCTTCTAGTTCTTTAAAAAAATAGAAAGTATAAAGGTATGTCAGAATAGAAACCTGGATGGTTGTAATTGTTTAACATATGTTATTTCATTGGCAATTGTTCAATTATGGGAATAAATTCATTGTTTATTTGTTTTGAAAATTTGTTTCATCTTCATGTTAACAAGGATTTATTAGTATCTTCAGTTACTTGACGAAAGTTTTCATGAAATTTGATACAGATATAAAATCCCAATTACATGTTTCTTATTTTGCATTATGACCATTACATCCCATAATAACACCAGCAATTTACGGGACCCAAGCCTTTGTGATTGCTTCTCCTATAATGTTAAGTAAATGAAAACTATTTTCATAATTTATTTGTACCCATCTTCTAAGACACTCCTACTTTTTGGAACGGCTCCAAATATGTGAATTATTCACTCAAAGTAAGGAATACTCTAGTTCCGTATGAATCCATCATTCAACTTAAGAATATATTATATTGTAATATATTAACTCGCTCAAAGATCTTCATACACAAGAAAGTACAACACAAAGTGTTTCAGCAAACTCAATGTTTACAGAGGGCGCAACCTACCCTTGAATCGCGTATTGTCATTCGATTCTAGTATGACGTATGTCAAAAATTCAACAAGCGGACTCCCCTTAAGCACCAAATGGGACAGGTCCCACTTGTTTTCGAAATGTCACAAATGTTGTACCCTCGTTACTAAGGAGCTAGCACTTCTTTTATTGATGTTCTGTGGTATAAAGATGGGAAACGAAGCGACTACAGTGATGTCAGCGACATCTGTTTTTCAAAAGTAATCGGGTTATGGTTAAAATATTTAATTAGGGTCCATTTGGCATAGATTATATAAAAATTATTAGTAGGCTGTTGTCATTTTTGAAAGAAATACTTGAATAAATATTTTTGCTGAATGATGATTGTATTTTCTCGCGTATTTTCCCCTGAAATAATCAAAATCTACAAGAGTACCAACTAGCTCACTCCATAATCTTGGTTTGTGTGTTTTTCTGTTATAAATTTCGTGTTAAAACTGGCCGACATTAGAAATGCATGGTGATTAATTGCAGAAATAATAATCTTGAATGCGCATTCTTCTCATTACCAAAGAGAATAGAAATGTAAGTTTTGAAACTCGTATCATGTAATTGTCTTGTTCATTGCTTTTTATTTTCAGTGTTGTCAAATGGATAGAGGTTTCGGGGTAAAAATATATTGTTCTGGATAATTTGTTTGCGAACCGAATTTTTTTCGGTCTCATTCATTAGATCAAAAAGTTCCACTCATAGAGGCAATGGTGGTCAGAAGAACGACTTATAGAGGTGGTGGTTCTCATGACGACCCTTCCAGCAGTTCGACTCATCTACTAGACCCTCTAGACTCATTGAGGTTAAAATACACTGGGTAAGATATGTATGAATCGGGTCCAGAACAACTGTTTGACTTATCGATGTTCGATTTATCTAGAGTTCATTCACAATAAGTTCTTGAAATTGTTATGATAATTCTCTAATATGTGAACAAATTTTTGAAATGTACTCAATTTCATAATTATTGTATTGCAGTTGATTTTACACATCATTTCAAATAAAAATATAAAGAATCCAGAAACGTATTTCATTTGATTCAAAGCAATATGCAGAAGAAAAGATCATCCTGATAAAAAAGAGGAGCCCTGCTTTTTTTTGTCGATCAGGATATTTTTTTAAAAGCTCGACAAAGAATCCCAATAAATAAAAATTTATGAGAAATGTGTTTCGAATTTCGCGCCTATTAAAATAGTTTTCTGTACTAAATAATGTTTTCAGCGTCATCTATGTGTCACAAGTAAGAAACTAGCCAAAAATCGTAGTCGGATTTTAGTACCACAGATACAAGGGCGTTTCCTATCTTTCTAACTCTATAATCTTTGGTACTAGTTTCTATAGACGCCAATTCTGTCAGGAATGTGATAGATAACGGGGTCCTAGAAGTAGTAGTTGAGTATTGCTATTCCTTGATTGTGTATTGATTTTATTGTAAAGTGTGAACTGTTTTAAATATCCATATAATAGACTTTGTTAAAATCTGTGCACAAGCCATATTAATATCCACCCTCACATGGTAGCAGAGCTTGTGAAGATATTATAAGTGAAAGTATTTTAATAACCGTTTCGTCGACCACGTGTTACAAGAAGACCACGTGTTACAAGAAGACCACGTGCGACAAGAAGACCACGTGCTTTTACCAAAAACGATGTCAATTAATTCCAACAACGTAGAAATGGATCAATCCAACCTAAGTGAGTCGGCAATGGATGTTCCACAACATATTTTTCGCATGCTAACAAACCCAAGTTTCGTGCAAATGTTGGCAGAAAAAATTGGAAACATCCGATCTCCATCAACGAGTGTGATATCAGATCTACCTACAGAGAAAGTAAATCTACCAGCTTTCATAATACCACATTTTGAAAGTGGTGATAAACTAAAAGGACACTCGAATTTCCGCTCCTGGAAGCAAAGAGTGGAACGAGACATGCGAGCTCTAGGACGTTCGCAATTCCTACATTTTGATTTAGGCGGACCAGAATGTACAATGACTATCGAAGAGAAAAATATGTATAACGCTCAAGTGCTGCAATATCTAGAGGCGTCACTGCAGCATGCCCCTAGAACCGTGATAGAAAATCAAGAGTCGGCAGCGGAAGCTTTCCAAAAACTAGTACAGATGTTTGGGAAAAACGATGTGCAGAAGATGGTGGAAGTTTTGGACAACTTCGGGAAAACGGTGTTCTACCCAAAAATGAACCCGGTAAATTTCGTCTCCCAATTCGAGAAAGGGGGTGCAGGACTTCAAGGAGCTAGGATGCCCCCTGGAACCAAAAATAGTGGTGGGCTATTTTCTACACAAGGTGAAGGATGCAAGAGGGTTCATGGCGTTCTTTACAACGATGGCGACCCTACCGGAAGAAACTAGGACGTATGAGTTTGTGAAAAATGCCTTTTTAGAGGTGGCAAATAGTCAGTATTACAGAGAGGTCGAAAAACAGACCGGTGTGAAAGCAGCCACGAGTTCCAGCCACGAGTTGGCGCGCGCGACAGGGACCGTAATCTAGACTGGGACGGGGATACGGGATGCGTCGTCGATAGGATGTTTGCGTAGAGAAGATATAATTTATAATACAAGAACGATTTTTTTTTGTGCATGGAAATGAATACTTACCTTCTGCAGCCGGTCTTATCATTATGTGGGATTAAATGAGGAGTAGATCAATGAAATTTAAATTTTTCAGGAAATGAACTCTTGTCATTTTTCAATAAAAATTATGCTGAATGCAGGAAAATTTGAATATTAAATTTTTTTTCTATGAAAGTGTTCCCTGAATGGTCCTCTTCAAGATCCACATATCGCCGATTTTGTCGGGCAAGAATTCACCCCCCAACGCCCCCCAATTATTACGTGAGGAATTATCCTATCCTAAGTGCAGAAAAATTTGAAAATTCGAACTTTTTTTTCTATGAATGTATTCTCTGAATGGTCCTCTTCAAAATCCACATATCGCCCGATTTTGTCGGGCAAGAATTCACTCCCCAACGCCCCCAAATTATTACGTAAGGACTTATCCTAAGTGCAGAAAAATTTGAAAATTCGAACTTTTTTTCTATGAATGTGTTCTCTGAATGGTCCTCTTCAAAATCCACATATCGCTCGATTTTGTCGGGCAAGAATTCACCCCCCAACGCCCCACTCCCCTATTATTACTTAAGGAATTATCCTAAGTGCAGAAAAAATTTGAAAATTCGAACTTTTTTTTCTATGAATGTATTCTCTGAATGGTCCTCTTCAAAATCCACATATCGCCCGATTTTGTCGGGCAAGAATTCACCCCCCAACGCCCCCAAATTATTACGTAAGGAATTATCCTAAGTGCAAAGAAAAATTTGAAAATTTGAACTTTTTTCTATGAATGTGTTCTCTGAATGGTCCTCTTCAAAATCCACATATCGCCCGATTTTGTCGGGCAAGAATTCACCCCCCAACGCCCCCCCAATTATTACGTAAGGAATTATCCTAATTGCGGAAAATTTTAAAATTCGAACTTTTTTTTCCATGAATGTGTTCTCTGAATGGTCCTCTTCAAGATCTACATATCGCCCGATTTTGTCGGGCAAGAATTCACCCCCCAACGCCCCCAAAATATTACGTAAGGAATTATCCTAAGTGCAGAAAAATTTGAAAATTCGAACTTTTTTTTCTATGAATGTGTTCTCTGAATGGTCCTCTTCAAGATCCATATATCGCCGATTTTGTCGGGCAAGAATTCACCCCCCAACGCCCCACTCCCCTATTATTACTTAAGGAATTATCCTGAGTGCAGAAAAATTTGAAAATTCGAACTTTTTTTTCTATGAATGTATTCTCTGAATGGTCCTCTTCAAAATCCACATATCGCCAGATTTTGTCGGGCAAGAATTCACCCCCCAACGCCCCCCCCAATTATTACATAGGGAATTATCCTAAGTGCAGAAATATGTGAAAATTCGAACTTTTTTTTCTATGAATGTATTCTCTGAATGGTCCTCTTCAAGATCCACATATTGTCTGATTTTGTCGGGCAAGAATACACCCCCCACCGCACCCCCCAAATATTACGTAAGGAATTATCTTTAGTACAGAAAAATTTAAATTTTTGAACTTTTTTCTATGAATAGGTTCTCTCAAAGGTCCTCTTCAAGATCCAGATATCGCCTGATTTTTTCGGGCAAGAATTCACCCCCACCGTACCCCCCAGTTATTCTTCTTTGTGCAGAAAAATTTGAAGCATTGAAGGAAAAACAGAAAAATGTTAGAATTTTTACCAAAAATATATACATTTCCACACACATATGAATATTTTTTATACGGGGTATTCCAAATTGATTGATTTTGGCTGTTACTGTTTCTTCTCGACTACACTGGTGAAAACGTCTTACGTAATAATTGGGGCGTATTGTGGGGGTGAATTATCGCCCGACAAAATATGGTAGTATGTAAATCTTGAAGAGAACCTCTAGTAGGATACGTTTCCGTAAAAAATTCACAATATTCGGATTTTTCTGCACTCAGCAAAGTTTTATTGAAATTAATTGGGGGAGTCGTGGAGGGTGATTTCTTGCCCGACAAAATCAGGGGATATTCGGATCTTGAAGAGGACCATTAAGGGATTACATGAATACATTCATAGAAAAAAAAGTTCAAAAATTTAAATTTTTCTGTACTAAAGATAATTCCTTACGTAATATTTGGGGGGTGCGGTAGGGGGTGTATTCTTACCCGAAAAAATCAGGCAATATGTGGATCTTGAAGAGGACCATTCAGAGAATACATTCATAGACAAAAATGTTCGAATTTTCAAATTTTTCTGCACTCAGGATAATTCCTTACGTAATAATTGGGGGGGCGTTGGGGGGTGAATTCTTGCCCGACAAAATCGGGCGATATATGGATCTTGAAGAGGACCATTCAGAGAACACATTCATAGAAAAAAAAGTTCGAATTTTCAAATTTTTCTGCACTTAGGATAATTCCTTACGTAATAATTGGGGGTGGCGTTGGGGGTGAATTCTTGCCCGACAAAATCGGGCGATATGTGGATCTTGAAGAAGACCATTCAGAGAACACATTCATAGAAAAAAAAGTTCGAATTTTCAGATTTTTCTGCACTTAGGATAATTCCTTACGTAATAATTGGGGGGAGTTGGGGGGTGAATTCTTGCCCGACAAAATCGGGCGATATATGAATCTTGAAGAGGACCATTCAGAGAACACATTCATAGAAAAAAAAGTTCGAATTTCAAATTTTTCTGCACTTAGGATAATTCCTTACGTAATAATTGGGGGGGCGTTGGGGGGTGAATTCTTGCCCGACAAAATCCGGCTATATGTGGATCTTGAAGAGGACCATTCATGGAACACATTCATAGAAAAAAAAAATTCGAATTTTTTACATATTTCTGCACTTAGGATAATTCCTATGTAATAATTGGGGGGGCGTTGGGGGGTGAATGCTTGCCAGACAAAATCGGGCGATATGTGGATCTTGAAGAGGACCATTCAGAGAACACATTCATGGAAAAAAAAGTTCGAATTTTAAAATTTTTCCGCACTTAGGATAATTCCTTACGTAATAATTGGGGGGGCGTTGGGGGTGAATTCTTGCCCGACAAAATCGGGCGATATGTGGATTTTGAAGAGGACCATTCAGAGAACATATTCATAGAAAAAAAAATTCGAATTTTCAAATTTTTCTGCACTTAGGATAATTCCTTAAGTAATAATAGGGGAGTGGGGCGTTGGGGGGTGAATTCTTGCCGACAAAATCGGGCGATATGTGGATCTTGAAGAGGACCATTCAGAGAACACATTCATAGAAAAAAAAGTTCGAATTTTCAAATTTTTCTGCACTTAGGATAATTTTTTACGTAATAATTGGGGGGGCTTTGGGGGGTGAATTCTTGCCCGACAAAATCGGGCGATATGTGGATTTTGAAGAGGACCATTCAGAGAACACATTCATAGAAAAAAAAGTTCGAATTTTCACATATTTCTGCACTCAGGATAATTCCCTATGTAATAATTGGGGGGGCGTTGGGGGTGAATGCTTGCCAGACAAAATCGGGCGATATGTGGATCTTGAAGAGGACCATTCAGAGAATACATTCAGGAAAAAAAAAGTTCGAATTTTCAAATTTTTCTGCACTTAGGATAATTCCTTACGTAATAATGGGGGGGCGTTGGGGGTGAATTCTTGCCCGACAAAATCGGGCGATATGTGGATTTTGAAGAAGACCATTCAGAGAACACATTCATAGAAAAAAAACATCGAATTTTCAAATTTTTCTGCACTTAGGATAATTCCAAGTAATAATAGGGGAGTGGGGCGTTGGGGGGTGAATTCTTGCCCGACAAAATCAGGCGATATATGGATCTTGAAGAGGAACATTCAGAGAACACATTCATAGAAAAAAAAGTTCGAATTTTCAAATTTTTCTGCACTTAGGATAATTCCTTACGTAATAATTTGGGGGGCGTTGGGGGGTGAATTCTTGCCCGACAAAATCGGGCGATATGTGGATCTTGAAGAGGACCATTCAGAGAACATATTCATAGAAAAAAAAGTTCGAATTTTCAAATTTTTCTGCACTTAGGATAATTCCTTAAGTAATAATAGGGGAGTGGGGCGTTGGGGGGTGAATTCTTGCCCGACAAAATCGGGCGATATGTGGATCTTGAAGAGGACCATTCAGAAAACACATTCATAGAAAAAAAAAATTCGAATTTTCAAATTTTTCGCACTTAGGATAATTTTTTACGTAATAATTGGGGGGGCGTTGGGGGGTGAATTCTTGCCCGACAAAATCGGGCGATATGTGGATTTTGAAGAGGACCATTCAGAGAACACATTCATAGAAAAAAAAGTTCGAATTTTCACATATTTCTGCACTCAGGATAATTCCCTATGTAATAATTGGGGGGGCGTTGGGGGGTGAATGCTTGCCAGACAAAATCGGGCGATATGTGGATCTTGAAGAGGACCATTCAGAGAATACATTCATGGAAAAAAAAGTTCGAATTTTCAAATTTTTTCTGCACTTAGGATAGGAATTCCTTACGTAATAATTGGGGGGGCGTTGGGGGTGAATTCTTGCCCGACAAAATCGGGCGATATGTGGATTTTGAAGAAGACCATTCAGAGAACACATTCATAGAAAAAAAAGTTCGAATTTTCAAATTTCTGCACTTAGGATAATTCCAAGTAATAATAGGGGAGTGGGGCGTTGGGGGGTGAATTCTTGCCCGACAAAATCAGGCGATATATGGATCTTGAAGAGGACCATTCAGAGAACACATTCATAGAAAAAAAAGTTCGAATTTTCAAATTTTTCTGCACTTAGGATAATTCCTTACGTAATAATTTGGGGGGCGTTGGGGGGTGAATTCTTGCCCGACAAAATCGGGCGATATGTGGATCTTGAAGAGAACCATTCAGAGAACACATTCATGGAAAAAAAAGTTCGAATTTTCAAATTTTTCTGCACTTAGGATAATTCCAAGTAATAATAGGGAGTGGGGCGTTGGGGGGTGAATTCTTGCCGACAAAATCGGGCGATATATGGATCTTGAAGAGGACCATTCAGAGAACACATTCATAGAAAAAAAAGTTCGAATTTTCAAATTTTTCTGCACTTAGGATAATTCCTTACGTAATAATTTGGGGGGCGTTGGGGGGTGAATTCTTGCCCGACAAAATCGGGCGATATGTGGATCTTGAAGAGGACCATTCAGAGAACACATTCATAGAAAAAAAGTTCGAATTTTCAAATTTTTCTGCACTTAGGATAATTCCTTACGTAATAATTGGGGGGGCGTTGGGGGGGTGAATTCTTGCCCGACAAAATCGGGCGATATGTGGATTTTGAAGAGGACCTTTCAGAGAACACATTCATAGAAAAAAAAGTTCGAATTTTAAAATTTTTCTGCACTTAGGATAATTCCTTAAGTAATAATAGGGGAGTGGGGCGTTGGGGGTGAATTCTTGCCGACACAATCGGGCGATATGTGGATCTTGAAGAGGACCATTCAGAGAACACATTCATAGAAAAAAAGTTCGAATTTTCAAATTTTTCTGCACTTAGGATAATTTTTTACGTAATAATTGGGGGGGCGTTGGGGGGTGAATTCTTGCCCGACAAAATCGGGCGATATGTGGATCTTGAAGAGGACCATTCAGAGAACACATTCATAGAAAAAAAGTTCGAATTTTCAAATTTTTCTGCACTTAGGATAATTTTTTACGTAATAATTGGGGGGGCGTTGGGGGGTGAATTCTTGCCCGACAAAATCGGGCGATATGTGGATCTTGAAGAGGACCATTCAGAGAACACATTCATAGAAAAAAAAGTTCGAATTTTCAAATTTTTCTGCACTTAGGATAATTCCTTACTTAATAATTGGGGTTGGCGTTGGGGGGTGAATTCTTGCCCGACAAAATCGGGCGATATGTGGATCTTGAAGGGGACCATTCAGAGAACACATTCATAGAAAAAAAAGTTCGAATTTTCAAATTTTTCTGCACTTAGGATAATTCCTTACGTAATAATTGGGGGGCGTTGGGGGGTGAATTCTTGCCCGACAAAATCGGGCGATATGTGGATCTTGAAGAGGACCATTCAGGGAACACATTCATAGAAAAAAAATTTAATATTCAAATTCTCCTGCATTCAGCATAATTTTTATTGAAAAATGACAAGAGTTTATTTCCTGAAAAATTTAAATTTCATTGATCTACTCCTCATTTAATCCCACATAATGATAAGACCGGCTGCAGAAGGTAAGTATTCATTTCCATGCACAAAAAAAAAATCGTTCTTGTATTATAAATTATATCTTCTCTACGCAAACATCCTATCGACGACGCATCCCGTATCCCCGTCCCAGTCTAGATTACGGTCCCTGGCGCGCGCGCCAACTCGTGGCTGGAAGTCGTGGCTGCTTTCACACCGGTCGAAAACAGTATGTATGAAAATGATTTTAATGATTGTTCTGATATTTGTTTTGAATGTTTTGATATACCAGGTAAAAATCTCAACACTGAGATCAATGAAGTACACACCGTATGTTCATCTTGTATTGACTATCCAATTGGAGAATGTATCGTTACCAATCCTCATTCCATTTCAGTACTCTGCATTAAATGTGGAAAGAATGATGATAATAATATATGTGATTTCTGTTTAGAGAGTAGATCAGATAGATCACTCAAGGAGGCCAATTCCAATAAAGAAAAATTCCCTTCAAAGCGAACTCCTTATTTTAAGGATAAAAGAGCAGAAAACAGCCCATACACAGTGGACCGATTAGAAAGAATCAAGCAAATGACACCAGCTGAGAAGCGTGATTCAAGTTGCAGAAAGTGTGGTTTGTTGTTCCATAAGGCTAACACATGCATGAACTCAGAGAGATTCTGTTATTTCTGCCATAAGAAGGGTCATGAAAAAAAGGACTGCAGAAGAATGAAAGAAAATAAATCTAGTAAGTCACTGTTTGATTTGAGCAATTTTGGTATGTTTGCAACATTTCTGGTTGATTCTGGTGCATCTCACCATGTAGTGAATGTACAAAATATTCTGTTGAACTATCAGGCTTATAAAGAGCCATATCTGTTTGCTGGCATCGGAAACTGAGTGCATTATGTCAATGGGTCAGGGAACTCTTCCATTACTTGTACAGTTTGGAAAAAGTTCGCACATTGTACATCTAGCTAATGTTCAGTATGTCCCAGTAGTAAGGGATAATATTCTCAGTGTCCGTGCATTTAACGTTCAGTTTGGGACAAGTCTTGTGCTAAATGCTAATAATGGGTTTATTTTATCTAGAAAATTAAGAAGAAAAATCTCCCTGCTTTATGTATCGGATGGCGCGTATAGATTATCGGCAAGAGTAAATTCTAGTATTACAAGTAAAATCTGTGAAGAAGTAAATGTAGATGAGAACAAGTTAATCAATAAAAAGTTTAATTTGAAAGAAAATTCTTTGTGTGAAATGAAACTCTCGGTTATCAAAACCAATAAAATAGTTAGTAATACTAGGAGGGAAGCTCGAAAATTACGTAAAAGATTAACTCGTAATCAATTGAAACAGTTGGCTCAAGAAGGTAGTATGTGGCATCGTAGAATGGGTCATATATCATCCCTTATTTAGGAAAATTACCTAATGTTGTTCAAGGAGTTAAAGAACTCACATATAATCTAAGTACTGGTAATTGTACAATTTATTCGAAAGCAAAGATGACCAAAAAAACATGTGCAAAAGAAAGAGATCGAGCCACCAGAGCTTGTGAAATTCTTCATTCAGATCTGTTAGTTATCAATCCGCCAACACATTTCACTAAGAAAAAGTATGTTTTAGTTGTTCTTGATGATTATTCAAGGTATGCACAAATTTTCCTGTTGAAACAAAAATCTGAGACTTTCAAATTTTTAAAGAAAGCATTGAACGTTCTTCAGTCATTATTTCTTAATCCTGGTCAATTCAGTAAGTTACGTTGTGACAATGGAACAGAGTTCATCAGCGAATCGTGTCAACAAGTTCTCGATCAGTTTGGTATTCAAATTCAGTTAGCAGAACCTTATCAACACGAACATAATGGAACTGCTGAAAGGTTTAATAGAACACTCCAAGAAAGAGCTAGAGCCTTGTTATTTGAATCAGGCTTTCCAATTACTTTCTGGGGTTTTGCATTTTTGACCGCTTGCTATCTATACAATCGTACGCCTCATTCATCAGTAGATTTTTTGACTCCATATGAAAAACTGTATGGAAAACAAGCCGATCTGCAAAATATAAGAATTTTTGCCTCACAGGCCGAAGTTAAGAACGAAAATGTTCCAAAAGGCAGAAAGTTGAACGCAAGATCTAGCACAATGTATTTAGTAGGGTATACCGATACTGGCTATCTGTTGTATGATCCTAAAACCTGTAAAACGATTACATCCTGTAATGTTTTAATAAATGAAAAGTTGACCTACAAGTCATGTGAATCAAAGTTATCAGTCTCTAGTGATGAATTATAGTTTCATTCGAATCTGTTGAGTCCAGTGAAGACATTTCTGTAACGCCCGCTATTGGCAATTCTGTTGCGTCCATAACGGACATATCTGTTGAGTCACCTGTTGACAATTCTGTTGTATCAGTTGCAAACAAACCTATTGAAATGAAATCAGTTAATGAAAAGTCTGGTACTGTAAGAACTGGAAGTCCAGTACAGAGTAGCTCAAATATTCTGTTAATAAAACAAGTGCTACAAATATGTTAGAAAATGTTTCAGTTAACTCTCAGATAAACAATGAGATAGAATATGAAGAAATATCCCAGTTAGATGATTTTGACAGTGATGAAACCAATGGCCGTGATATACCACAAATTTCAGTTAATGCTACAATTTTAAATGCATTTGGTTTTGTATATGATACAAAAATATACGAAACAAGCAAAACACCTCAAACGTATCTGGAAGCAACAACATGTTCAGAAAGCAGTAAGTGGATAACAGCCATTCAGTCAGAACTTGAAGCGATAAACCAACATAACGTTTGGGAAATCGTGGAAAGAAAACAAGGTATGAAAAGTATTCCTCTAAAATTGGTGTTTACAACGAAAGACAATGGTGTATGTAAGGCTCGTTTAGTTGTTGTAGGATGCAAAGATACTGAAAAGTATACTTCTGAGGAAACTGCATCTCCTACACCAGCTCTATCAGTTGTTAAACTTTTGTTTGCATTATCAGTTTCTAGGAAATGGCATATTGAACAGTTGGATATCAAAACAGCATTTCTGCATGGAGAAATTGATAGACCAAAATATGTGAGTGTACCTGAAGGAATCAATCTTGACAAAACAAAGGTAATATTGAAGTTACGAAAAGCTCTCTATGGATTATCTATAGCACCAAAATGTTGGTTTATGACACTTGATAAATTTCTGAAGGATTCTAATTTTGAATCAAATTTACGTGAACCATGTTTATATAAGAAAGAAGAAGATGGTAAGATCATTTTGATTTTAGTATATGTTGACGATCTATTAATTACAGGTAGTTGTGGAAAACTTATTCAAGAAAATGTGAATTTGTTGAAGTCACGTTTTAATGTCAAACAGTTTGGCTTTCCAACTAAGTTCCTTGGTTTGGAAATCACTAGATCAGAAAATCAGTTGTTTCTTCATCAAACCCAGTTTGTGAAGGAAATGTTAAAGGAATTTCGAATGGAAAACTCAAATTCAGTTGATACTCCATTAGTTCCTCAAGGAAATCATAAAGTTCCAGAAGTTACTAATGAAGCAGATTTTCCGTACAAGAAAGCCATAGGCTCTCTGTTTGTATTTATGTTTATTCACAAGACCTGATATATCTTTTGCTGTAGGTTACTTGGCTCGATTCCAAGCTAATCCACAACAGTATCATTGGACATTAGTAAAAAGAGTTTTCAGATATTTGAAAGGTACAAGTCAGTTAGGTCTAAAATATACTGTAGGCTCTCCAATTTTATCATGTTATTGTGATGCAGATTTTGCAGGTGATAAGAACAGTCAAAAGTCAACTACAGGCTTTGTGATTTATGCATTTGGTAATCCTGTTTTATGGTGCTCGAAACTCCAATCGACATTGGCACAAAGTTCAGCAGAAGCTGAATTCATTGCACTTACTCATGCTACTAATGAAATTCTATTTTTAGCACAATTATTAGAAGAAACTGTTGGTCTCAGAGCATTTCCTGTTAACATATATGAAGACAATGAAGCAGCAAGACAAAACTGTCTAACTAGCACAAGTAAAAGTCGCCTGAAGTATATTGAGCGTAAATATTTATTGATACGTGAACATGTAAGGAACAAGAAAATTAATATTGTGAAGATCAATACCAACGATCAGATTGCTGACATTCTCACTAAACCGCTGAGTGCAGCCAAGCTCAGTAAGTTTCGAGAACACCTTGTATTCTATGAGGTTTGATTTTCAGTTGAAAAAAATAATGGTTAAATCATATGGTAAGAAAATAAGAAAAGTCTACGACTAAACTCAAAACATTCTGCGTTTGATCAAACATTTATTCATTCAGCTTTATGATGATGATGATGTTTATTTATTTATTTTTTTTCAGTAATTACCTATAGGCACTCTATCTGAATAGTATTGTTGAGGATCTTTGATCTTAAACATCCTTTGAAAGTAAATTCTGTTGTTTATCTCAGTATCATAAAAGGATCTTCGATCCCCTAAGTACTTTGATAATATTATGTCTGTTGAGTATTCATCGGTATATTGTGGAAAGGTTCTTAGTTCCTGGAAACATAATTTGATGATACTTGAATATGTTGTGTATTTGTTGGAGTTATATTGGAAGGGTCTCCGGTCCCTGGAAATATACTTTAATAGATATACATGTTGAAGTGTTTATTTGAGTCATGTAGGAAGGATCTCCGGTCCCTGGATACATACTTTGGTAATACTAGTGTCTTGATTTGGAAGGGTCTCCGGTCCCTGGAAATGATAGATGCGAAAACAAAATTCTGACCACATGTAGTGTGTGTAAAGAATTAATCAAGTTAGTACAATATGATGAAACATTCTATGTACGTCATGTTGATCTGTTGTATGTATATGTTGATCAGATATGTGATATGTATGCTATGTCATATGTATCTGTTGATCAGTTATAAGTTTCAGTTGATATGATGGTATAATATCATTTGTGGGAAGGGTCTCCGGTCCCTGGACACAATGTATTGATACCATACACAAAATATAAGGACAGTTGGTTCGCTATAAGGAACCCTATTGCACTATCTGTCAGAAACAGCTCTATACGGTTCCACTGACAATTCTGTTGTAGGTTTAAGGCTTGATTTATATAACTTCAACCAAAATATTATTTATTATTGTACACTTTATATATTTTCTCACTCCATTTAAGTCAGTTGGTTGGAACTTTTCTGTTTATGTATGTTATGTATGATTAGTTGTCAGGTCCTCAGTTTGGGAGGGGGTGTTTTGAAGTAAGAACAGCTGGCCAAAGTAAATTTGGGACCAGTCCACTTCTATAAAACAACCTGATGACAACTAATGTATTGTTTGGCCTTGTGCGCATGCGCAACAAAAGCATGCTCAGGTACTAGTTTCTATAGACGCCAATTCTGTCAGGAATGTGATAGATAACGGGGTCCTAGAAGTAGTAGTTGAGTATTGCTATTCCTTGATTGTGTATTGATTTATTGTAAAGTGTGAACTGTTTTAAATATCCATATAATAGACTTTGTTAAAATCTGTGCACAAGCCATATTAATATCCACCCTCACACTGTTGATGTATTTTTCTTTATCATTGATGTCAAAATTACTGAATGTATTTCTTGTCTTATAGCCTGGCTGAAATGATCTAGTTTCAAGGCTGTCCAACACGAGGCCCGCGGGCCGCATGCGGCCTGCGACCTAATTTTTTGTGGCCCGCAGAGGGGCGTTGGAAATCGAGAAAGCGAAAAAACCTCTTATAATGGCCTAACAGTTTAGTGAAACAAGAATGCCAAAAAATTCGAAGCAGTCTCTATATCGCATCAAACGATTGCAAGACGATTATACCATATTGATCAATATAGGTATATCTAAAAAACTGTATAACTCAGTTGAAAAGTGTGAGTATTTTTCGCTTTCCTTAGTTGAAGGTACTGATCTATCGGATATCAGCCAGGTTGCAATTTTGTCAGAAACGTTCATAGGAGATGCTTGATTTTGAATGGTACAGATTTTGAAGCTGTGAATAAGGTGCTATCGGACCACGGGGTGTCCATGAACGTTCCTATATTGTCACTGATGGAGCCAGAGCTAATGACAGGAACTGAAATCGGATTTGAAGGACTCTTGAAATAAAACCACATAAACAGTCAACAGTCTTGTGATACATTTATTGTTCACCAAGAGGCGCAATGTGGAAAATTGTCAAATCAAATGGATGTCATGAAAGTAGTTGTTGAAATAACTAACATTATGCGAGAGGGCAATCGTTCTTCGAAAATTTTGAGATTTTCGAGCCGAAGCGGAAGGTACATATGGCGAACTGTTACTTCACCCCACATCCTTTGAAGAAATGAAGGATTTTATTTTGAAGAAGTTTCATATCAACTTCGATAAAATGCATCGAAAATACTGCAGAAGGAGTCGAAAATAGGTTTAGCGAATTTCAAAAAAATTGTAAGAAAAGTTTCAGTGTTTGCTCAGCCCCTTCAGAATGTACACCTCCAACTGGAATCGGAACTTAAGGCTTACAGTGGGTTTTATGATGGGAAGCACATATCTGAAAAAGCAGCATTAAGCTACAAATTTTTGTATTGCGGCCCTCCGCACCGGAATGTTTAAAAAATGTGGCCCTTGGGGTACTTGAAGTTGGACAGCCCTGGTCTATATCATGATTCATTAAAAAAATATACCAAATGTTGATTTTGATTAAAACTCAGTTACTTTTCAGGCAGTTCAAAAAATATGTACAAACTGATTTATTCATTGTTTCTGATTTTAGAAAGAATAATGTCGTATAATGTCCCTTTGAAGGTATAATCATGTGGAATAGGTTTCCCTCTACTGCTCACTTCTGACCGTAATGACTTGTCTTGCCTTCTTTCTTCTCCAAAATTCATCTGACAGTTCTAGGTGAAAACTGAAATTGGAGACTTATTTATTTATTCGAAAAAATCGAAAACACCTCGAACAAGTAAACGATTGTTACCTGAATAACTAGCAAAACGCGATTAATTCTGACAGAAACCTGCTGAATTGTTGAAAAACATGCAATACCGACGATAAACTGCTTCACGTTTCCTTGTAGTTAGGCGAGGCGAGAGGTATCTTTTTGAATTCCAGCCATTTTCAATTCGGTAATACTAATTTGTCGATTTAATCAAAAACATAGCATACAGAAATAAATTCGAAATACATTCAGGAGGTTAATTCAAACTCTGAAATGTCAAAACTTAGTGTTTTCAATCAACACCAACCTAATAGACTGAGAGCCAGCGTTCGGCAGATTTACGGTATTTTAGCAAACTTCATATTAATGTCAGGTATACTATGACACCTACCGTAGGTGAAATGGGGATTCGCTATGCTCGGCGATGGTTCCTTGGAGCGTGGCCGGAAGTCCAGAAACGAGAAAAATGGGGTTTTCAACGTGATAGTAGCATGTCTGCCTTTTTGATATATTGTACTATACACTTTTCTATATCCAAAAATTCAATGGCAGACATTTATTCCGGTTCCAAGTGTAATTTCTAGGTTCATGAACATCGAAAATTTCATAAAAAATAACTTTATTTTAGCAAGGCTGAATATTATGTATGTTATTCATATGTTTATCGAATACACATATATGACGAGGCAGACAGATAGGTCGGTTCTAACGTGCAAGCAGACCACATAATACTTTCGGTGTCGTGCTGATGAGAACGTAGGATTCTCTCTGTTTTACTCACAGACTACTAATAATAAATAGACCAAGCAAGTCATTCAATAGCGGGTTTGTTTTGGGAAAGAACCACAGACTACTAATAATATATTATAGTCTATGGTTTTACTCCTCATTTCATTATTGGTTGAGCAATGCTGCAATTTACACGTGGTATTATACTATATACTCATGTATAAATATTGAAATGAAACAGACAGATATATCGGTTCTAACCTATAGGCAGACCACATAATATATTCGCTGTCGTGTTAATGAAATTGTTAGATTTTTACTATTTTACTCTCCATTTTATTGACAACTAGTGTTTCAGCAGGGGCCTATTGCACCAAACTACTTTGCAACTTTTCACTTTGTACTTTTCACTTTTCAAATGAATTACGTTGCACGAAAAGCATTCGGAATTGAAAAGTGCAATGTGAAAAGTCAAGTGCAAAGTGAAAAGCACTTCGCAGAAATGATAGTATTGTGTTGTACCAAGAGTTGAACTTTTCAAATCAAATGTCAGATAGAACAAATTTGTCAAATTAAATGATAAGTGTCGAAGCTCTTTGCAAACTGTAATATCTTCAATATGCTCTGTGAAATATTATATTCTAGCGATGAAAGTAACTCGGAACAGTCTAGAAATGATCCCAGAAAACGAAAAATAGATAAATTACGAAGAAATTTCGAACTGAATGACGAATTTTCATTCAAAGAATCGTTTCGGATGACAAAAAAACAAACAGAATTCATTCTGGAGAAGATAGGAGAAAGAATTGAAAATAGGAACTATTTCCTCGATCCTAAGCAGCAGTTGCTGTTAACTTTGCATTGGCTCGGAAATGGTGCCCAGTATCACGGCGTAGCGTCAATGCATGGTGTTGATAAAAGCACTGTATGTCGAACAGTCCCTAAGGTGGTGAATGCTGTTGTCAATGTAATGTTACAATCGACAATATGCTGGCCACCTAATGATATTGACATTGCTCTTAAATTCTACCAAAAAGGAGGCTTTCCATCTGTCTGTGGATGTGTAGCGATTTAGCGAACTCGTGGACTTTTTTCCATTCCATCTCCTTTTCTGCGTTTCCACATTTGTTCCCACCAAACTTTGAGAAAAGAATTGATTTTCTTTCCTTAATTTTTTCAAGCAGAGCCAGTTTCTTGTCATTTTTTATATTTCTTTTGATCATATTCCTGGATTAGTAAAAATCGCAATTACGAAATGTCACGTCCACGAATTTTTGTGAAAAATTCAGAGAATTAATTATATGGTAACTGTCATAATGATTGAAAACTATGAACGCAAAGTGAAAAGTGAAAAGTCATAATCGCAAAGTCTTGGGGTAAATGTTGTGCAATAGAATAAATTTTCACTTTGCCAAATTTCGCAAAATGCAAAGTGCAATGTGAAAAGTTGCAAAGTAGTTTGGTGCAATAGGCCCCAGGTCTGCAATTCACACATGCTGTTCAAACTATCATAGTCTATACACCATGAAAAAACACACAGACACATCTGTTCTAACCTGTAGGCAGACAAAAAAATTCATTCGCTGTCGGGTTAATGCAATTGTGAGATTTTTACTTTCACTTTTCTACTCCACATTTCAATGAGAAGCAATGTTTTAGTAAAAAACTCACACTTCCATCAACACGACAGAGAATGTATTTTGTTGTCTGTCTGCATGTTAGAACCGATATGTCTATCTGTTTTCTATTGTTTTGTATAGACTATGAAAGTATGAATACCATGTATAAATTGCAGACCTGCTGAGACGGTGTTTCCCAGAGAAATGAAGAGTAAAAAAGTAAATGTAAAAATCTTACACTTTCATTAAGAAGACAGGGAATGTATTTTGTTGTCTGCCTACATGTTAGAACCGATATATCTGTCTGTTTTGTTTTGTTGTGTATAGAATATGATAATATAAATACCCAGTTCAAATTGCAGACCTGCTGAAGCAGTATTTTCCAGTGAAATGTAGAGTGAAAAAGTAAAAATCTTTCACTTTCATTAACACGACAGCGAATGTATTTTGTTGTCTGCCTGCATTTTAGAACTGATTTAACTATCTGTTTTGTTTCATTATTTATACATGATGATAATATTAATACCATTTGTGACGTACAGCATTGCTAAAAAACTGGTTCTCATTGAAATATGGAGAAAAAAAGTAAAAGTAAAAATCTCACACTTTCATTATCACGACAGCGAATATATTATGTTGTCTACCTGCATGTTAGAACTGATATATCTGTCTGTTTTGTTTCATTATGTATACATAATGAAAATATGAATACCATGTGTGAATTACAGCATTGCTGAAACACTGGTTCCCATTGAAATGTGGAGTAAAGGAGAAAAAGTAAAAATCTCACACTTCCATCAACACGACAGCGAATGTATTTTGTTGTCTGCCTGCATGTTAGAACCGATATGTCCATCTGTTTTCTATTGTTTTGTATAGACTATGAAAGTATGAATACCATGTTTGAATTGCAGACCTGCTGAGACGGTGATTTCCAGAAAAATGAAGAGTAAAAAAGTAAATGTAAAAATCTCACACTTTCATTAAGAAGACAGGGAATGTATTTTGTTGTCTGCCTACATGTTAGAACCGATATATCTGTCTGTTTTGTTTTGTTGTGTATAAAATATGAAAATGTTAATACGCAGTTCAAATTGCAGACCTGCTGAAGCAGTATTTCCTAGTGAAATGTAGAGTAAAAAAGTAAAAATCTTTCACATTCATTAACACGACAGCGAATGTATTTTGTTGTCTGCCTGCATTTTAGAACCGATGTATCTATCTGTTTTGTTTCATTATGTATAATGATAATATGAATACCATTTGTGACTTACAGCATTGCTAAAAAAACTGGTTCTCACTGAAATATGGAGAAAAAAAGTAAAAGTAAAAATCTCACACTTTCATTAATATGACAGCGAATGAATTTTTTTGTCTGCCTACAAGTTAGAACAGATAAGTCTGTCTGTTTTTTTTATGGTGTATAGACTATAATAGTTTGAATAGCATGTGTGAATTGCAGACCTGCTGAAACAGTAGTTGTCAATGAAATGGAGAGTAAAATAGTAAAAATCTAACAATTTCATTAACACGACAGTGAATGTATTATGTGGTCTGCCTATATATTAGAACCGATATATCTGTCTGTTTTATTTCAATATTTATACATGATTATAGTATGAATACCACGTGTAAATTGCAGCATTGCTCAAACAATAGTTCATAATGAAATGAGGAGTAAAACAGAGAGAATCCTGCGTTCTCATCAGCACGACACCGAAAGTATTTATGTGGTCTGCCTGCACGTTAGAACCGACCTATCTGATTGCCTCGTCATATATGTGTTTTCTATAAACATATGAATAACATACATAATTTTCAGCCTTGCTAAAATAAATTTATTTTTTATGAAATTTTCGAGTTTCATGAACCTAGAAATTACACTTGGAACCAGAATAAATGTCTGCCATTGAATTGTTGGACATAGAAAAGTGTATAGTACAATATATCGAAAAGGCAGACATGCTACTATCACGTTGAAAAACCCAATTTTTTCGTTTTTGGACTTCCGGCCACGCTCCAAGGAACCATCGCCGAGCATAGCGAATCCCCATTTCACCTACGGTAGGTGTCATAGTATACCTGACATTAATATGAAGTTTGCTAAAATACCGTAAGTCTGCCGAACGCTGGCTCTTAGACTATAAATCCTAGAACTCAAAAGTTACTGATGGGATATTACCAACATATTTTCGAGATTCCACAGCCGCCCGAGATGCCAATCAGTTTGAAACGGACTATATATATCTTTGTCAAATGGACCCTAATCAAATATTTTAACCATAACCCGTTTACTTTTGAAACTACAGATGTCGCTCACATCACTGTAGTCGCTTCGTTTCCCATCTTTATACTCTATAATCTTTGATATAGATGTTATCTATATCTATGGCGAAGGGTCATAAAAATAGCAATCTTTGAGAACTTGTTAGTGGTAATCTGGGAATTCCAGTCCATTTGGAATTGTGGATGAAAAGTTCCGCTCATTTATTGATATTTCTGTAATAAATTTTTTTCTCCAAGGTGGATCTCCTTCTTATAGAGAGAAATAGAAAAATAATATGATGAATTGTATTATTAATGAATCAATTATGTACCTGAATCAACCTGAAGGGAGTCTTAGTATGCGAAAGGGAATTTTGAAAGGAGAAAGAGTTTTCCTTTTTTTGTAAGTTTATCGACAAAATCTGCTCCATGATAATATAAGGGAATTTTTTTTATGAAATAATGAAATTTCAAACGTCATTTAGGCAGAGACCGAACTAGGATTCTAGCGCCTGTGGCAAACTTTCAAAATGCGCCCCTGAAGAAATTCATCTTTCGATAAATACATGTTTTCCATAATTGACATTTATTGATTATATTTTGAAGAACTTTTCTATTCACAATAATCTCCCATATTTATTAAAAGGTAATGAACAAAAACTCAATCAACAAAATGAATAGAAAACGATAAAAAAATCGTTATTTTTTCTCAAAATAATATACAGTGTGACACAGACTCATGGTACACCCCCATTTTCTCCTTTGTTTATGTAGCTATTTTTTTGAAATTTGGAACATTGAATATACTTTTTTGACACATTCAGAAAAAAAATCCAACTTCAAATTGTTGTTTGTGTTCGATAGCTACCTTGATGAATTATTGTGATTAAACCGAGAAGATACTTAAACTTGTCTAAACTCCATTATCGTGTTCGTATTGGTTATACAGAAAAAAAGTTGATATGGATGGATACCCATCGATGGTACTTTCGAAAGACTTCAGAGTACCATTATGCTACCATTTGACAAAACGGAGTTTCGAGTGAAAAAAGGTTTTGGTTTACTTTTTTGGTACGTATTTCGAACCACGATACTTTTTAAAACGAAAATACTATAGTGTAGCATTATTTTGAGGAGTTTTAGGGAGTTCATGGCTCTCTAGATAGAAAAATAAATGGGCGTTCTGACGAATGAAAAAAACAACTATGAGGCATCATTAGATAAAGAAAATTATGGAGATTTCAAAAATGTAATAATATACCGGGTTTCCCATTTGAAAATCCAAAGTTGATGTCATTTCCGGAAAAAACCCGAAATTGGATTTTTTTCTTGAATATGTCAAAGAGTGCCCTATACTGAGTATATTTAATGTTCCAAATTTCAGAAATATAGCTACAGAAACAAGGGAGAAAATGGGGGTATACCATGAGTCTGTGTCACCCTGTATACTGTTATATATAAACATTAAAGAAAGTATTAAAACAGGAAGACAACAATAAATAAATGAGTGAACGAATAAAATAACTAAAAAATAATTCTAACAACAGATATTCTAACAAAGTAAATAAATAAATACTCTCATCAACAAAATAAATGAAAAAATGAATACTCAATAACAGAAATCATCAATATATTCTTTGGAAATACATAAACTAAAACCTAACTCTTCTTGCTTTGGTTTCAGCGAAAACATCAATTATATCATCAGTTTTTATGTGCACCGAGTTGTGTTTCGCGCCATGTATAATTTTTGTTCCGTTTTGGTCGCGTTCGTTAACTACGAGTTTCTCAACTTTGTAAACTGGTAAATACGTCACTCTGAAATATAGAGCTTGTGGTCAATCTTTATTTGAAATGGAATATATTCAGGCCCGGTCTGGCTAGACTGAAGGCCCTCGGCTACTACTACTACCCTAACTAGGGTATTACTACCCTTACTACTCCTGGCTACTATCTAATCCTTGTCCAAGCCAGAACAATGCTCTTTCTACAGCGTGCCTGAAAAGTAACGTAGCTCGTCAATAATTCTTGTAGGATGAATTGTTGAACCCGTCAATTTTTAATTTCAAGAACATGAAATTCAAAAAAGCATACGATTAACTGCTTTCGAAATTGAGAATCGACGAGTGCGAGGATTCTCTTTAATGAATGTTCGTACAAGAATTATTGACGAGTTACGTTATTTTTTGTGTATACTCTTAAAACAACTTTTCATTTGAGACATGCATACAGGATATCGCTAGGACAAATTTATAAGCTACATATAAGTTAGTGAACAAACCGGATCCAAGAGAGTGAAAAACAAGAAGCGCATGCTAAACACACGAAACATTTTTCACTGCCATTGCAGAAATCATGAAAATATTCTTCCACTGATTCAGGTGCCAAATCGAGTTCACAAATCTTTCAACTCTTCTGCTTTTTCAACTGAGGTCGATCAACTCGAGTATTTTCAAATTTCATAAAACTTTTTAACTGATCAGAAAATTTTTCAATTATTATTAATAATACGACTTCTTATATTCAAACAATTTGTTCACATAATTTTTTTCTGCTTCTGGAGGCTCCTTGAGCCGGAGGCCCTCGGCGATCGCCGACCAGCCGACCTGGCCAGACCGGGCCTGAATATATCATATTTCACATTTTGCGCCCCTAGGTCGTTTGCGCCCGTGGCAAATGCTTCCTTCGCCACGCCCACGGTCCGGCTCTGCATTTAGGGAATCTTCGATCAATTCGGTTGGGAACACTGATTGATATTCTTATAAGAGTTCAAAAACAAGTGGCGAGTTTTTGAATGAGCCAATGTTAGAATGAGCCTTCTGTACGATCATAACTTTATTTTCTCCAATTCGTTGAATTTTTATCGAAATTAATGAAATATTTTCATAAATATCGTTTTGCTCCTACCCCCATATAAAGTGACGAAAGTCGTACATATATAAACTATGCAACTGCATATTTTAAGCACTGTGCAATTTAAAACTGTGCGATTTACTTTACCATAAACAAAGAGCACGCCTAACAGCCAATACAGCGAAATGTAAAGTGAATCGCACGGCGAATAACCAATAAGATGGACATCCCTAAACCCTTTAGCGTTCACCATCTTGATATTTGAGGGAAAGATATTTTTTTTATTTGTTGACGATGATGTTGTCGGTCGATTTAGCTGCTCAGTTGGAAAACCATAACAGGGCTCCTGCATCTCGTCCTGTTACTCAGCTCTTGAGGATGGTGATTTTACCACAGCCTTCTCTATAGACGGCTGTGATTTTACTTACCGAAACTAGTTGAGCGGACGTGCATTTGTAATCGTATTGAATACAATCATAGAACTATTAAATATCATGGTGGAAGAATACAAGGTGTGTTTGTAACGAATCTTATTTTCGTTCATGTTGGCGCATGACGTCACTCTGGACAAATTATTCGAAATGGTCTACCTCTGTTTCTTAAAAATGATCGTTCATACCTCTTTACTTGTTTTTAAGGTGAAAATTAGTATCACGTGTATCTGTTTGTTGGATATTTAAAGGAATGATTATTGAGAATTCAGAAAACTAGATGATGCAGTTAAGTATAATCCTCTGTTCATTAATTTGAATTTTTGCTTTTCGAATGAAATATTTCTGACAGAAACTCATACTGGAACGAATATATGATAGAAATATACTTTTATACGTATATAAAAAAACCTATTTGAAATTTGTGGAAAAAATTTGGATTATAAACTCATCACTTGAAAATGAATTTTTCGATTTATTTCAGCAGACATTTCTTATTTTTACATATGTATTTTTAAGACTCTTCGAATGTAATCTTTCGAATTCATCTGAAGCTTTGATGAACTAGTTCAATAAACAATTTGAGGTGAAAATGATTAATTTTGAATTTATTTATTTATATTATAAAATTCGCTTCAACCACAAGGGTTATTAGCGATGGAATAATAATGATACATAATTAAATTAACACTAAAATTAAATCATTTTTGTCAAATGTACACTGTTGAGAAAGTTTATAATATTTTTAACTTCACACTTTTCCATCAAAATGTCTTTCAAAGTTCCCGTTATGAGATGTCTTGTTCTTTCCTCTTGGTATGTTGGACATTCACACAGGATATGTTTGACACTTTGTATAACATTCCAGTCATATATTCTTTTGAAATTATTCTGTCCTTTCCATGAAAACTAATGAAATCGAAGTAGAGATTTTTTTATTATCTGTTTGAGAAAGATGTATGAAATATTTGTACGAGCTCTCAAATAATAGCTCTTTCTTTGGAGTTTGTTCAAGCCAAAGCACACCTAGTTTTTTTTCTGAGTTTAATCAATTTCCCTCCAGAGTAGATACATTTTTGCAATGAAGGAAAATTGTGTAGTTCCAATTTCTTGTATCTGAGAAATAATATAAAGAACATTCATCAAAAATTTAGTTAAAGATCCTTCGAACGACTCAAAAGGTATCATTCATAAGTTCGTCATTTTTCGCACAAAAGTCAAAAATACTGATTTTTCTGGTTTCTATACGCATTTCACATGAGAAGTTCAAATCAATTAAAACCACCAAAATATGAAATTGATAATACAATACAAAAATTCATTGATAACGATCTGGAGAAATTAAATCGGTGACCACACTGACGTCACAGTGTGCAACAAGATGCGCAAGAACACACCTTGTATTCTTCTTCCACCATGTTAAATATAGAATTTGAATCACTGGCGTCGCTACGGGGGGGGGGGTAATGGGGGTAATTACCCCCCCCCCAGGAAAATATTTAGTTCGGAAAATAAGTCATACAATCATTACATAGGAACATATCATGACAAAATACTATATCCTAAATTTTTTTACCCCCCCCAAAAAAATTTCTAGCGACGCCCTTGAAGTGAATCCTCCGAACTAGCGCCCGCTGGCGAACCTCTCTGTTCGTTTCATGAGATCCTTCCTTCTCTTATGTATATTGCCTGGAATTTCTTTAGAAAAGTCACGTGATAATGTGTAATAAGTCAATGCCATTATATTAGAATATATATTTCCAATTGGAATATAAATATAAATAGTTCGTAATTTACCTTCATAACTTAACTTTACCTAAAATCGACGTACGTAAAACTGCTGTTAATTCCAAATTTCCCCTAATTTCGTTGAAATCCGACTATGTGACATTTCCCCTCATTTGCGCATGCGCACTTAGTATCGCGGGATCTAGACCATGGATTTAGAAGGCCGTGGCTAGACGCAGCTAACTCGAAGCTTCCATTTCAAGGATCAAATTATAGGTATAGAATTATGTGAATACAATAAGATGGAGTCTTTAGTAGTTACCACGGAAACGAATAGCAGCCTCAACTTTGTGATGTTTCGTAATTTATTGTTTCGAGCATAGATTTGTTTTATTTTGTTTTCGTGTCGAGCATAGATTTGTTTTATTTTGTTTTCGTGTCGAGCATAGATTAATACTTAAATAGTTAGGAAAGTCTCACTAAATTTTGGAACCGGGTTTACAGCGACGTCTATCGGGCTAGAAAGAAGTACGAATCGTGTCGGACCTCAATAGATCGCCGGAAATTTGAATTTGGTTAATCTATTAATAGATCGACATTGGTTTCTATGTGGATCTATTGAGCAAACAATCTTGATCTATCTAAATCAAATTTCCCGAGATCTATAGAGATCCGATACATCGTTCCAACCCTGTAGATGTCGATGTACAGGCGATTACAAAATTACAAATCTACTAAGGAAAGGTAATCAACTCTTCGAGTCAAACCATTTTGGAACACGGAACACCTTGAGAGTGTTCAGGTTATCCATTTAGCGTAGACTACTTCTGGCAGTCAATTGTTCTTGGTTGTGAGAAAAACATTCTTGTGCTAATGTTTTTTTCGGTGGCGTCATCTATCCACTGTAAATACAAATGTATGGTCGGCAGGAACAACGTTGGATGTTACACTAAAAAATGATACACATCCAACGTTGTTCCAGCCGACCGTTCAAATAACGACATTAATTGTTCCTAGGTTGAAAGGGGGGCCAGAAGGTGCTAGTAGGAGAGTTTTCAATCATGTTAGTATTTAGTATTAATCTATATGTTCCACATGATCAATAGTCAATCTACATAAGTTTGTCAAAGAACTTATAAAATCAATACATAAAGTTGTCAATTCATGCTATAGCTTCTACCAACCTCATCCATTCAGAAGAACGCTTTGTTCTTAAATGGGGTAAATAAAAATCTTTATCAAGAAAGGTAGCTAAAAACACTGCCTAATTTTTTCATTGAATAGTTGGACTAATTCAGCTCCATGATATCAAATGAAATTGAGAGTGTTTATACCATTATTTGAGTAGGTTCTCGTGTAATTGTCAGATAGAAGCATATTATTAAGTGCCAATAGAAAAACTATACCTGAATTTTTGTATTACTCCTATACGTAGCCTACTCTCCTTTCTTCTACAAACATACACATTTATCAGAAGATAGGTACACCTAGTCATCGCGTGTTGAAGTAATAATTAGATTTAGGTATACTCAATGTAGAGTGTAGCATCAGTACACATTTAATAATATTTCAAGTTGTCGAATTTTATTTCCTATGAAACATTACTGAAATTGTAATAATCATTACAGAATAAAGTTCATTAATTCCATCTTATTCCAGTTTCTTCAAATAGGTACTTCTCAGAGTGAAAAATATCTCCCTCCATGAAAATTTGGAAAAACGGTTTTTCGATTATGCACGTAGTGTATGATTCATCATATTGTCTTTTACGGAATTCAGGACTTTTCCTCAGATTCTTCTTACTGAGGCAATGATTTTCGGGAACTAAACTATGAGCTTTCTTCATCGATTTTTGCTCCCTTCATGTCATAGTCTTTTCGAATAGTTTTCAGTTCCGGATGAAGAAATGCATATTTTTCATCCTATTCCTATTTGAAGCAAAATGTATCCCATACTTAAAGAAAAATTTTTATTAATAAATGTTACAATAATGAATGACTCAATTCGATTGAGATCCTTGAATTATAATTTTTGCTATACAGAAATTTCCTGAATTTGCACTCTTTTTTTCACTGTAGCGTTCGAGATGCTACTCGATGTCCTTACTGGAGGAAGTGGTTTTTCCTTTTTAATAGTATTCTGTCCCTCAGGAGGCCCCCTTGTTAAAGTCGAATATCTAGGAGGCATTTCATTATTTTGCTGTGACTTTTGATCTGGAGAATCGGGCGAGTGTCCTTGCTGGCAGCTCATTTCAGATGATGTTGGTATCGAGTTTAATTGTATAGAACAGTCTTCATCCTTCCTGCGTCTATCCCTCTGGTAATAAATTCCAGCATATATTAGCATGTTGAGAACAAGTAGGAGACATCCGACTCCTACGGTTACTCCTAGAGCGGCAGTGTAGCTGTAGTAGTTTCTGGACGCTAGTTGTTGTAGAATTTCCTCATTTTCTTCAACATCACCTGAAACGAGGAGAAATTATTCAACATTAATAATAACGTTACACTAAATCGAAATGAATTTTCTTTTCTCGAGTAAAATATTTATGCTTAATGAACTATTGAAGAGAAACTATAGACGTTATTTAACATTTTTTGTTGCAAATCACTTGTACGCAGTCAATGAACAGTATTGTAGCTGATTTATAGTCACATTCATACTGTCCAAATAATCAATATTTTTAGATGAACAATCAATACAGCTTCAGTTTCAAATTTGCTCATTTTCAACCCATCAGTTTCATGAAAACATTTTAAATATTCAACTTCAAGCTTAGGAGTGAAACCCTGATCGCAATAAATCTTGAATCAACCTTTTTACTTTCATGGAATTATGTGACGACATAAATACCAAATGCGGGTATAATGTGGTACAGACGAAAAATCAAGATATGTTAATGTTCCCATTCCTAGAGTTCCTTTTCGTCACTCACTAGGTACCTATGTAAAACATTTTGAAAAACTCATGAGAATACTTCTACAACAGAAAAGGTCCTCATTTGAATGAGGAATTAACCCTAATACGTTGGTAAAGATCAGTTCTCACCTGTTGGAAAACCAGACATCATCAAACATCTAATTCATTCGATGAACAATATTTCTGTAAACAGAAAGATTTCTTTTGTAACACATGCGAGTTTCTGAACATTGTGGGACTATAAAGTAAAAGTAACGACAACACTTTCGAGGTATTCGTGTAATTACCTACTTAATTGAAGCAAGAAAATGAGCAATGTTTATAAAATAAAGTTTCAAATCCGCTACTTGAAACTATAGATTCCCTTCTAAATTGTTTTATATTTTATAGTAATTGTCGAAGGAGATTTGTCGAGAATAATTAGTGTCCCTGCAGGTTGATTGATGAATGATTGCACATAAGACTCTTATGGAGAACGCGACGAACACGACCTACGGGAGCGATATCAAAGTGATTTCTCCACTCCCGTCAGTCAGAAATTTTCACTTGAAATATCGAAAAAAAAAAAATAAATAGATCTCTTTGAAACATGGATATCTTCGAAGTTTTCAATTGGTGAAATGTCGTTTCTCTAATTCTGTGTCAAATTCGTTCATTCGTCTTGTAGAACAAAATCGTTCGAGAAGATCTAAGTTTCGCACAGGGCTGGACTGGCAGGCAGGCGGGTTACCGGGGATTCCCCGGTGGGCCAAGACCTAGAGCATAGAAGCTGATACTACACAAGACGTTCATATCTCTGAACAATTGTATACCTACCGATATAATCTTGATGATACTGTGACAGAGAGACTAATAAATTTAGTTAGTGATAAATCAACAACGCCTGTAGATATGTTAAAAACTGAATTTAGCAAATTATATATTGCAATGCAAAAACATAGTTGGGTGTAGTTTTGACGGAGCTGACAACATGTCTGGTGAGCACGGAGGTTTAAGAGCCCTATAGTAAAATCGGAATAACCCAATATTATTTATAATTGGTGTTATGCCCACATTTTGAACTTGGTTCTTACAAAAGAATGACAGTGTGGGATGAGAATTCCAAAAGTAATTAAAGGTTAACGAAAATATGTGACACCCGCCGATGATGGAGTAAGGACCTGACTGTGCAAAAATTGCCCAAAATTGAACAAGGGGATTATAATGAGAATGAACTATATTCAACTTTGCTGACTGTTGTGAGAAAAAATTGAAGCTTCTGGTAAATTTGATTCCAAGATCATATCAGAAGCTTCAGCTTTTCAGAATTAATTTTGCAAGTATCGTGTTGTCTTATTGACATTTACAATGAGCAAGCCAGTGTTTCTCATCCTTACTCCAGCATCCAAATACCTTCAACCAATGGAATGGATCTAGTTCAATCATACAATCGTGTCATGCATACTATAAGAGTGATATATTGAATGTTCATTTGAAAAATTTGAACATATAAAAAGCCCCATAGACAAATTCAAATTTTTATTAACGAAGAAGAAAAAAGAAAATGACATGGATATTTAAAAAAATTTAGATCAAAAAGATAATTAAGAAACAATAAAATGTCAGGGGAATTGATGGATGACTTTGTTTTTGATAATGCTTGAAAAATGTTTGAAGTGAAAAGTTACAAAATTATTATGAATCAATTTTCTTGAAGTACCTATCTCAGATACTTTTGCTAATAATGAAACATATCACAAGAACTTGCAATGCTGATGAATGTTCATTTTCTTTAAAAATAAATAACTGCAGCTCAGGCTCCCAGACTTCGAGACATATTTTGACAATTTATATCTGGGTTTTTTATCATTTCTGAAATTATGGCAGAAAAAGAGCTCAATTCTGAGATCATATCCTTGTTTATCAAAATTTAACAACTCAGTAATCATGGTAAATGTTAACAAATCCTTCAGCTTGCAAGGAAAATATCTGGGGTCAAACAATTGTTTGACCCCATTAACATTTACCATGATTACTGAGTTGTTAAATTTTGATAAACAAGATATGATCTCAGAATTGAGCTCTTTTTCTGCCATAATTTCAGAAATGAGACAAAATATGTCTCGAAGTCTGGGGAGCCTGAGCTGCAGTTATTTATTTTTAAAGAAAATGAACATGCATTCATCAGCATTTTTTAATATATGTGTTGTTTATGATTATTTATAATAACGTTATCACATACGCAGGTTAAATGTGAAACAGTATTTTGTAAATTAAAATTGAAAGATTGATTGATTGTCCAGAATTCGTTTCACCGTTGCTCAGGAAAACATTGGAGCGCTAGTGTTGATGAATTTGGAATGTTATATGACTGATAATATCGACAACTATACCACTATAAATATTTCAAGCATGAACCATGATTTTAAAAATCTTAAACGATTTACCTTATTTATGATACATATATTATGTGAAAATACCCCTCCTCTACATGAAAATTGATTCATCAAAAATTTATGAAATAAATAAAATTATTAAATGATAAGTTGGAATTATTTATTTTTCATGGTTTTCCGATTCGGCTCGGTTTGAAAGAAAATCCAATAAAACTTCAATTTTCGAATAGATCTAGTAAATGATTTCTTTGAATGAAATTATTTTCGAAATATACATCCACCGGACTAAGGCGATTAGCGCCCAGGTCAAATGGTGTACTGGCGCCCTTTTCCTTGCTATTTATTTTTAGTAATTGCATAATAGGGCTTTTCCACAAACAACTATCACAGGGAAAACAGAAAAGCAGATCGTTCTTACAAAATACTATAGCCATTTATGGATTCATTACTCGCACTAAACAAACCAAGATTATTAGACATTTGAAAAGTTAAATTTCAAAAGTTGAAGTTAAAGTTAAAGATGATAAAACCAAAGGTTTTTCAGCTTTCAAATTCGCAAATTTTTTTTATTTTATGCTTTCAGAAAAACCTGCACTCAGGGTCAGGTAATATTAGAGACTTCACGTTGCGTGATTCTTCCTCTTCAGGGCGTCATAGGCAAATGCCCAGTCTGCCCCTACTATAGGCCGGGGCCTGGGAATATAGGTTCCCATTAATGCGGTGAATTTTTTCATTCTGGCCATTCCATACCATTTTATTCTATAATAATACCAGAAATTAAACAGACCCAACTGTTTGAAATATGTTGACTGTCATTCGATGAATATTAGGCTAATATCTAAATAAAATTATGTAGATTCCGATATAAAAATAACTAGAAAAAAAGCAATGTTATATGCATTCTTGTTCAATGCTGAGAAGGCTCAAGTAAGTATTAAAATATGAGAAATTCTTCAGTTGCTTACAAAATGAATGTTTCCTCTGGAGTTTTCTTCTGCGGGCTCCACTTAAATATTTTCTTTTCCGCACTAATATTTTTTCTACTATATGAAAAATGATTTGATATTATAGCTGCTGTTTTCTATGTTTGCGCATTGAATAATTTTCAACTGAAAATTGCAATTGCAATTCCAATTCAATAAAATGGAAACCCTGAAACCAAAGGAACTGAAAAAAGTGACTTTTATTTCTATACAAACCTCACAACGTGGTTTCGTATTCGAACACTTGTTTCTTTCACTAGACTGGAAATGGAAATGAAATAATGAAGCAACTCCATAATATTTTCCCCTTCTGTATAAAAATATCCCTATTTTGGAATTGACAATAATTTCTGAAACATCGAAAAAAGCCGCCAAGCCCCCAATAAGACGATCATCTGGCGACGTTCAAAAAGAATGCCGAAAAGTTTGACGGTATATGAAAGACTCTTGAAAAAAGGGTAGTACAGAAAGTGATTGAGTGATATGTCGAATGGAATTAGTGAAAACCTTATATGAATTATAAAATTCAGCAATATTTCTCTATTTTTCGGGAATAATAACTGAACCTTTATTGTCTAGGTTTTGTTGATTATATAATAAAAAATATTGCGAATCGGCAAGTTCATTAGATTCAAAGCTTTTCGTTCGGCTTAGGGGCATCTTTAATACCGGGGCCACTCCGCGCCGCGGGGGTCTGCGGGCCTTCTGCTACGCCACTGGTTTCCAGAGAAGGCATAGCCCTTCAATACAGTTTAAAAAGGCTTTACATTTTATCTGGGCTTAATCAGAGGAATGGTATACGAGAGAATGTTTCTTTTGATCTCAAGAATTTATGTACAAGTTAAAGTCTTACCCTATATGTGTACCTCATGATAAACGTCTTTTTCAGTAGCGCACCCTGGGGGGGGGGAAGCCGGGGGCTGCAGCCCCCCGAGATTAATTTTTGTTGAAAAAAATTTAGAATCTCTATCATATCAAAGATGCATGTTGATCAATGAAAAACTGATGTTGAAACGAATCTTCCAAATTTTCGTCAAACCATCACATGGTTATTGTTGAAACTGCTTATTGCATTTCGCGAGAACCGAATCAGCCAGGCCCCTCTTTCCCTAGGGCACTATGGGCGAGTGCCCAGGGCCCCGCGATCGATAGGGGCCCGCTCAGATCAATTGTTCTCAACCGGAAGGATCTAAGATATTATCAATGACGTTTGGAAATGCCCTATTTCATAAAAAATTCCCTATATTATTATTGAATAGATTTTTTCGAAAAGACCTAAACGCTTCTTTCTTTCAAAATTCCCTTTCGAGTACTGAAACTCCCTTCAGGTAAAATGGCTGAAGTTTTCATTCACAATAATTCCTAATGAATTGTAATTCCCACTTTCTCGTCAACAAGTTTTCGAAGGTTGCAATTTTTATGACTCGTGCCCATACCGGCATACACTCGATAAGAGCAATTATTAGCTTGTGTTATTTGTTAGGGTAGTTGGCCATAAAACATCTGTTCGAATCGTGTTGTTGATCACATTCTTGCATTATTGTATTCATTGGGAATCTTCCAAGGAAAACCCCATTCAAGTACATAATTTCAGACAGCGCTACAAGACAAGAAATCAGTGGGATATCAGAGGGCCCCGCAGAACTCGCGGTGAAGGGGGGCCCCAATAATATTATTCTATTGAACCTGCCGATTCGCGAGATTTTTCCTATTATATAACGAACAGAACTTATACAAAAAGGTAAAATTATCATTCCTGAAAAAATGAGACAAACACGTCTATCAGACTTTTGAGCTTACTCAGCTTTGGACAAAGAGTAGCCAGAAGCTTGGACATCCTCAAGTTGAAAGATATGTTTGCACAAAAAAATTAAAAGAGATTAATGCATTTTTGTTGAATAATTTAACAAGTTCTTACCACATTGATGTGTTTGTAGATATTTTTACATCAGAATACATTATTTTTTTCAGAAAAATTTTGTTATTCAATATATAAATTATTTTTATAGCATTTTTTCAATTATTTTCCTTGAAAACCTTCAGATTTATAGAGGGGGCCCCCGGCGGGGGGGGGGGAGATATTGGGCCACTCCACTGCAAGAAATTTCAGGCGATTTCAGGCAAAAGAATCTCTTCTCCCTTTTGAGTACCAAAATTCCCTAAATCAACAAAATTCCCTCGAGTTGGGGACACTGGTCCCGACTATCGTGACTCGTTAGTAATTACATCAGGGCATTAGCATACCGTGTCTATCCCTGAGTTGCAGGAACGTCTATTAAATTTAAAGCTCCCTTAATTCTCCATTAAACGGAGTATCCATGGCTACCGCCTATGGGTACTCCGTTTAAGGGAGAATTAAAGGAGCATCAAATTTTAATGGACGTTCTAGTAAATCGTTCGGTAAATCCTGGAAAGACGGAGATGGTCCTGTTTTCTAGGAGAAGAGTGCCGGCCAACATCAGACTGCCAAATCTGTTTGGTGTGGGGCTGACTCTATCGGAACAGGTTCGATATCTAGGTGTGATTTTGGACCGCAAACTACTGTGGAACAAACATATCGAGACACAAACGAGAAAGGCCAATGTAATACTCTGGTCTACTCGGAGAGTAGTGGGAAGAGGATGGGGCTTCAAGCCCATGTTATGCACTGGTTGTATACCATGGTGGTGAGGCCTCTCCTAACCTATGCAGCGCTGGTGTGGTGGACTTCAACAGAGAAGACCTGCAAACCGAGCCATCATGACAAAATGTCAGAGAAAAGCCTGTTTGGGTATAACTGGCGCCCTGAGATCTACCCCCACGGCAGCAATGGAGTGTTTGCTGGGTCTTCCGCCTGTGCACCTCGCTGTCAGGGTGGCAGCTATGAAGACAGCTCTTAGACTCTGGGAACAGGGACAATGGCACAACGATGGGATGTTCAGGGGGCATGCGGGAGCTCTCAAATTGGTGATAGATGCTAAGGCATCCCTTCTCCATAGAGGGGACCGTGTGCTAACTAGCTTCTGTTTCGACGAACCCTACCAAGTGATTGTCCCTGATAGGGACCACTGGTCTGATACAAACAGGTTACTTAAACCTGAAGGCCCCACATGGTTCACTGACGGCTCCGTAAGATCTACGGGGACTGGTGCTGGGATCGTGGGACCTCGCTTCGAGCGGTCCATCCCCCTAGGAAAGGACTGCTCGATAATGCAGGCGGAGTTGTATGCAATTCTTGTCTGCACACTGGAAAAATATACACAGAGGCTACTCTGGCAAACACATATACATATGTTGCGACAACCAGGGAGCATTGAAAGCTCTTGCTGAGACAAGAGTCAATTCATACTTGGTAAGAGAATGTAGGGAGGCTCTGCGTGAGCTGGGCTCTCGTAATTTTTTAAAAGTTATTTGGTGTCCGGCACACGCGGGGATCCTCGGCAACGAGAAGGCAGACGTACTGGCCAAGCGGGGAGCCCGATCAGCTTTTGTTGGTCCAGAGCCGTCGCTCCCCATCTGCCGAACTACAGTCAGACATTTCTTTAAGAGATGGTTAGACGGTGCATTTTCCTCTGAATGGAGCACGGGAGGTGGTCTTAGGCAGTCGAGGCTTCTCATTGAGAGGCCCTCCTCTGCAACTGAGGTCAAAAAGTTCCTGGCCCTTGGGAGGAAACAACTAAGCATGGTAGTTGGCGCACTGACCGGCCACCTGTTCAACAAACATCTTGATAGGATGGGACTAGCTGACTGCTCAAGGTGCCGCTGGTGCAGGAGCACAGATGAAACCGTTGAACATATACTGTTCAACTGCATCAACCTTTATGAGTTAAGGTCAACACACCTAGGAAACCCTACACCCAGCATTTCCATGGTGAGAGGGACCCCTCCCTGTCGACTCGCAACATTTTTGTTGACGTGTCTAAGGAACTGAGTCTCTTGTTCTACAGGCGGAGGAACAATGGGCCATCAGGCCTCGGTTCTGCCAGATGAGGCACCGCAAATGAAGAAGAAGAAGATTATTGAATAGATTTTTTCGAAAAGACCTAAACGCTTCTTTCTTTCAAAATTCCCTTTCGAGTACTGAAACTCCCTTCAGGTAAAATGGCTGAAGTTTTCATTCACAATAATTCCTAATGAATTGTAATTCCCACTTTCTCGTCAACAAGTTTTCGAAGGTTGCAATTTTTATGACTCGTGCCCATACCGGCATACACTCGATAAGAGCAATTATTAGCTTGTGTTATTTGTTAGGGTAGTTGGCCATAAAACATCTGTTCGAATCGTGTTGTTGATCACATTCTTGCATTATTGTATTCATTGGGAATCTTCCAAGGAAAACCCCATTCAAGTACATAATTTCAGACAGCGCTACAAGACAAGAAATCAGTGGGATATCAGAGGGCCCCGCAGAACTCGCGGTGAAGGGGGGCCCCAATAATATTATTCTATTGAACCTGCCGATTCGCGAGATTTTTCCTATTATATAACGAACAGAACTTATACAAAAAGGTAAAATTATCATTCCTGAAAAAATGAGACAAACACGTCTATCAGACTTTTGAGCTTACTCAGCTTTGGACAAAGAGTAGCCAGAAGCTTGGACATCCTCAAGTTGAAAGATATGTTTGCACAAAAAAAATTAAAAGAGATTAATGTATTTTTGTTGAATAATTTAACAAGTTCTTACCACATTGATGTGTTTGTAGATATTTTTACATCAGAATACATTATTTTTTTCAGAAAATTTTGTTATTCAATATATAAATTATTTTTATAGCATTTTTTCAATTATTTTCCTTGAAAACCTTCAGATTTATAGAGGGGCCCCGGCGGGGGGGGGGGGGGAGATATTGGGGCCACTCCACTGCAAGAAATTTCAGGCGATTTCAGGCAAAAGAATCTCTTCTCCCTTTTGAGTACCAAAATTCCCTAAATCAACAAAATTCCCTCGAGTTGGGGACACTGGTCCCGACTATCGTGACTCGTTAGTAATTACATCAGGGCATTAGCATACCGTGTCTATCCCTGAGTTGCAGGAACGTCTATTAAATTTAAAGCTCCCTTAATTCTCCATTAAACGGAGTATCCATGGCTACCGCCTATGGGTACTCCGTTTAAGGGAGAATTAAAGGAGCATCAAATTTTAATGGACGTTCTAGTAACTCAGGCTTTGTGTATCGAGAATAAACCTACTCGGCGGTAGGAAATTCTCCTGTATTTGTATTTTGTATGTGGTATTGTGGGTAGGGGCCCCCATTATATACCCTAATGTGCCCAGGGCCTCCAAGAAGTTGAAGACGGCCCTGGAATCAGCGTAAGTAGTTGAGGAATTTTCAAACATTGTGTGCAAAAACTGTTGACAAAATGCAATACGTGTAGCAAAATCCACAGAAAGAAATGTGATAAGGGTACAGCCAATTATTTCTCAGAATTTTCCAAACAGTTACCTACAATTACTTCAAGGTATTTGCAAGTTTTCACGTTTCAAGTTTTCACCCGGATCTTCTCATATCATGTTCAGCACATTATATTCTTCCACTTGTACCGTTCTTACAGTCCTTAGCTTTCCTAGTCCTCCACTTCGATACAATGTTCCCGTTTCTCGAAGACGTTGACAAATACTTCGATATAGTTTTCTATCGGGTGCAATGCGGTTAGAAAATCGTTCAGCGTACAGTCGCCCAGCTTCTAATATATTGCCATCAGCAAGTCCATACATAAAATTCATATCAGCCTTCTCGGCATTCATATAGCAAGACTTGATAGAGGACTTCACTAACAATAGTTTACACGTCATCTATGTTAATACAATAGAATACACAAGAATAATAATGGCGTACAGAACTATCTATTTCGGAGGCGTGGGATACCACAGAGCGTGAAATGATCATTGAATGCAGGAAATTTGTTTTTTTTATTGACACCCTATACATTTTGAGTACGACTCAGTGTGTTTAAATGCTACTTTAAAACATCGTGTTTTAAAGTAGTCTTGGTTACTATCATCACAAACACAAACAACGTTAAATCTAAACGTCAACCTTTAATTATTGATCTGTCAAAAGTACCTTCGAATGTTGAATGAAATACAAATACTTCAAAAACAACGGAAGGCATAAAATTATAACGTCACGATATCAACCACTCAATTATTAGGTTTTATTTGCATTTTTTGTTATTTTTGAATCAGTATTTATATGATTTCAAGTTCTATCACTAAAAAAAATGTAAAGTTTCGTGGATAACTGGTCTTTAAAACACTTGCTCTATTTCGAGCACTTCGGCTTCGCCGTCGTGCTTGAATAATAGAGCGTGTTTTAAAGACCTCAATATCCACTTATACTTTAATATACTATTTCTTTCTTTGCATATGTGATCCCTTCGTACAGGGTGATTCACTTATCTTGGTAACCGAAATTTTCTCGAAAACGTCCTAATATTTTTTCATTCTGTGAATGGCGTTTTGAATGCCGAATGTAGTCTTGAGATGCCCATAAAAATCTGCGGAATAAATAAAAAGGCCAGGCGTCGCGGCGCTATCAAAAATTTTTTCTCCAGGGACATACCTTTTTCATCATGTCATTCGAAAGATAATTTCATTCTGAACTTTTTTTTCGAATACAATTTTTATCCATTTCCAACCGTCATCGATCTGCAGCGTGTTTTTTATGTTAATTCTATCCCATTTTTTTTTTCTGTATTGTGGTAGTAGGCCTTTATTTGGAGACATAGATATGATTTTGTGCCTTGAATTGAAGAAGGCTAGTTTTCTAGTCAATGTGCCTCTTCAAATAATATGAAATATGTGGCTATAGCAAGATGGGACTCCATGTCGTAGCCATTGTGAAGAGATATTTAGATCAAGTATTCGAAAATAAATGGATAGGAACCAATGGACCCATCAGATATCGGCAGACCTAATGCTCATGGATTACTTCCTGAGGAGTACTCTGAAAAATATGGTATACTAAACTGATTCTAATAACTTGGACCAATTGAAAATAAAGATAAAAAACGCATGTGCCAAGTAGACCCTTATATTTTGACCAAAGTAACTTATAATGAAATAGGGGAATTATATAACTTATGTTTGGATCATAATGGACGGTATATTGAACATATGATTCGAAATATTTCGTTGGTTTAAAAAAAATGTTTTTTGTTATAAGATATAATTTTTGATGAATATAATAAAGGAGAAATAATTTGTTACAAAGCCTCCGTCATTTTACGAAACAAAATCATATCTTGGTCATCTAGCCATTATGATCCATACATAAGTTATATCATTTCCCTATTTCATTATAAGTTACTTTTGTCAAAATATAAGGGTCCATTTATTATCGAATTCTTGATCTCAATATCTCTTCACAATGACATAGAGCCCCATCTTGCTGTATCCACATATTTAATCTTATTTGAAGAGGTAGATTGTTTAGAAAACTAGCCTTCTTGAATTAAAGGCACAAAAAAATCATATCTATGTCTTCAAATAATGGCATACTAGCACAATACAGAAAAAAAATAAATGGAATAGAATTAACATAAAAAACGCTGCAGATCGCTGACGGTTGGAAATGGATGAAAATTGTGTTCGAAAAAAAAGTCAGAATGAAATTATCTTTCGAAAGACGCATGATAAAAAAGGTATGTCCCTGGAGAAGTCATTTTTGATAGCTCCGCGACGCCTCTCGTCTTTATTTATTCCGCAGATTTTAATGCTCATCTAAAGTCGACATTGACTTGTTCAAAACGCCATTCACAGAATGAAAAAATATTAGGACGTTTTCGAGAAAATTGGGGTTACCAAGATAAGTGCATCACCCTGTACAGTGTTTGATTTGTGTAACATATTTTTCGTATGTTATCTTCGCGACAAGCGCTTTCTGATAATTAACAAAAATTAAAACATCCTTAGAATAGTCCAAGAAATATCCACTTGAATTTTGCCGCATGTTTATCAAACACAATCTATGAAAGGCCAAGTAATCTAGAAATATTTTAGATGACACATGAGTTATTAACTATTATTTGAAAATGTTAACCTAAACATACGTCCGGTTCTTCTTAGTATTAATGGGCCTAAAATGAAATCGTTGTGTCGAACAAGTAGGTAGGTGGGTTATTCATTTCATAAATCAAAAGGGATACACTTGACATAACTACTCGATTATATCATTATCTTTGCAATTAACTTCTAGTTTTTCTCCTCATGGTAAACTTGTTATTTTTCAGAAAGAAACATTCAATTTGAGTTATGACAACTAAAAATTATTTAAATTATTTCTCTCAGAGACTTCTTTTTCAGACAAATGAAAAGGGGACTCTAATGAAAACCCTATGTGTATACTTACCATCTCTGATATCAAGTTTGGATTCAATATCATCTTCTGTGGTACTGGAAATACATTCCGTGTTAGCAGCATCTATTCCATTAGCGACATTGGCGTGAGAATCAGTCATTGGAGCTGGAAACAGGGGAGGTGGCATGTGCGACAAAGACTCTGGTCTGACAGGACCTGTAATTCAAAATATGGTATACCTAAACTGCGTTTTTGATGTGTATAAGGGTGTCAAATGTTCACTCAAAGTCAAGGTATGATAAGAAACCCCCCGTTCCCCCCGTTTTCCTTTACTTAATTTTAATTATTAATCATTTTCTGTTTCTTTTCATACTGACTTTCCAAGTCGTCTATGAAATCTGACTGAGGGAACCCAGCTTGTTCGGTAGAGTCTGTTTTAGTAGTACGTTCAGAAATACGATGTACCGAAATGTTTGTTCCCCCAACACTCCCATTACCGGTGGAAAAATATTCCGAAGGAGAAATTTTGTTGCCTTACGGCAAATTCGAACCCTACGCCTCGGTCTCATATCCAAGGCATCATCAAGGCGGATATAGCTTTTTTTCGTGGGGGGGTAATAGCCATTGAGAACGAATAACTAGAGAATTCCGATTTTTTGAGCTTGAAAGGTATTTGCTTACCATATATTTGGGAAATTTTCATTGCAAATACCCTTCGCGAAACAATTGAAGGAACGGAAAATTTTTTTTTACAACAGTCTGTATTTCAGTTACAAATGGTCGTATAGAAAATGAAAAACCAACTTCTGAAGATTGAATAAGTTTCTGAAATCATTGGTTAACAATTTTCAGAGTACTGGTGGCAATCATCGAATAAAGCACGAAGAAAAAATTTTTCGAATTTTTATTTTTTGGTTTACACTCACGGAAAAATTTTTCTAGCTAGACCGATGCAAATGTCGCATAACCTATTCATTCAGCTCTAATTTGCTTTTTACGTCTTTCGAAATATTCAGTTTTGAATGCAAAACGGTCCTTTTTCACTCAACAGCCGATATCTCTGGAAATACATAAACGTGTGTCATTTTGCAACGCTTAGTTTATAAAAAAATTTGGCAGTCTGATGTTCCCCAAAGTACCACCCAAATCGGTAGATCGATTGGTTTTCTTGGACCGATTGATTGAACATTTGAAAAAATTAAGACAACAAGGTTTTTATCTTTAAACTTGACCTAATCTTTTCAAATCGGTTTTTTTTTTACTGAATGAGTCGAAAGGTTTTCAAAAAAACTATTTTTTTAACGTAGTGTCAGGTGTCAAAAAATGGAAAAAATTCTGTCCCTCAGAATTTTGCTCAACGAGTACCGTTGGCAAGTTAGGGGTATCATTTTAAATTCATTCCATTATTTTTTTCTTAGAAAAATGAAGGTTTAAAATGCATCCAAGGTCCATAGCTCCAGTGGAGGTGAATCAGAAATGGTCTCTTGTATTTTTTTTTTTGAATTAAAAAATTTTTTATTGTTATTTTACTCCCTTATAACCCGGGAATTTTTTTTTGTTGAGAATCAATCTGGTTCTCCTTTTATGGGTTAGTATTATTCGAAGAGCCGAGAAAAAATATAAAAAAAAATATTTATGTGCTACTTTTTTCAATATATGGGGTCCTTTTAAAGGACGGTAGGGTCAGGGGTTACCATGAATAAAACCAGATTAATATTTATTTATTTGCAATAATATGAACATAACATCATTTGTTATGGAAACTGCGGAAACAATCTTTAGGATGTAATCCGATATCACATTTCGCACAACGAAAATTTGTCTTTTTGTGGCACACTGCGCACTTCGTTTGATTCGTTTGATATATTACCATATGGTCAATGCGATCATACCGGGAATGCCCCTTATAATGTTCTGATTTTCTTGATTGTTTTCTTCCAGTCGATACCTTATGACTTTCTAGCAGTTCCGTAGCTAAGGCTCTTCTAAAGGAAAGTTGATCCAATTTACCTCCTTCGAACACTTGCAGATACCAGGCGTTTTGAACCGACATATCAATACAATGGCTCAGCAATGGAAAATACCATTTCTTACCTCTAATCGAAATGCGATACTGTCCAATATTTTGATCGCTCCGATCGACTCCGCCCATATTTTCATTGTACCTCTTTATAGGTTTAGGTTGGGCAATATGGATATACCTTTTTTCCTTTTGTGAAAATCTCTTAGCATTATTTGTTGGCAAAACGGAAGTAGAATTGGAGGCAATAGTTATTACATTATTGTCATTCCATCGGCAAATTACTATTTCGTTGTCTACCAGTGCATGTTGAAAATCTCCTCTATTCCTCCTCTTGAATTGTTTTACGTCTGTCAATGGATATTTGGGAAGTCTGTTATCCCTGATGGTTCCTGTAGCTCTTATTCCTCGATGCGTTAACTCTTTCATCAATGACAGTGATGTAAAGAAATTGTCAAAGAACATGTGAAAATTGTTGAATTTTGTTGATTGTAAGATATCCACATATTGTAAAACAACAGACGCTCCGAGTCCCAATTCCTTATATTTTTCGCATAAAAAAGTATTAGAGCCCTGGTAGGGTTCAAAATACACTATATACCCCAAACGAGTAGCTCCAACCCAGAATTTATATCCCCATCTTATGGGTTTTCCTTTTATGAATTGTTTGCAACCATGGCGCCCAAAATACGGCACCATAGCTTCATCCACTGAGTGGTTTTCTTCGATTGGAGCGAATTCTAAGAATTTTCTATTCAGTGAATCGAAAATTGGCCTTACTTTGGCGAATCGATCGTTTCTTGTCCAAATTATTATTGTCAACGCAATGAAAATTACTCATAATGTATTGAAAACGATCTCTTGAAATTGATGAAGATATGAGCGCGTTGTTGCTGTCGGCGGAATTTTGCCAGTACATCTTTTTCCTGGAAACAGAACAGTAACCACTGACAAGTAATACTCCAATAAAACAAAATAAATCGTCAGCTCTCACATCAGCTGGTCGATTTCTTTGATTAGCATATAAATTTGTATGATGCACAATCAAATCTACCAGCTCCCCATCGAAAAAACACTTGAAAAGTTCCAGAGGAGAACGATTGTTTCTTACATGAAAAACTGAATTCCACATGGGAAAAGTTTCCAACAAGTCCTCTCCAAGGCTATAGTTGAATATTTTTGTTTTTTTTGCATCTTCTCCCTACAAAATTTGACAATGGTATTTCGTCATCGCTTTCCCATTCGTCTGTCGTAAGTATTGAATTTTCTTTCCGATTTTCCCTTATGCAAGCTTCTACATCACTCATCAATTGAGATCCTGGTAGGTTATTCGGGTCGACGTTTTCTTCATTTCCGGAATCTTCATCTGTGTTGTATTCATTTGCATTCGTCGGAGGAAATAAAATGATTTCGTCAGGAATATCGGCGGCATTATCAATATTTTCAATTTCTTCGAGTAGTTCATTCAAAGTAAGAGGTTTTTTTCCAATACCTGAAACGGTATAGTATAATTTCAAAAGTGTAATATACATTTATTACTATCAACTGTCAATGTCCCGAAGCGAATAAATAAAGAAAATGAAATATGAAAAAACGAATCATTATCGTATAGCATAAACCTACCGTCCTTTTAAAAGGACCAACAATTTTGCAGACGTATTATCTAACTCATATTCATAAGAATGACTTCATTTTGAAATGAAAAGAACGAATAGTATATACTTTCACTATTGCATATAGAAAAAAACCTGGATAATAATGAATGAACTCACCTTTTATCACTATAACCACTCATGTTCAGCACACAAAATTAAAGCTCAGATTTAAAGTTGTCTCACAATAATGTAGCACGTGGAATATAACCTCAGTTTACGTTATGAGTTGAGATACAGCTTTCTTCATGTGAGACTACTAATGCCATCTAGAAGATACAACCCGAGTCTTCTACAGAGGTCGATGAATAACACTACTTCTATCGACCTTTTAAAAGGACCATAGGTTCAAATGGGTTAAGCACAAAATTTAACGAAATTTTTGGAATGTTAATTTTTTTTCCAAATCTTGGGATTTTTTATAAAATAATATTTTTTTTATGATTTATTTAAACAAAATTCGAGGGAAAAATGAACAAGCAATGTAATTATTGATTGATTAAGCAAATTAGGTCAAGTTTAAGGAACAAAAACCTTGTTCCCTTAATTTGTTCAAAATTTCAATCAATCGGTTCAAGAGAACTGCTGAACAGATCGATCTATTGATTTAGGGGGGACTTCGGGGAACATCAGGCTGTAAAATTTTTTCATAACCTAAACTTTTCCGCCAATATTGACGATGATATAGTCCATCAAACAAAAAATGGTAAAATGGCATTTTTCTGCTCCTTTTCCACGTTTATGTGACAGGTGAAAAAAAAAGTCTTTTCAATTGAACAAAACAGATTTTTGCAGGAAGATTTCTGTACTCACTAGGCGATCAGAATTTTCGGAGATATTGGCAGTTGAGTGAAAAAGGATCATTTTGCATTCGAAATAGGATATCTTGAATACAAATGGTAATTTCTGAAAGTCATGAAAATCAAATTAGATCTGAATTAATAGGTTATGTGACATTTGCATCGGCCAAGCTCGAGAAAATTATTCCATGCGCGTAGAAAAAAAATTTTGAAAATTTTGACTACCGGTACTCCGAGAAATTGTGAATCAATAAATTCAGAAACCAAAGTTTTCAAGCTTCAAAACTTAGTTTTTTCATTTCCTATAAGACCATTATTCGCTGAGATACAGCCTGTAAAAATCAACAAAAAATTTTGAATATTTTTCTGTTCCTTTAATTATTGTTGCTCGAAGTTCATTTATATTGACAATATTTGAAATTATTGTATGAACTTTTTTTATGTGCATCACGTTGCGTAGGTTTTTCAGATTTTCGTTACTCATGGGGGGGGTAATTACCCCCTCTACCCCCCCGTAAATCCGCCCTTGGGCATCATAGTGCTTGTTTCATTGACAAATAGAAAATGGAATGATTTTCTGTTTCTTTTCATACTGACTTCCCAGTCGTCTATGAAATCTGACTGAGGGAACCCAGGCTTGTTCGGTAGAGTCTGTTTTAGTAGTATGTTCAGAAATACGATGTACCGAAATGTTTGTTCCCCCAACACTCCCATTACCGGTGGAAAAATATTCCGAAGGAGAAATTTTGTTGCCTTACGGAAAATTCGAACCCTACGCCTCGGTCTCATATCCAAGGCATCATAGTGCTTGTTTTATTGACAAATAGAAAATGGAATGATTGGAAATATTTTAAATTATGCAATATTATTAGGGAATTTTTTTTATTCCTGAGTTCCTATGTGATAGCGGAGACCTCTATCGATCAGAGTATTTTCAGTAATCTCTACTAAATATATACTCCTTCAGTGAAATAAAAAAAATTGGTTACTCTGGCTGAATGCAACTCTGTTAAACAGTTTTTCGAAGGTTTGGGGGTTGATTTAATGCTCGAAAAAAACTCCAGTGGGATATTTCCGGGGGTGTCATAGCTTATTATGAAAGTTTAAAATGGCTTTAACTTTTTCTCTCGGCTGAATCGGAAAAAAATGGTATACGAAAAAAGTATTTCTTTCGACCCCCAGAATCTATTGTTCAAATATGTGTGCAATTCAAAGATTCACCCTGAACAGAGCCTACTAATTTTTATTTTGTGACATCTCTAAACATACGAAATGAGAAATCAATATCGTGCTCTCCTTTTTATAGTACATCTCACTTTCACTGGGAACAGCATGGTATTATAATCATTATTAATGGTAGAAAATGAACATTTTCATTAATTGCCTGACGAAAACACGCCGGAAATTAATAGCTTTCCTTCTTTCCTTAAGCTGTGTTCTTTCAAGCTGACAAAGATTATAAAATTGGAGGCTACGTATTTTTAACTTTCCACGGGGAGCTCTTTGAAGTAGCTCATTTAATTACGTCCTTTGCTCTTTCCGTACGTACTTAGGACAGAAGAATAGGTCTGTTCGGAGGTAAAGTCAGAGGTTTTGGGTTTTGCTATTATGAAATTCTTCCTTTTCGTATATTGTTCTGAATTCTGGAAAAATGATAATTTCAAGATCGAAATAGATGGTTTCAAGTCGTTTGAAATTATTTATTCCGCATCATATTTTATTAAAAATTCATTTCGATAAATTTCATGAAATACGAGTATATTTCGATGGAATAAATATACAAACAGGGTCAATCGTAAGTAGATACTTGCTGATCACAAGTAGAGTAGGACAAGGTGAGAATTGACTTTTCCTATCTATTCACTTATTTGCTAACTTTTCTCAAAAATTCAAGGGCTACAAATATCATGTGTATCATCGACCTACATTACGGACTAAACTCATTGAAACTCGGGAAACCATTGTAACTTGCTGAGATCAGTTGAGCTGATTACTATTTATTTTGATATTCCCGGAGGAGCTCTTTTATGTCGCTGTTCCAACAAATAACCTTCCAAAGAATTCTCATGAAACCACTATGAAAAAGAATCAGTTCCAAAATGGTTGTCACGGTGGGATGACTACATTTCCTCACGTCCTGGTTTGGAACTCAAAAAATTACTTCTACACTGCAACTTCTCTTAAATATAAGTTAATATTCGTTTAAAAGTGCATTCTTTTCGTTAAAATTGTAAAAGTTATAGTGATCGTCTGATTCGTCTGGATTAATTGTGGTTTATGTGTTGAACACGTGATCCTGTGATTGATTATATCCAGGACTCCTGTTGCCCCCAGGACACAGGGCACGACAAGAACATTATAAAGAAGAGCTTAGTTTTTATAAATCACTTGATATTGGGCACATACCATAATTGCTGAGCCTAAGACCTTTCTGCATCTTGAGAGAGGACTTCTGTCACACAGATTGGGAATGGGAAATGAAGGAATGAATGAACAAGAAAATATTGAACATAATCAAATATGTTCAGCACAGATAATTGTGATTATATATGCAGCGTGTCAACAGAATATGGAACCATGCTCGCATATGTAGAGGTACGAATTATTCGAAATTATTGACTTTTTTCAGTATGGAACACGTTTACTTGGTTTGGCATAGTTTGAAAATATCACAAGTATGTATGGTGGGACCTGAAATGATCTATTTATTTTATTTTTGAATGACACACTGGGTATATTTTTTCATATTTTTCATTTGTCACATCAGTTTGAGTACACCGTTGCCTCATTTGTGAATTTTTGACATCTCATGTGAAATTTTCTGAATATTTCATTTTCACATCTAAATGACTGAAAACGAATTTTATAGTTCAATTTTCATTCAAACATGAGAGAAAAACACATTTCTTCCCAAAAAAATCCAAAATTTCCTATTATATTCGGCCTTGGATAATTTCGGAAGGTTCTTTCGTTGAAAAATCATTTTATCGAAAGTAAATGTGTGTTCTTCTATAATCATGAAGGCACTAACAGTAGAAAAATGCAGTAGTGACTGGTGAACCATAGTTTGATTCACTATAGAATGAACCATCAGAGACGATTCATTAGGCAGATTGAGTATTCTTTCTTCCATCTTGATAACTTTCAATGTGATTTGGATGCATTGTTTATCTAAAATCTAATCGAGCAGGAATAAACAACTGGCATCTCCTGATTCACATCAGGAGTTGGAAATTGTTAATCTCTTCCCACTGAATTTGGTCGTGAGATAATGGCAAGTAGGTTAATGTGAAGATTCATAAGACCATTACAGAAGTAGGTATCTGAAAATTTGTATAGCAAACTTTTTGAAACCTTGGTATCTCAGATACTATTTCACATATCACGCTGAAGAATTGATATGAAAAAGTCAATAATTGTAATTGCAGAAATTTGGATAAAAATTGTTTTATATTCTCTTGAGAGGCAGTCGAACGAGACGACATTGATCAATAAATCCAAGTCACGCCAAACTATCGATGAGAAATAAGGTACTTTGAAATAATCAAGTGGAAGTAACAAACTGCACTGAATTTTCCATGAATGCAATGTTAGATATTCGGAAAATCAACCAGAATGATAAAATAACCGATTGATAATACACTACCGACCATCAAAAACAACTCAGGAAACTCTGGAATCCAATTTTTCGAAAAGTGCAGAGCTGTCATTTTTTTTCGGCTTATGAAATATATCGAGAACTACAACGGCACAAAGCAGCACAAACCTATCACAACATTTTTTTGAAAAATCCAAAAATGCTGATCCAACTTCACAAACATCAGTCGGACGGCTGCACACCCAAGAAGTCGAGGATCTTCCGGTAACTGACATCAATAAATTTATTAGAAAAGCCCAGACGAGATATGTTTAGCGAAAAAAGTAATTTTTATATTGCCATGAAATGAAATATACTCGTATACATATTTATTTTATGCCTATATTAGGTTGTATCAATTATGAGTATAATGGTTACATGTAGAAGACATCAAATGAAAATTACGAATTTCAATGATTTGGGCTGTTTAAGTAACATACCAGGCACTAAAACTGAAATTATATGAAATTTAACTGTTACTGTACCTTGTTTTTACTACGATATTTACAAGAAAACATGCTTATTTCGGCCATTCAGATGTAAATAGTCTATGCTTTCGTCATTCATTATCAAAAAGGAAAATGTACAGTCGAAAAAATAGGACTGAATGAGCTTGAAAACATGGGCAAAGAAATTGCTAAATATTTGAAATGTCAGACCATGAATTATACACCGGACACTGCATTCTTGTGGATAATGGTGATGGAATATATAGAGAAGTTTAAAAAGCTAATTAAGTTGTAAATGCAATACAGAAGATTTTAAATATACCATCAAATTCATCAGGAACAGATAATCGTGAGATAAAGTCTACTTCGACAATAGAAAATCTATATCACGAAAATTTCAGTAATCAAAATTCCACAATGTCTTCCAAAATTATCTTCAATAATTGTATATTTAACTTCTTCTCATTCTTTCGTAGCTTTACAGCCCAGGGCGGCTTCAACAATAAATAATTTTCATTGATAAAAATAATAAATAAATATATTATATATATATATATATATATATATATTATAATGTGTTTTTAAAATGGGCGTTGTCGTAGAAAATTATACTATGTAACTCACTCAAAATAGCAATTTTACATTCGTGTGAATTGCAACACTCGCCTTCAGCTCATGCCAAATGTGCATCATTTTGTGTTCGTTACATAATATACGAGTTTCAGTAACCACAGAATTGATTCGTAGGTAGATTATTTCATTCAGAAGTTGATACAAATCAAGAAGAGGGAAGGTACAACCACCTTGAGAGGACATAGTCCTAGAATTAAATCAAGAAAAAAGGGGATTATATCAGAGAGGTCGTGCTAATTATGAAAAATACACATATGTATATATATATATATATATATATATATATTTTCTCATGAAATAGAGAGCTGAAATAATACAATAAATGTTGAAACAAAAAGTACCTTAGCTGAGGTAAAAAAAGAACGCGGTATCATAACATTCTTCGTATGATACTATAGAATCATACGATACTATAGAGCCAGGGAAAAAAGTTATGAAAAATATCAAATAAGAAAGAATTGGAAAAGTTTGTCAAGTGTAGACACACCATGGTCTTTTGATTGTCTGAACTATTCATAAGATAGGGAATTTATAATATATATGATATTTATTCCTTTACACCTTCGTACTCAATAAAATATTCGGAAGAAATTTTTTTCATCTCAAACGGTACGTTGATGCTTTAGACAACGATAGAGAACAAAGTTGAACAGTGGATGCACCACCGTTTCTTATTATACATATATTATTATTATATGTCCAAAGAATAATTTATACTAATTTTTCTGCCGATTGAAATACTTGGAAAGGAATATTTCTCTTGCAAGATCTGAGAGTAACCTTAAAACATCGAAAAATGATTGAGAATCTATGTTGTTTTCTTGGTTTCACAGTCGTTTCTTGCAATAAGAAAAATATCGTCATTGTCGATTATCGAGCATTTTGTTTATTGAGATGAAATACTTCAAACGTAAAACCCCATCTCTTAGATCGGGATATGCTGTTGCATCAACTTCGGAAACATATTATCAATCACTTGAATGGCCCATGTTGCTCAAATATCGTTTTCAGACCCTTTATGGATCGAAACTGCCTAACGAAACAGTTATTTCATTCAAGACAATTCATAATATTGTTGGTACGCGAAACCTTTGGAATGAAGTGTCCCTTTTTATTATTGAAATCTTCTCGAGGACTGTCAGCATTGTTTACACGCATCAACACGAATGAAAAGCACACAAATTCAATTTTGATCGTGTTTTTGTTTGCTCTCTATTTCATGAATTTATTGATGACTTGTTTTGATTTGACCTGGAATGGGCTTTCAAAGTAATTGAATAGTGGAACTTCAATCAATTACCTGAGCTTGCGACTCTGGGAAGATCTCTCTTTTATTCTGAATGAAAAAAATACTTGTTTGCGAGAATGAGTTGATCTGATTTAACTTTTTTTTTCTCGCTAGACGAGTCAGGACGAGCCAAGAGAAGCGCGCGGGCACTTTCTACCTTTTATCGAAGTACTTCATCGTTTTTTGTACCCTCATAACTTGAATCTGGAATATACAGGATGAACAAAATTCTCGAGATATAATCCTGATGGTGGACTTATCAAGCACACAAAGTTTCAATTGCATGGCATAGCTTTCACTATGATATGGCGGCTGATCATAGACAAGAAAAAGGAAGCATTGGAGTTAATTAATAATAGTATATTCTAAAACAATTGCAGAATGGGCTCCTATTCAGATACGAATGCCAAATTGAGTGTTGGAATTACCTTCTGCCACGGATATTAGACGATATTTTTTTCCATTTCAGTCAAGTTTTGTGAAATACCTACTCTCGAAATTCAAATGTAAATTAATTCATTTGATTTGAAAATTCATAGGATCAGAGGTCAGAAAAAGATAACTGAAAACTGCTGTAATGATGAATAGTTTCATGCTTTCACGACCGGATATACTGACATTTAGAGAGTCTTCCGGGCTTACTGGCCGTGGTCTATTAGCAATTATTTCACCTAACGTTTCGCCTACATCTGCGGTAGGCATTTTCACAGGATTCTTGTTCAGAGATTGTAACTCGACCGCTGATTTTCCGAAGATGATGCTGGATTCAATCCGTTGGCATAACTTAAACCCTGATGCCTAATGGCAGAATAAGGTAGTGGGTTAACGCGCGCGATGTTGATTAGTCCACCGCTTCCACTCCGTATTAGCTTTATCTTGGTTTTTTCTAATACCGGCAACCATGGGCTATGTACCAGAGGAGTTTCTTCCCTCTTACTCATGTTGTATTTATATTTATTTATCTGAATGGATTCCATGTTTATCCTAGGATAGGAAGTTTTGATATTTGAAATAGCCTCTCCCTTTGAGAAAGCTATGTTGTGTCCATTTGTTAGAGCATGTTCTGCTAGTGCGGATTTTTCTGTCTGATCGAGTCGACAGCATCGTTCGTGCTCCTTGATTCCCGTATTGATACTCCGTTTCGGATGAAAAACTTGGCCAAATGATCAGAACTACCAAAGACAAAGTCGACCCACTCTTACAACCCGATGTTGTCATGACTCTTTGACGACATTTTGATATCTCCTACTCATGAGATCGTAAAGTACTGTGTAGGCAAAATTGGTGATACTTGAACTACTGTTGAAATGAGAACATTTTACAGGCACTCTTTTCATTGCAATCCAGTGGCGTACTTTGTTTTTTCCCAAGAGGTTTCATTGCTGAGCTATAGCATAAACTTATGTTTTTTCTTATGGAAACAATAGTTTGAAATGGCTTAGAAAGAATCGCCATTTTTTTCCGTTTCAGAAATATATCATACATCTTACATCGCCCTCAGATTCATTCAAACATCATGAAAAATATAGTTTGTATTTGAAATTTGAATTATTGGGTATTAAGTAGGCTGAATCACAGAATTATATGTCTCTGCGAATGGTGTCATTATTATTTTGCGATTGAATACTTGATTCAATTCCCCGTGGTTTGAACTCTGACTGTATAATGTTCTCATTTCAACATCCTAGCACAAAAATTTCAATTTTGGCCTTCAACTCGAAAACAAAAGAAGATATAGGCATGCAGTTGATGGCATTATCAGTTTCTCCCAAAAAGACCACCGTAACTTGTCACTCATTTCCTCCTATCTCTCACAGTTAAAAAGTTATAGTTCCAGTATCACTAATTTTGTCCATCCTGTACATTCGTACTGCAGTGTTTTAACTTCAACTCCATACATCACTAACGATTCAAATACCCTATATACACTATAAACGGTTCGTAACTCATTAAAAATTTTGCCGCGGTTGGGTCTCATTACAAAGGTGAAGCTATACGACCGTATGGCCAATACCTATAGTAAAAAAAAACATTACCTACTGTCGTGAGAGCCTCAGTACACTTACTTTCTGGACACGCCTCGTATAAACGAATACTCATCAAAATTATCGTTACTAATTCCTAATATAAACATTTGGGGGATTTCTGCTGTCCCCATTGACTGCGAAGCTCGAATTCCCTTCAAAGCCTAACACGGCCATACATGAGGGTTAGGAAAGATCGTATGCTCGTTTATTAGTCCGGATGCCTATCTGTGTTTTCCACGAGTTTCTCTAGAAACGGGAAATGATATTGAGCGAAAATGGTACCGTTTCATCGCTCGAATAGTTTTCGAAATGGGGTAATAAGGTCTTATCTCTAGATACTGTGAATATTCTGGATAAACTCTAAACACTCATTCCATTCAGAAGATTCCTTATACTACTTATACCGAGGCCATGGTGGTTACCCAAGAACTGAGTCGTCGGTTAAGTGCATGTTCGTTAAGGGTTTTTTGACAAGAATTTTTTTATTGCCTACATAACACAGAACTTCATAACAGTTTTGACAGTTAGTTTTTCCACATGATATTATCTATAGTGTCAGCTTGGGCAATTCTCACAATTAATTCAATTTCAGTCGAAAATCGTATCAAAATAATGAAAATTCATTATGAAAGTGACGGATATGTAAAATTTATTTTTTGCTGAATTCTGGAAATTTTTAGTCATCATGATCATCGTTCAGAGACCGGACAATAAATTTGAGTGGACAGGCTACATTAAATGGCAACACGAAGTCGTGCTCGACTGGGTTTTGAGTGAAACTATGCAGCACAGAAAAAAATCAAATTTGTCAATTCCCTGACTTAGTCAACAATGGGGGATTTTCCGCCCAATGGATTAAGCTATCAAGAGATTTCAACAACTGAAGTAACACAGCCACTGAAACAATGAATTCGATGCAAATAAAAATTTCTGATCGCATAATTATACGAAATTCATGCGTTAAATGGCCAGCTCGCTCATGCGATTATAATTTATGAAGTAATGAAGTTATGTTGAAAACAGAGCCTATTCGAATCGATTGCAGCTTTAAAACTCAAACTTCGTGATGTGAAATTCGTTTAGCCAAAAATCTGTAACTGCGAACGTATTGGACCTTCTTAGATATCATTTTTCATTCATAATTTAATGCCAAACTATACGTTTTTGGATACAATGAAAATTTGAATTATCTGAATTTATTGTTTTATTTTGCCACGCCCGTGCTCTAGCTTCAGAAATCGTTCACTTTTCGAGCCGTCAAAGTGTATAATAAAAGTCTAATTGATGGGTATGACTTCTGAATTTAAACTGAAAATGAAAAGCTGTTGTGATATTTGTGTGTATGTGTGACACAAGTCACCAATTCTATTTGTGACCTTGGGGATGTATGCTAAGATGGCTCTTCCATTATCAGTGTTTTGTGATGTGTCATCATCACGTGTGGAAAATTTTGGTCTTATTGTCCTCTGAATTTCTTCGACATTATATCCATTGGCGATGAATGCATGCTCTGTAAATGTTCAAGTTCATACCCAAGAAATTCGGGCTGGCATGCATTACAGCATGCACTCATCGCATGTATATAATGCCAAAGAAATTCGGAGGGCAATAAAACCAAAAATTTCCACACGTGATGATAACACATCCCGAATCACCCCTAATGGAAGAGCCATCTTACCATACATCCTCAAGGTCACAGATAGAATTCGTAGAATACTCAGTTGTAGGCGAAACGTTAGGTGAAATTATTCCTAATGAACCACGGCCTATAAGCCCGGAGAACTCTCTCAATATCAGTGGATCCGGTCGTGAAACCCTCAAACTAGATATTATTATAATTGAGTTGTAATGGAATTTTCTTTTGTTCTTTTTAGTCTTGATGCAACCACATTGCCGGAAAATGAAATTACCTACTTTTTCTTCTTCTGATGACACTGATTATATTATAGTGTTAAAATGATAATTCATGTTATTTCAAATTTAATCAACGAATTTGAAAATGATTGAATATGGAAAATTTGTTCCAATTTATTTTAAATGGATATAAATCATTTTGGACAATTTCTGTAACCAATTTTATCAGTGAGTCTGTGAACCATTTGAATGACCAATTTTTCTATCCTTACTTTGAACCTATTTTCTTCTCAAGAAAATTCGCCTAATAAAAATGAAACATGATAACACCAATTTGCTCAAATTTCTACCCTTTTTCCAACTGTATTTGCAGAAAACGTCAAATGTAATTCAGAGGTATCGAATGTAAATCAGAAAACGTTAACCCTACACTGCCTATTGTATCAAATCAGATACAACCAAATAAACTCCATTCAAAGTTATCTCATCTAGTTGTTTCTGACCCATGATGCGCTGTATCATTTTTAATACATACTTATTCTAAGATGCAATACGGTTCATAATGAATTTTCGCTCTAGAATATAATTTGTGGCTCATTTCCATAGTGCAGCTAGTTGATGTCATGTCAAAAGTGTGAGGTGATTCAGACTAGTTTATACATTTGTTTCTCGTGAAATTGAATTATAAAAACTATTATTCCTCTGATAAAAGTAAGATACATACTATATATCATAATTTTATTCATTTATCCCATGTGATATTATAATATTCGACATTGTATCAAATTTGATACAACTTTTTTTCTCATTTTTCCACATATCACTCCGATACAACGAATCGAAATAATATTTTTTCTAACAGAATAAAAAATTTGAGAAGTGTAGGGTTAAATGAATTTCAGGATAGTCAAATGTATTTCGGAAGAAGTCAAATGTATTTCAGATTAGTCAAATGAATATCAGAAAGCATCAAATGATTCTCAGAATAGTAAAATGTATTTCAGAAAACGGTAAATGAATTTCAGAAAGTATCATATATGTATTTCAGAATGAATTGAATGTATTTTAGAAAGCGTCGAATGAAATTCGGAAACGCTACTTTTGGGTTTACCTAATAATTTGGAGGGTTCAGTAGAAAAATGGTTCCTTGACGGGAGGAGTGAATGCACGCGGGGGATCCATATTTTGGGTACCACGTGGGATGGAGTTTTGGACGAGCATCACTATTAGAGTAAGATCCCAAGACGTTACTTATTTTTGAAGTAACGAATTTTACAGTATAGACAGTCTTATATGTGTTCAATAGTGTGTGCATACTCGCTAGCTTGGCTAGGCGGCCCGTTCACAGGTAGCAGGTAGAAAAGGTAGACAAAAACATACCGAACTTTGAATTCGAAGAACTGATTTGTATATATGTCGCGCAGAATATTATGATAAATAAATATTTCATATTACCAGACCGTTTCCGTGGCCGTAATTCCCCCCAGACTCTTTAAATTTCAATAAAAAAATTACAATTAGAAACATTGTTGCGAAATGGCCAGATTCAGCACTTTTGTTAAATTCGAAGCACTGATTTTCATATATGTCACGCAGAATATTATAAGAAATAAATATTTCAGATTGCCAGACTGTTTCCGTGGGCCGTAATTCCTCCCAGACGCTTTAAATTTCATTAAAAAAAATGAACTTTACTTACATTCGAAGTCTTCAATTTTGAATATAGTCCTTGGGGGATTATTGTAATACCTTTTGTGGAAAGCCATACCAATCCCAAGGGCCAAATAGTTTGCCAGACACAATCAGAATTTTTATGAGGTCCCTAGAAACTATTAATTTTTTTGCCTATGAAGTGTATGGGAGGAATTACGGCTCTATCAATAAAATTATTGTAAAACGCCAGGTACGAGTTAACCATCGAGTGAAGCTGAGAATGAGGATTAAGTTTAAGTAAGATACTAATGGAAAAGATTATATTTTTTGATTTCAGTTATAATTACAATAATCAATTGTCATTTCCATAATTTGATGTTGAAAACATACACTTTGTAGGCAAAAAAATTTATAGTTTCTAGGGACCTAATAAAATTTTGATTGTGTCTGGCAAAATGTTTGGCCCTTAGAATTGGTCTGGCTTTCTACAAAAGGTATTAAAATAATCCCCCAAGGATTATATTCAAAATTGAAGACTTTGAATGTACGAAAATTTTTTTTTCCAATGAAATTTAGAGCGTCTGGGAGGAATTACGGCTCACGGAAATGGTCTGGCAATATGAAATATTTATTTTTTCTAATATTTTGCGTGACATATATAAAAATCAGTGCTTCGAATTCAACCAAAGTGCTGAATCTGGCCATTTCGCAACAATGTTTCTGTGATTTTTTTTATTGAAATTTAAAGCGTATGGAAGAAATTACGGCCCACGGAAACGGTCTGGCAATATGAAATATTTATTTTTTATAATATTCTTCGAATTTAAGAAATGTTCGGTATGTTTTTGTCTATCCTTTCTACCTGTTACCTGTGAACGGGCCGCCTAGTGAAGCTAGCGAGTATGCACACACTATTAAACACATATAAGACTATCTATACCGTGAAATTCGTTACTTCAAAAATAAGAAACGTCTGGGGGCCCTGGGATCTTAGACTATATGTAGGTATGTGTCGCTTTCAGTAAATAATACTTGAAACCTTCATCCGGTGTTGCTATAAACGTTTCTGGCTTCAAAGTGTTCGTCGAATTGGAGAATTATGTTGCACTGATAACAGTATTCATGAATTGAATAATAATTAATTAATAAGTTATTCAAATTCACAAAATATGAACAAAATTTTCATTTATAAAATCAAAATAACTTAAATAATGTATATTCAATTAAATCATAATACAACAAAAAACGTGCACTTATTCAAATATGTAAAAAATTTTAGTTGAATGCTGGGCAGGTCGCGCACAGTCTCCTCCGACAATGGTATTCTTGGCGTTATCAATGATTTCAGAAGTAGTGTTAACGACCTAATCGATGATTGATGAATTAGTTTAGATAGGTTTGAAGGTCTCAAACAAGAAAAATCACTTGTGTACAAAGCCGACGTTTCGTTTATTATATAAACATCCTCAGTTCAGGTACTATGTGGTTCTCTTTGTCAAACGGGATTCATACAAACAATAACAATCACGTAAAGTCAGACGGTTTTTCTTGTTTGAGACCTTCAAACCTATCTAAACTAATTCATCAGTTATCAATGATATTTTCTAAGAAGACTACATAAATGTTGGTGTCCTACACCAGGCCAAGTAACAGGAGGATTTCGAATATTCAGTTTTACATGTGTCTTAACTTTGCTCCAAATGCTTTCAATGGGATTGAGCAACAATTCTGAAAAACATTTGACGCTTTCTGAAATACAATGACGCTTTCTGAAATACAATTGATTTTTCTGAAAATCATTTGATTCTTCCTGATATTTTTGACTATGTGCGTGTCGGCAAATCTTTTTCCAGTTCAAGAGCCGTTTTAAGTGGCGTACCCCAGGGATCGGTATTGGGACCCCTCTTGTTTCTTCTATATACATCCGACTTACCTAGTTTGCTCAAATCCTGCGTCTCCATGTTCGCTGATGACACAAAGATATATGCTGCGCCTGGAACTGATGGTGATTTCCTGCAAGAAGATTTGTCCACAATCGAACAATGGTGCAATGATTGGCTAATTCCCCTGAACATCGAAAAATGTACTGTCTTACATGTGGGCGGGAGGAACCCCAGACATCAGTACATCATTAATGGTGTTGCACTGTCGCACTGCTCGAGTCATGTTGATCTGGGCGTCACCATAACAGAGGATCTCAGTTGGTCGGACCATATACAGTCTACATGCTCCAAGGCCTCCAGAATTTGCTATTTGCTGGAGAGAGTGTTTGGCAAATGTTCCATCAATACATGCCGCACCTTATACATGACTTATGTACGACCTATACTGGAGTACGCTGGACCTGTCTGGGATACAAGATTGGTGGGAGATAGAACTTCCTTGGAGAATATCCAGAGGCGGGTTACAAGAATGGCATTCGGCACTGAACGCCCTAGTTACGAAGATCGGCTTCGAATGATGGATCTACCCCGTTTTGAAGATCGTCGCATACGTGGTGACCTCATCACAACATATAGAGCATTGATGGGACTATTTGGTGTTGATCTAACAACTTTATACCAACTTAATTCCGATCAACGTCTACGAGGGCACCGGTTTAAATTGTATCGTGAAAATTTCCACTGTGCAGCGAGAGAAAATTTCCTGCCAAATCGGATTTTTCATGCCTGGAACCGGCTTCCTGCAGTGGTTGTGAACAGTGCTAGTGTAAATTCTTTCAAGAACAATTTGGACCATTTTATGCCCCTTTAGTTGGATAGTTTTTTTTCACTGTATTGTTTCCATATATGTCATGTTTACTGAGTCATATAGATTATATCTTGACTCTTATTCTGAATAAATAATAATAATAATAATAATATTTGACTAATTTGAAGACATTTGACGATTTCCGAAATACAATTGATTATTCTGAAATTCATTTGCCGTTTTCTGATATAAATTTGTCGCTTTCTTAAATACATTTGACGCTTTCTGAAATACAGTTGGCAAAGGTGTAGTGCGCAGAACTACACATATGGAATATTTTGTATGAGCAACATACTGTACATTTATCTATTTCAAGGAGTTCTTCTACTGGCCATAAAAAGCCTCCTCATAAGACACCCTCTATATCTAACACTATTTTAATTTAAAATTTTCTCCTACTTATCTCTTCCAGAGAAAAATATCACTTACCAGCGTAAAAATGTGGCTCTCTCTCATGGAAATGATGATGTCTCATGCTCACATCATCGCCCGGTTGATGAAGTTGTGGAATCAAATTTAACCATACGGCCATCTTGTGGCCTCGGTAATGGCTTCTCATTTTCGGCTTGGAAGCTGGAAATAGAAAATGAAATAAATGGGTCGAGGGAATGTGAGCGAGTGAAGTTGAACCTGAAGTTATTAAATATAAGATCCCTCCCAACGTTTCAGGTTCCCTTATTCTCTGGAGATATTATGGGATGACACTATTAGATCTTCGAATTTCATCATTTCATCCACCTATGATTATGTTAAGAAGAATGATTGATTTACTGAAGTTCGTTTCATTTCTTGTATTTTGTATTGCATCATTGAATATAGCTGAGTCGAATAAATTACTAATCCATACTATCCATACTAATAGATAAATGTGATGGTCCGTGTGTTTGTTTGTCCTCAATGAACACAGGAACCAGATGACCGATTTTGATGAAACTTTCACTATAATGCAGGGAAATTTTGGGGAGGTTGTCAGGTAGAGTTCATTCCTATGTAACGAAGAAATAAGAAAAATTATCGATTTTTCATGAAAAAATCGGTAATTAACCGTTTCAGGCTCTTACGACCGACGCTGGGTAGGTTATAAAAGATTCAATGAATATTTATTTGAAAGCCGAGGAGATGGTCATCATTTCTTGCAGAAAAGTATTTACTAAAAATTTCGACAACTCGGAATATACAGGGTCATAAATGGTTGTAACTGTTTTTGACATGAAATTTCGATGAGAAAATTGGGATTTACACCCTGTATACCTAATTACTGAGGACAACCCACGATAACCATTTTTAACATTTTCAATTCAATCCAAAATAATGTTCAATTTGAAGAGGGCATGAAATGAATACATATAAGAATGAATGTGACTGTTATCTGCGGCATTCATTCCTGATGAAAAATGCTCTTCAAAGCATAGTTTTCTAACGATATTTCTGGAGACATGACAGGTTAAGAAACAAGAAATTATTAAATCAACAGAGAGCTCGAGATCGTTTTGTCACGTTCTACCACGATATTATTGAAGGCGGATTTGGGATAGGATCGTGAGAGTAGTATGGCAGAATCGAGGCAATAAGGAATTTTATAGTTTTTTTTTAGGTTGCGCGAATCTTTCGATACCTTGATTTTATTTCTAGTTTTCTTCATCGTGAGAGTTTTGGATGCATGCTTATTAATTTTTCGATGTTGAATATTAATTGTAATTTCTTTTCGACTTCATTGCACACAATTTGCATATTATGGCACCGAATGACATCCAGTAGCGTTTTAAATTGGAATATTACTCGGGCTAAGTCGGTTTAAATTAGTAAATAACGAAACAATGAATTTTTACTTTTTTACAGACTACGCATCAAGCATCAAGTATTGGTTTCAGAGTGTCGAAACAGTCCTTGCATTCTTTAATGGACTCTGTAGCAACTTGAGCTATGTATCCAGTCTCAAAGTTTCATGAACGATTTCAATGTGGAAATAATTTATTTCCCACTACTAGACATTACAATTCACCCAGACCTATGCAGGAATTGAACCCACAACTTTTGGTGTAATGAGTCGACCATAATCGACCAGGTACTGTTAGTCAAAAAGATAAAGCTCTATCACACATCTTGATCGGTCGAGATATTTAGGGTTAGAGTTTTGTTTTCGTTTTAATTTTTTTACCACACTGTCCAATATTTTGCCTTCGAGAAAATTACCGAACCAAGCAAGTATGCAATCATAATTTACATCCCATATAAGCATATATGAGTCCAAATATTGGTTTAGGACGGTCGGAAAAATTCATGCTGAAACAAACCAATTATCTGCCGCCTACCTATACAAGACGTAACGCTTTCGTGGCTTCACTCGGATATTTCTGCTCGATACTTTCTCAAGTTCAAGCTAAAGAGATAATATGATTAGGGTTCATTCGATAATACTTTAGAAAACTATTTTTCTAACACTATCATTCAATCAGGAGATCTAAAGGCTAGTTATGGCCCACTCATGGGTTGAAATCGATACACACAACTCTTGAGTAGTAACTACCGCGAAAAAAGTTGTAGGGCCGTTAATTGATCTAAGTTCAAGTATTGCTATAATGCACCTGATTATATTCCCTATCACCTATATTCAGGTTCGTAAGCCAGAACTTCCAAGCTATATCTACACGACCACGAATAGCTCGGAACTTTTTTAAAAATAGGGGAGCCAGCTTTTTAGGAAACAGTTAATGAGATATAGCCTAGAGAACTTGAGAGAGAAAGAGCTCAGTATTCACTGAACGATCTGACTTACTACGGAATACAGAAACAGGGATTAAAAAGGAACGAAACTCAACTATCGGTAACCACCTTTGTATAAACTGAACAATTAACTGAACACAAAATGATCAGGAATTAGTAGAGCACTGTTTTTGTTTACTAGAACTAATGGTGTGACTAATGGTGTGCATACGCTCAATGAAAAAAGCACCTTAGTGACCTACAGTAATCGAACACTCGATTTTTGAAACAAAGATTAATTCAAAATAGTAATCATCGAAATGAATACCATTTTCAATTCCCAGTTTCAATTGGATGTCACTACTTTGTAATATTTTCAATATTTACTCAGTACTTCACAACTAATTGCTTCAAATATCGAAGTTTTTTATGGATATTTTGTCCCTGAGGTGTACGGGATACTGATGAGGCCAAACAAGACCGAAACCGGTATATTTCTCATCTTAGTGACAAAATCTAATATCATTTCTCCAACCTCATGATAAAAGATCTGTGAGCCTGGGAATTGAAAATGGTATTCATTTCGATGATTACTATTTTGAATTAATCTTTGTTTCAAAAATCGAGTGTTCGATTACGATTTTGAATTCATCTATGTAAAGGCAAAGAATTTTTCTTCTTCTTAAGAACACTCGATAATTGAACTTATTGCGGGCCCGAAGCAAACTTCACAGAGTTTCACGGTGCATCTACTATAATTTAAAGGGATGCGGGGGCTACACACTTGAACACTTCCGAAACCAACCTCCACAGAAAATAAGAGCGATGGAGCTTTCACAAATCCACATACATCGATAAGAGGAATTTCAAAGACAACGCGAATGAATTTTTCTTTTTACTTGACTTGACAATATCTCGGGTATACCCGCAAAAGCACTATTTCTCAACGTTAACACTTTTTCTCTCCCTCAACCCGAAAAAACATTACATAGAAATCGCCAGAAACGCCAAAAAACCACAGACGAAATAACCGATAGACTACAGGATCACAGTCTAACAGATCCAGGCGAAATATTCGAAGATGGCAATCAATTAATTCACTGTTCATCCGCTGACCAATGGATGTCATGATATTCGAAACTACCCTAAATCAAAACCTCAAAAAAAAACAACGAACCTTTATGAAAAAAATATTGTTTATCATAAAAACGTTCATAGAGAAATACACGTAATGTTAATTCTAACGCGCAGGTCGGAAATTGATTTTTCCGAATTGTGACAGTTTTCATGTTAATTCTAACATTTGAATGAAATGGACAGATGGTCCTTCCTATAGAAAAACTGTATGGATTATTCAATTTTCAGTACCCTCAAGATTCTGGGCTGGCGAGCGGCCCAAGCCGACACTCCTGCAATTCATCATAGCTCTACTGCTCGGGGAAAATAGATGGGTACGAGAGTACGTATGGAGCATCCTGTGTTACAATCTTCTTTTTTATTTATGCCGCAGAGATGACTGGAAAATAATGGGAGTAATTTAAAACCGATGAAAGAATGATGACTTGTCCGAAAAGATTAATCATCCTTGGTAATTCAGACAAGAAAATCAATTGATAATTTTAAACGGAACAATCAGTTTTTCGATTTTCGAGCGTAGATGTAATTTATCTCTAAAGAGCAAACCATGTATTCTTTTAATTTATCGAAAACTGCTTTTGCAGCTAGGTACCCACAGTCCTATTAGAGTCTGTGATCGAAATACTCAATTCGGTTGATGTTTCCCATCATGAACTGTCAGAGTGAATGGAGAAAGTATTAAATGAAATTCTTTCATTACACTAAAACACTAGCTTTTTTTCTGAACGTTTTTTTATGGTTTTCTCCCCAGTCTCTGAAATAAGAAACAATTAGAAAAATGTTTTTGAACAATAGAAGGAAAGGCTCCTGCCTTAAACTTGTTCATTAATTTGTCAGGAGCCGAATCCTTTCAAGAATTGTTGCTTGATATTGAAAAAAGAAACAACACTTTGAGATTCTAAGCTTCCGGAGTCCATATCAGACAATTTTTCGAATTCATGAAACTTTTCGGAATCGTAAGAATATTTGATTTTTCAATATTCTCAAATATTTTTCTCATCGATTTTTATTCATTTATTTCAAAAAGAAAACCAGAAATGGAAAACTCTAAGATCAAAAATTTGAAAACAGCAGAGATGTGGATGGAGCAAACCGATGGCCCTCTTGAGAAAGATTTATGATTTCATCCAAATTAGGGCTGCCGCGAGCTTCGAACGAAATGTACTTTAGTTCTCGAAGAAAATGTACTGTAATGTACTGTACAGACAGAATACTGTTAAAATAGCGAAATTTGCTGAACTTTATGGAAAACTTTCACTGTTTCCCAATCGGTTGAGGTATGGTTGAATGCGTGTATAATAATTAAAAACCAACAAAAAAACAATAATCGAGAAATTTTACCTGAAAATTTCTTATTTTTATATATTCACAAAAAATCAGCAGTCTTCCTTTTTTTGAAATAATTCATTGAATGGAAAATTCAATTTCGTAAAATGATTTACAGAAATGAAAAAAGTTAAATTTGTTTTCAAGTTCTAATTCACTTGAAATATAACTTCATTAAATAAAGGAATGTATTTTTCTGTTCTATGAATGATATATGGAGAATTTGTGAACATATTCATGGCAATTCACATGTAAACATATAATTCAGTAGTAAGTACCATCAATTTAAGGAAATAAGTTGAAGATGTATGTAAAAAGGTAGTGTTCATTTTCTGAATTGTACTAGAATGCATATTTTCCTGATGAAAATGTACTTTTGTATTTTCCTGTTGAAAATGTACTGTAAATAGTACAATTGTACTGTAACGGCAGCCCTGATCCAAATGTTTTACTGATTTATTCATTCGTTTATGATATTTTTCACTTTTGATGACTTTGAATGAATTATTGAAAATCCACACTTTTCTGACATATTCTTTATATATTTCGTGGGAATATCAAAATATACAAATTTTTCTATCAGTGAAATAGACAATTTTCCTAATTCATTCACAATGATGATAACATTTTTGAGAAGGATGTGAATTCCTGTATCCCACGTCGGTCTGCGCATACCTCTTCAAATTTTTTCACTGTTTATCATTTCGAATGAATTATCAAAAATCCATACTTTTCTGTCAGAAATCGATTAAATACGTGAGGTGTTCAAAGGGGGAAGGGGGGCAAGTGAAATATTTTCAAATCTCATTTGGAAGGGGAAGAGTTTTTTTTTGACAAATATCACGTATTTTTTTCCAACAAAAAGCTGAATCAGAGCGAATTTGAAGGAGCATTTGACTTCATTGAAAATCACTTGAATATGTTGGTTCCAGTAATCACTCTTGAGTCTTGACACTATGCCCAAGTCTTCCATGGACTGAATCCGAATAAATCTTTTATTAATTTAAGTTGAAATACATATTATTGAGCGGAGCGAGCGAAGCTCTTCTTTAGCCGACAGACTGTTTGTGACCTATCTCCCCCTAGACTACTGGAGATCACCATGAAATTTTTCATGATTACAGAATTCCATTAGAGGATGGTTTAAATTCAATAAAATCGAAAATCGGACATACCATCGAGCAATCTTAATATATAAAACTAAGTCGGCCATTTTGTTGGTTACACCATTTATAACTCAAGATTGGATGAACTGTTTGTTATGAAAGATTTTTTGTAGGATTGTTCTAAAGCGGGGTTAACAAAAATACATTAAAACTCTGAAAATTTTGATGACATGGAACAAAAGATAGGAAATAATTTTCCTTCTTGCGAATAACGCCAATAGGTGTCGCTACGGTACATTTTCTAATAATATTAACGCATCTGTGTCCATGTGTTATTAATAATTATTATTATCGCCAATGGATGGCAATCATACATATAGATAGTTATCTATATCTATGATGGCAATGTAGACAACTACTATGTATTTTGAGGTGCCTAAACGCTAAACGTCCGAATCGAAACATTGACATTTTCTAACATAGATGAATTCAAAATAGTAATCATCGAAATGAATACCATTTTCAATTTGCCTTCGTAAAGGCAAAGAATTTTCTTTTTCTTATTGACATTTTCTATCGAACACACAAAAATACCATAGATAATGAAAAATACAATGGGTTTTTCCAAATGACTTCATTTGGAGCAGATATAATTAAAGGACGTGGATTCAATCCAACATTCTAGGTAAGAATATAATATTGATATTAATGATTTCAAATCACTTATTTTGTCTTCCCTTTCTGCTATTCAGATCCAAGGCCAGAATCACCAACGAATTGGATCATTACTACCACTTGAAGATGCACATTATAAATTCCTCCAAATTTAATTCATATAGGCAATATGGATGATCAACTTGATCGACGTCAATCAATGAATGTGAGAAGAATAATTCTTCAAGATCTACAAGCACTTACTTCATGAACATCATGCATTGATTCGATTGTTTAAAACTGCCTTGGAACATAAATATGCAGATAAACGACCTGTTGGAGCAATGACGCCAATTCAACTCCCCTACAATAGACTAAGTGGCAATTGTGATTGAAGGTGAAAACTTGGAAACGTGTGATATTGTTCTTACGCGTCGCAATACTGGAGAATTGCAACGAATATATGAAACATACCGTTCATTTGATGCTCTACAATACCCGCTAATGTTTTGGAGAGGTGATGATGGATATAACTTCAATATCAAGATGATAAATCCATTGAATGATGAGTACCTTCATTAACATTTAAAATGTCTATTCAATTCAAATTTGAATTATTTGATTTTAGGCCAAGAAACTACCAAGAAAGTGAGCTCGATGAATTATTATTCATTTCGTTTAATGGTTCGTTAAAATGCTGATAACTATTTGCTGAGATTTCGTCGATTGTTGCAGCAGTATTGTGTGGACATGTATTGTGAAACTTGCTGACCCGGCAGACTTCGTACTGCCCCAATCGATAAAAAAAACAACTCTAATATAATAAAAAACTATTATGGTATAATGTTGGCCAGTGTTGAGAATCATTTCCTATCCCAGAAACTAAAGAGCGTAGGGTATTGGTGGTGGGACCAATTGTGGCAATTGGAAATTAGATAAGGTAGCTGACCCGGCGAACTTTCTTTCGCCTTAGAGATGAATAAAGTTGTACTAACCATTGGTTTTTTTTAAGAAGGAAATATATTAGGTGAAATACAAGAAAGTACAAAATATACAAAAAATTTAATTGCATTGAAATAAGTATGTACATTGTTATTCATATATCAAAGGAATTCTCTTTATTCAAGGGTAAAGAGGACATTTTTTTAATATTTTATCGATTGAGGCAGTACAAAGTCTGCCGGGTCAGCTAGTAATCATATATATAATACCACTAGAGATGAAATTTTGCTGGAAAAATTTCTCGGTTTTAATATGAAAGTTTGTTGCTAGGCAATTTCGCGAATGACTATTGTATCAAAATCACGAGCCGTCTGACGGAATATTTCCAAATCTATTTTAAAGGCTGATTTTCAGAATTTTCCAATCTATGTTTTGACACGTTTTGCACTATTTGACACAAATAAGTGTTCTACATAGGTTAACTAAACGTTTTTGTTTTCTCTCTGGTATGCATTTCACAACTTCTCTATGGACTTGAGAAATGTCATATTTTTTTCGAACGTAATGCCATATGTTATTCTCATCACGGTACAATGCAGAATCTAGTAATAAATGGCATGTCGCAGATCGAAACGCAACTCCGCTCAACATTTGCAACAGCAGGATGCATTATGCATAGATTAATCTATGGCATTATGCATTGCATACCTAGTTTTATATTTTCACAGTGATAAACTTCGGCAATATTCTCAAATCAAAACGGTTCTACAGCCAGAACACAATACAAAAAATCTCACATGCGATTTTTGGGGAGGAAGGAAGTTAAGAAAAATCTAACAAATATTCACCAGAGGCAGGGGAATTTCCAAAAATTCTTAAAAATGTCTCACCTGATATATGAACGCCACCTGATATTATTTTTGAAAATATAAAAGAATTTCATTCAGTACATCATTAACTATTTTTAAAGTCCCATATAAAAGGTTTCAGTTGAAGTATCCACAGAAATTTATTCCGGGACGATTCTGCATTTTTGGTTTTTTGGTTTTTCACTCCCATTCTCCAAAACTGACCAAAAAAAAGGCTCCTCGTAAATTCCTGCTCTGATTTAAATTAAAAAGTTTCAGAAGATTCTGAAAGCATTCATTGCCACACAAGATCGCTTCATGGTGTATAGAAATTAGGGATTCTATAATTCACACGGGACCCCCAGAATCCTTTTCTGAGTAATGGAATTACTATTCAAACAGCGTTGATTCAATTACACAATTATTTTGTAAGGCGTTAATTTCAGATGTATCATCATTCAAGGATTCACTCCTCGAGTGAAGCTTTGGCTAATCGAGTTCAAAACTATCACCTATGTCTAAGCATATGTGCAGCACCCTCTCTCTGTTTCGAATGTGAAGCCTGCATGAGATATCAAATTGGAATTGGAATAATGGGTTTGAATAGACGATGGCAATGTTGTAGACATAGGAAATTAAACCGTCAAATTATGATTCATAACGCTATAGAAATCTCAACAGTTTCAACTAGACACGTTTATTGTTCCAAATTTTCGTCACCATCTATATACGCGAGTGATTTTCGAGATATGTAATATTCATCATGAGTACTTGCGTGAATACCAGAACAACTGATCGAAAATTCCGCATTTCATTGCAATCAACCGAAGTATTTTTGCGGAAATAGGTATGTAATGAATGTGGTGCGATTATCTGAATATTCGATTTAATGGATTTGGATAATTTTCGCAGTTTTGTTACGGGAGGTAAGAGGACTTATAACGGATATCTGTCCAGAAAGAAAGTATGAGAGATATGAGCTTTTCGAGTTCGAGTAATCTGGAATGCATTGTTGCAGAAAAATTTATATTTTGTATTGAATTTACATCTGATGAACAGGGGTTGATTTTGTTCCAGGTAATATTCACACCAGGTTGAATCTATATACGATTTTGTGATAATATTTTTAAAAATGATAAAAGATATAGTAATTATAAAAGTCTTTATTTCCTCATTGACAATTGTAACATTGCGTAGGAACTGTCAGAAAAATTTGTTAAAGAAATGAAGCTCCTAATTTGATAACCATTATGAAGCCCAAACAAATTCCGTGATCTTGAATGTTGTAAATTGGAGGCTCCGTATCTGCTCTAGCAATTTATTATAGCAACACTCCAGAATTATGGGTTGTTCTGTCTCCAATTTGGCGGTTTGATATCTTCTTTTTTTCTAGGGCTGTAATTGTGTTGTTCTGAATGCTTTGTATATATGTTTAGGTTTCCTCTCATATGTTTTAATCTTTTATATATATACCGCATACAGCGTCATCATTCAAAATTCAGTAAATAGGTTTTTGAAGCTTGTATGAACAGATTATACCAAAGGCCATCCTATACTAGAAGAGGGAGTAGTAGGTTAGGTAGTTACTGCAACGTTTGAATTCGCGATTGCAGTAATCTTCCTAATAGCATATGTTGCTCTTGCCAGTTTATCACTGAGATAATCAATGTTGACTGTTCAGCCAATTTCGTTTCTACTTGTACTGTCAGATAGTTTACTGAACTCGATTTTGAAATGTCACTCTTTTGTTTCACAAAAATGATGTAGTTTTGTCAGTGTTAGAAGTATTTCATTAGTGATGAACCACTTTTTGATAATAATGTTTATTCAGAACAACATCATGAACAAACTGCTTAGGAAAGTGGTTAAGCACTTGTTCTAAAAAATCAATACAAAATATCAGTATAAGATGCACATGAACAACAACGACAGTGAGTGACAAGAAAACAGAACTCTCGAGATGCATGACAGTGGAATAATACAATAATGAATTGTAACCACATTATAAAAGGATTCGCTCAGGAAACGAGAAACCGGGCCAGATAAAAAATATTAAAACTGAGCAGATATTCAAGGTTTCTCTGGAACGAACAATCAGGGGCATACAACTAATTGAAAGGCACAATCCATTCCAATTTACTCGATTACCTAGAAACTGGTCAATCTAATTAGACTAGCAATCGCGTAAGAGTACTCTCTTGAACTTTTTTTATAAAACTCAAGTATTTTCTCGACTTCTTCAATCAAGTGTCCGATGGAACTCTGTAAAAACAATAATAATTGTGATTTGGGGTATGACATAAACAGGGTTGGGACAAAGTATGGAACCAAGTAAATATTTTTTGAACGACAAGGACAATATTTATGAAATTTTGCATAAATTCTGACAAGATCACCATAACATATCATCATCTATATTTCAATACGATCCCTTCCACTTGAATGAAGCATTCTTTATTGTACAATTGAATTCAGGTTAATTTGAATTTGATACTTGCCCAACAGATACAGATAGATCGTACTATTTTATTGCTTACTATGCATACACACAACTATGTGTGTGATGCTTTAGCTGATTAGTTCGTTTCGATTTGTGCTCCGAAGTTTTGGTGCATATTTGAAGGCAGTTGAAATTGAAAAATTTTGAATTTGTGACTGTTCATGTTGCAAGGTGAAATCTTCCATGGACCCGTAGTTACATATTTTTTTCATTAAACGGGTAAAGTACACTAGTATAGACACTGTTTAGTTCATTATAGTTTATAATCTCCCGGCTGATAATCTCCGTTATCTTATCTCTGCGTGCTGTGAGAGATAACGTTCAAATCTCCATCTTAAGGTGTCCATACATCATAGAATTTGTACGATTTACTTCATCCTGCCAACAATGCCGACTTGTTTGAGTTGCTCAAAATCAACTGCCAAATGCGGAGATATTATTGCATGCTCCTCATGTTCTAGCCAATTTCACTTACAATGTGCTAATTTAACATCTAATGATAAGAGGACGATGGAGGATCTCGGCACAAAATGGTCCTGTTCTTACTGTACCTCTTCCAGGAGAGCAAGAAAGGCGGACAACTTATCTGTGGACAACGTTTCGAGCCAACGGTCCTCATCGGGGGATGACGCCCCGATAACAATGCGGGAGTTCAAGCTGATGATGAATAAACTTGATTCTCTTTCTGGGGCTTTGTCTTCGGCGGTTAGCGACATCGCAGCAATCGATGCAAAGGTTGATAAAAGTTCTGCTGCCATGCGAAGACATGATGAAATCATTAATAAGCATTCCGAGGAGCTGAGTTGTCATAAGTCATCTTTGAAATTGTTGTCGGAGCAAATTTCCACTGCTAAAAAAGACATCCTCAATCTTGGCTCCAGGACTGATCGCCTTGAGATGGTTCCTTCTGCGCCATCTGAAAATTCATTCGAAATAATGGAACGCGTACGTCGATCGCACAATATTATGGTGCGTAATCTGCCTGAGTTACCTAATGGAGCAGATATTTTGAGTGTCGTGAGGGATGTGGTTGATCACATATCTCCCAATAGCTCGAGCTACCTCATTTCATGCTCGAGGGTTGGCTCCACGACTAGACAGAGCCCTAGACCAATTCTTGCATGTTTTTCAAACCCTGCAACTGTTCGAAATATTCTCAGAAATAGAAAAATTCTATGTACTTCAAGTAGATTCCGGGAGGTTGGCATTACAGATGATATAACGCCGTTGCAGGCGAGATTGCTGCAGCAGGCACGTGAGGAGTTGAAGCGGAGACAAACCGGTGGTGAGTCAAACCTGACTATAAAATATATTAAGGGTGTGCCAACTGTGATAGATTGTAAATCTGTGGCATCTCAAAAAAACCAATAAAGAATTTCGAACAATGGACACTGCTATATACTAACCTACGCTCGATTAAAAATAAATTTCAAGAGTTTTGTGCCACCGTTATAAACCTACATCCAGACTTAGTATGCGTCACTGAGTCCTGGTTGCATGCAGACATTCCTGATAACTTGGTAGCTATTCCCGGTTATATTGTTTATCGATGCGATAGCACTTCAAACGTTGGCTATAACGGAGTATGTATATGGGTGAAGCAGACTATTTCCGATTCCTTCAGAATAGATGAGATGAAACATAATATTCCAGGCATTGACAACTTATTTTTGGAGATGTCTTCTGCAGGGTTCTCAGTTGTGGTGGGTTGCGTCTATCGACCTCGTCCTTCGCCTAGCGATCTTCTTTTGTTCGACTTACTAGTTTCTGTTTCTCAACGCAACCAGAATGTCCTGATCGCGGGTGACTTTAACTTTCGGGAGATTCATTGGCCTGTTACAGCACCTTCATCCGATACTTCCGTAGCATCCCGATTTCTAGCAGCTTTGGATGAGGCGGGACTTACTCAGGTGATTGACCGGCCTACCAGATTTGCTCCTGGCCATAACCCTTCGTTGCTTGATTTGCTACTGATTAGCGACACTGATCTCATTTCTGAGGTTCGTCATCTTGATCCTGTGAGCAGGTCTGATCATTCGGTGATTGTTGCCACTCTTCAGTTTATTGCCGTGCCTCGACCAGCGTTATCTGCCTGTTCGAGAACTGTAGTGAACTACGATTCACTTCTAACTCGTCTTTCTGATATAGATTGGGGGCTGCTGCTTGACTCCACTGATGATGTTGATGTGGCATGGGGTCTGATTCACGATAGCTTGAGTAGGGAGATCGCCAATTGTTCGCGAAGCATAGTTGTGAAGACTATTCCTGGAAGACCCTGGATCTCGGGGAATATTTTGAATATGCTGAGAAGAAAGCGAGGTCTTTGGCAACGCTACCTACGTCATAAATCGAATGAAAACTATACTGCACATCGCTCCTTCTCCAACACACTCTCCGTTACCATCCGCAATGCCAAGAGGTCATATGAGGAGTCACTTGTGTCTTCCGGAAATCGTAAACGGTTTTACAAGCATGTGCGATCGTCGATCAGCTCTAGAGTTTGTACCCCTATTATTAAAACATCTAATGGGCGGATGTGTAGGGACGATGACGAAACGGCTACAGTGTTGGGAGATGTGTTCTCAGGGGTATTCAGTTCTCAACGTGATGGTGTTCTGCCAACAATCAATACCCCACGTTCTTCGTCCAGCTTGCTGAATGTGGAGATCACTGAAGAGGAGGTGGCTTTTCATTTGAGACATCTGGATCCATCTACTGCCCCTGGTCCGGATGGGATTGCTGCTGTACTGCTCCGGAAGTGCGCAGGTTGTCTTGCTCCTCCCTTAACGAGAATAATGAATTTGTCATTGGAGACTTCTGTGGTGCCTAAATCCTGGAAGATTGCTAATGTAACACCAATTTTCAAGAAGGGAGATAGAACTGTTCCTTGTAACTACAGACCAATTAGTGTACTACCTATTGTATCTAGAATAGCTGAGAGAATCATTTCCCAAAAGATGTTGCACTTTTTCTGTAGCAACAGAATATTACCGGAGGAGCAACATGGCTTTTTGAAGGGCAGATCTGTCATCACGTGTCTGCTACAATGTGTGAACGAATGGACTAAGCGAATCGATGCCAGAATACCAGTCGATGTAATTTATTTAGATTTTGCCAGTGCTTTTGACCGTGTTCCGAGGAAACATCTGCTCTATAAGCTTGAGCATTTTGGTATTCGAGGAACTTTGTTTAAATGGCTTGAATCCTTCCTCAGCTCACGTCAGTTTTCTGTCAAGGTCGGCAATTCTCTATCAGCTCTATTTGATGTAACCAGTGGTGTTCCCCAGGGATCTGTGCTCGGACCACTACTGTTCTTATTGTATGTTGCTGACCTTCCGTCATCTCTGAAGAGTAAATGTGCATGCTACGCTGATGATATCAAATTCTATTCGGATTCTTCGAACGTAAATCAATTGCAGTGCGATCTCGAGACTGTGTATAGGTGGTCGTGTGATTGGCTACTACCTTTGAACGTACAAAAGTGCAAAGTGCTTCATCTTGGCAAGAACAATCCACGGCATGAGTATTTCCTGAACGGTGTACGAATTGAATCTGTCAGACAGCATTGCGATCTTGGAGTGACTATTTCACATGACTTGAGCTGGTCGGCTCATGTTCGGAATGTCTGTGCACGAGCAAATAAGATCCTGTACCTCATGCGGAAGTCCTTTCCCCGTTGTTCAGTTAAGACCTGCAGAATACTGTATGCGTCATATATTCGACCCCATCTGGAGTATGCGGGTCCTGTCTGGTACCCTTCCCTAGTTCAGGATCAACAACTCCTAGAGGGTATTCAACGCAGGGCAACCAGAATACCTTATGGCTCCCGACGACCTTCTTATGAAGACAGACTGCGAATTTTCAACCTCACTTCTTTTATGAAGCGTCGCTAGCGTGGTGACTTAATAGTGACATTTCGGGCAATGCACAGTTTTTTCGGCAGTGATCTCAGTGCTCTGTTTAATGTGAACAATAATTCTTTGCGCGGTCATCGGTATAAGTTGAAACATGAGGTGTTCCGGTCAAGATGCAGACAGGAGTTTTTGTGCAACCGCGTTTTCGATGTGTGGAACTCTCTTCCCGCTGAAGTGGTTTGTTCTCCGTCGGTCAACATTTTCAAGAACCGATTGGACAGATATTTTCAGGGGTGATGTGTGTGCGTGGGATGAAATGGGAGAAAATTTTTTGTTTGGAGTGGGATGAACTTTGTTCTTAGTTTGGTCTGTTCGGAATTTTTTGGGTATACTTGTATACAGGTCTATATTTTTGTATCACACTATTTGTTTGATTTTACTCTGTATTTTGAAAGTTTATAGGCTATATGCCTCCTTTCTTATTCTAATAAATAATAATAATAATAACATCAATTCATTTATCGGAAAGTTGTTTTACGTAAATGTAAAAAACTTGTAACTAGATATTTACTTGGTTCTATACTTTATTCCAATCTCGTATACAAACACGACTCTCCGACACAAAAACATAGAGTGAACTGAACTATCGACCGTCTGAACAATCGTCATTAATGCACCAATACTGATTAAACAGTCGGCCAATAGTTGGCCGACAGATTCGTTCTGAATGCAATCAGGAGGCCGATAAATCTTTTTCATCAGCGGATAATGAATTGCTGTAGTGTGCGCATATGCATATCTCTCATACTGATTAAGAAGCCGATCAAAGTGTCGGCCGATAAAATATTTCATAATCATCCCTGGAGAAGGACTGGAATCTCCGATCGCTTCCTTTTCGTTTCCACGCACATACTCCAATGTCCCTATTATCTAGATAACCCAAATTAATTAATCAGATAACATCACTGGGATATCATCAGGTAAATGATTAATGTGTGTATCTGAACTTTGGAGAAATTGGGGTGCTTGCAGATTACTAATTATGTCACGTGTGTCTATGGAAATGTTTAACAGCGGAATGTTACGAAAAGGGTAGTAAAATTGTGGTTTAGGTCTCATCCATCAATTTTTACTTAGTGTCGAAAAAACTGAATATATATTGTTTTGTTCTTGTATAGTTCTTGTTAGTTCTAGAAGTAGTCAGGCAATTAATGTTTCCTGTTATGAATGTTTCAAGCAAGGAGTTATAAATATTATACAGAATAAGAAACTAAACCTATGAAAATCTGATGTTTCATCATTAAATTAAATCTTAGACTTAATTTGATTTTATTCATTCAGCAATAAGAGGGAATTCTCTTCCTTCTTCAGAATAATCCAAAAATATGATCCTTTAATCTTCAATTTTCTTATTCGACTCGAGCTTCGATTCGAATTCAATTTTCAAACAAAAAATAGTAGAATTGAGGCAATTTTTTGAACTTACTTATGCTGAGGTAATATTGAGTGCTAACTTCGTAAGGATCCCAGGAGATGCTCTTGTACCTTGTTTTTTCTTTGACTGTTCCATAATCTGGCACGTCTTTGTTAACTGTCCCGCACCCGTTCGGGTCACCGCATTTGGCAAAATTGCTGAAGAAGTTTAGGAGAGCCTCCGAAACTCCCATATCTTGTCTGGTGAAGTTCTGAGGAAAGAAAGGGTGTCCCCCAACGAGAGGCATGCCAAGTATGTAGATCAAATCCTCGCCCCTAACACTGCCAAGCCTCTGTAAAAAATACATTCAATCTGAGAATACAAATTTTGGTTGACATAATTGTTAATAGGCTGAGTTGGCAATTAAGCATAATTTGAATTTTCAGAGAACTAAAACGATAAGCAACGTTGAAAACTATTGAACTTAAAACTCTTTTTTCCAATCATTCTGTAATAACCTTTTCCATTACAAATCACAAGAATCTTTTTTGTGTTGAAAAAATAGTTTGTGAAGAAGTACCTATGTACTTTTTCAGAACTCAGGTTCTTCAACTTTTATTCTGTTGATGTTCAATTATCAGCGAAATGAATCCATACTGAATTGTGTTTGTTTGTCTTCACAGAACTCAGGTACCGATTTTGATGAAAATTTCACTATAGTGGACAGAATTTATCCGAGGGGATTGTCATGTAGAATTCATTCCTATTCAAAGAAGAAATGTAGTGCTCGAATTCAATAAGAAAGTCTGCGAAGGCATATGTCCAACTACCGAGGATAACCCTAGATAACCAATTTAAACATTTTCAATTCAATCCAAAATATACACTTGACTGGTATGTAGTGAATTAATATAAAAATGAATGTGACTGTTATCTGTTAATCCTAATGAAAAATGATGTTTACATCATAATTTCGAAACGACTATTTTCCGAGATAAAAAAAAGTTGGAGAAAATGAATTATTAAATCTACACGTACACGAGAACGCTTTGTCACGTACTACCACCATGTTATTGAAGTTGAGGATCATGAGCTGAATAGGGGGAATAAGAAATTGTAGTATTTTTTTTTCAGGAATGTTATATCTCAATAACTTTAGTTTGTTTTTTGTTTTCTTCACTGCGAGATTTTTGGATACATGCCAATTAATTTCTTAATGTTGAATATTAATTGCTAATACTCTTGGATTTCATTTTTCGTAGTGAAGTATTTTGATTTTCTGTTTTCACCTATATCTGATGCTCAAAATCTGCATATTATGACGCCGAATAGAAAAACGCATAATAGGGTAAAACCCGGATAGATGCCCCATTTTCAAAATACCTAACTTCCCAAACTCTCCACTAGGAACTAATAGTGTAAGAATGAAGCCCTGTCACCCTTAACCTCAGTTGGTAACGAAATATGGTACAGTAAGGACGAGTTTTGCAACTGTATGTGATTTTCTCCGCAACGAGCTTCGAAAACATGCAAAAGTTTCAAAGGCTAGTATTTGCCGTTGTAGAACTTTTGAAGTAGTTATAAATTCGATTATATTTTTTATTATATCAATAAACTGGTTCGTTAAGTGTGCATCTAAGTATGACCCGTTGCTTTTTTGTTTTTAATTTGTGAAAAAAAATGCATCCGTACCAAAAAAGATAGTTGCCCTGATTTTTCGAGGTATAGAAGCCCTTAGGGCCATATATATCTCTATACAACCCATACCCTTGTATAGTCTGAGTATTAATTCTTTTAAATATTTTTAGTGTTCTGTTATAGTTTGTCTACCGATCTGAACTCTTTACTGATTGTAGCAAAACCATGCCGCGGAAGTATGAGAGGAAAGAAGGAGTAGGTACAAGGTCAAGTTTGCTCTTGGACCACAGAACAACTCGAAGCAGCTTCCGATGAGACAGAACATTACGAAGGCGTTATGCCACTGAAATATGAAAATATGAATGAAAATACAAAGTCTCAATCCGATTGGATTCAGAGTATAAGGTATCACAACTGGCTTCATGAAACCTGTTCACTTTTTACTGCTCAAGATGTGGAAAACTTAAAGCACTATCTGACTGATCTCTTCGTTGTGTTGTTTTGTTTTAAAAAGAACATTTCTATTTCTGTTGAAACCTATTAGGTTATTTAATATTTTATAGCAACAATGGAAAATTCGTGTACCTATTTGTTGATACCTACCTGATATTTTATGATATGAAGAATTAATATTTTCATTCAATAAATGCTTTCGAAATTTCATTGAGAAAGCTGATTTAAGTTATATTACGATTATGACAGACATAACGATAAGAGATTTCATTGAATTTGGCTTTGTAATTCGATCACACAATATGAAGGGAATCTATCCTTTTCAGTATTTTCATAGTGGGGCAACTATACACACCTTTAGGCATCTATCCCCAGAAATAATGTTCAACAAAAATCAAAATTCTGTGAAATCTGCTAATGCTAGGTCAGGAAAAACCCACAGTATTTCAACTCAAATAACAAGGCTAGCTACTTTCATAAAAATTATTCAGATAAAAGCGATATTTTCGAAAATATGAGGCAATCTCAAAAAGTGGGGCATCTATCTGGGTTTTACCCTATAGTTTCTCTATTTCAGTATCGTAATAAGTTCATTGCAGTACTAAAAGAAGTGCTGTAATGAAACCATTACAGAATTTTTTCAGTTATATTTTTCGTTTTGTAGTTGTCAGTACTGACTTCCGATCTAATCAAGTTTCGAATCGAATCAATTCAAATTCCGTAATCTGTCAAATTTCGTAAGTCACACCAATTGCCAAGATGAAATATAAAAGTCACTAACCTGAATTTTTATTTGAATTTCGAAGGTATTTCACGAAACCTGACTGAAATAGAAAAAATATCGTCTAATACTCGTTGCAGAAGGCAATTGCAACACTCATGCTATCGAAAACTCGCTCCTTCGTCGCTCGTTTTCGAACTTCGCATTCGTATTGGAATAGGAGCTCATTCTGCAACTTGTTTTAGAATATGGTATTTCAGTAGCGTTTAACTTTGAAAGCAAAATTTCAAGTCATCACTTCATTTTGAACCAAAAAGGAAGGTACTCTTGATAAAACTCGAAACTGTGTATCGTTTTCGCAATATTTTGATTTGAAAATTAGGAAGTAATATCCGAGTTATGTTCAATACTACTTGATACGAACCGTGTAACTAGCGCGCACTATGACAATCAGACATAAAAACAAATTCATTGAATGTATCAGCTTCCGAAACATATTCGTATAAAGTTTCATTATACTGTTGACAGTAGTTTCGGCAGAATCGTAAAATATGTGTATAATTTTTTTAACGCTCTTTATCTTGACGGATAGCGTTACGAATTTTTTTTACTTAACAAACCCTAATTATTTTTCAGTTTTCAATCTGCCCCAGACACGTTATCTCTATTTTTTGAAACACCCTGTATTTTGTGTACAATAGAATTTTTCTCCTTTCTCAGTTCGGTCTTAAGTGCTGAATAATCAATGTAATGCCTAGACCTATTATCCACTTCGGATAAATTTATTTATTTTCGACTCTACTCCACCATTAATGTTATAGGATGGTGGTCGGTGATGGAGTACAGGAAAATATACGACTGAATCTTCCTATGCATCTTTGTTCTTACGTAAAAACGATCAATGCAAGTTTGCTCCGGGGCCGAGTGCACTCATTGATATATGGCTCGGAACCAGTCGCGCTCAAAATGTTCTTATATTACTCACAGAAATCCGAATTCGATGATGAATTAAATATACCATCGTAGGTCTACATTGATCTTTTTCGGACAGTTATTTGGGGATCTGTAGATAGACGGAAGGGTAATTGGTGGTGATTCTATCTATATGTTAAAATCGAAGTTGGAGGACATGAGAATCATTAGGCATTACGTACTGAAAGTTTTAGAAGAAGGCTATAATTTATTCATCGTTAATCTATCGTATAATATAGAAAAGACAGTTTTTTGAGTACATTATGTCGGTTTCCGCACTGTCGAAAATTGAGAAAGAAGCGTCAGTAGCAGAAGTAGCTGCGCCGTTATCTTGACTAATGTTAGTGTTATATCATCAGCGGTGCCCATTTTATCTCTTCCATTCAAAACAGAGGCAACATTTCATCCAATATATTCGCAGGCTACGTCCCAGGAATAAAAGGGAAAAATAATTTATGTCTACACGGGAGAACCATTTTCCTGAAGGAAGGAGAAAACAGGGGGCGAAAACTCGATGCTGTTTAGTTGGGTCAATATTGAAAATCTGACGTCTAATGTGATGCAAGAACGAAGGGAGAACAGAGGTGAAGAATTTTACTGACGAAACTTATATCTACACATGTGCCTGAGGGAAATCTAAAACTGCCTAGTTGAAAAATCATTGGAGAATCTGGGTACACTTATTTTTCAAGTTTATAATTAGATCCCTGAGGAATGTCGCAAAAGGATTCGAAGACGGAAATATAAATGAGAAAAGCATTTCCTTGTTTCATTTAAATTCATTAATATTTAATGAATCAACAAATTATGATAGACGTTAGTGAAACTAGGGGGTTGATATTAGGTATGTGCCGGTCTCTGGACTTTGCAGGTAACAAATATTATGCATCTTGAATTGACCAAAACACTGCTGATTGTTATTCGTCAAAATGTGGTGTCAAAGATTACCCCCTTTCATCATTATAAGTCATTTCAGACTTAATTAAGTAATGGAATCTAACAGTGAGTGCTTTTCGAGGACCTAAGAGAATTTATCTCAAGGTACGAGATGAAAGTCGCTTGTTCGTCTGAGCGTATGAATATCGGATTGTTCCATAGAGAATATATAATCTCATTTTATGGAACATAACAGATTGAATTACATTCGTTCGGTAGGTATGGCACATTTCATCCCTATTGTTGAATTTCAGTCCCTTTGACTTTCGTATCCCTAACATGTTTAATATGGAATAAAATGAGGATTTGCAACAGCAATTTCGTGTATTATTGTATAAATCTTATGAGAAACTGGCATACCCTGGCAAAGGAACAATATTTTACAGTTATCCTGGTCATATCATCTAGGAGTCGAATGTTTGCAGTCATAAATTGATATTCCTAGTTTCATTATTCGATATTTGTGAAACATATTGTGTTTGAGATTGAGAAAAATTCTTGACTTCCGCAGAAATGGAAGTGGGTGGAGTTGAAAAAAATACGAAGATTTTAGGCATTGGGCCACAGTTCTGTTCAAATTTACATTTCATTAGGTTCGAAGTATGAACCTCTGTATCATAATCTTGTTGGAATGTACCTACTTGAAATGCTCGAGAAAAAAGCATAATATGGGAAACTGGTCACCCTGCGAAAATGTAAGAATACATAGTTTATTTGAGCCAGGTTGATCACATAAAATTGTCATACACGGGGTCGCAGAAAGTTACTCGTATGCAGAAATAAACTCATATAGGGATATACGAGTAGGATATACATTAATAATGCTTAGTTGAAATGAAATTATTTGTTTTGCTCTTTTTAAATATATTGTATAAAGAAATAAAAATATAGATATTCTTTTGATCACGAACATTTCATAATGCTATAGAAAAGGAGTCAGACAGACAGAGAGTCATTGAAGTTTGGCCTCTTCAGACTCTCTGGCCTCCTGTGAGACTAAGACCAGACATGTGTTTACGAAACAGAAACAAAAATATTTCGAATTGAGGGATATCTCGATCACCTGGATTCTTCTTCAGAAAAATACACATAGTGGTCTTAAAGGTGCCCGAGATTAAATATCACATAAATGAACAAACCCATAACCGTAATCTAGATTTGATTAATCAGAAGTAAAATCAGTTAATTTTCTTCTGTCTCTTGAAGAGAATTTCTTCCTTCATACTATGGTAGGTAGTTGGTTGATATTGAAACTTAATTTTTTTAATCCTTGGAAATTTCCTCCAATTCAAATTCGAGTCATTTACTTGATAATGTAACGGAACTACGGACTATTATTAACTATTTCACCTGAGGTTTAGCCTACATCTAAGGTAGGCATCTTCAGAGGATGCTTGTACTAAGATTGTAATTCGACCGTTGAGTCACCGACCGTTCTGTGATTCATTTTTGTAACGTTACAAATGAATACAAATTGATTATCGCAGCAACAAAATTCTTTATAGGTTTTTGACGATGTATTGATAATGAAGTGTACAAACTAGCAGGTGAAGTTTACAGAATTTCCAATCTGTCATCGTTGTCTACCATTCATATCAATAGGAATGAACCACATCGAATTTAATCTGTGTGTTGAAATGTATACATGAAATTAAGTCAATTCCAATTTGGTATGGTACCGATATTTTATGATTAAAAGGTATCGTGAAGTAAAATTAGATTTAAATACTGAGGAATACTGAAAGAGAGTTTATCCGAAGAATATAATGGATGGTGGCAGTTTCTGCTCTAACGGCCGTTTTCAATAAACAACAGAAGATAGCCGATAGCTGATATTTGTATACCAGGGTTAGAGAAATCCATCCATTTGTACCTACTTCGGTTTCAATATCCTATCTGTCGACGGCGATTCCTTCCGGTTGGTACAGTGTATCGCTGTTTTCGGAAAGATCTCAGATAGGCCTACCAGAGATACGAACACTCGAAGAAAATGAGCCTACCGGTGTTTCAAAGAACTTTTAACGTAACCAAAGATAGTTGAAAGAATCTTCGGTAGCGTTGTTTGTTTACCGGTGAAGTTCGGGCAGTAAGAACTATGGATAATTGTTGGGGATTTTTATTAAAGTGCATTTTATTGCTGTTTCTGAGATACCTAAGCGAAATTGAATTGTGATAATGAAGTACTTCAATAGCAACATAGAATTATTACAATAAATTGATAAGATGAAGATGGGGAATTGAAGAAACGTTTACGCGAAAAGTCTATGAAATACTTGAATGACTAGGAGTTCACATGTAAATTCTGTTTTAGCTAGAGTGTGGTGAATGAAGCTTTCAATTATATTCCAAAGTAAAATCTCCAAGGTAAGACTATTTGAACCTATTCAGTTCTTATGTTTTAGGAATCACGGAAAAAAAGCTGTAGCGGAATTATGCGTGCGGTACTTCAATCGAAAGGTTCTATCAATAAGAATTTCATGAAATTGCTGATATTTATAGGCTTACAGGCTACATAATGGTGTAACTCGTATATTGACACAGTCAACGAGTAAGTATTCACTCTAAAAATACAACGACATGTATTTAGGCTTTAACGAACTTTTATTTTCAGAAAAAGTGAAAATATAACATTTCCCATTGGGAGATTCAAGAAATATACAAGGCATATTATCTTTGAATGTGCGATGTAACACTCATGCTTTCAAATGTTTCTACTTGATGACTAATATGAAGTCATGATACAATAATGTTTAATCATTCAGAATTGGAAGGTGAATTTTATTAACTGCTCTTGACAGTAGCAACAAGTATCCATTTCATAATAATTTTAGGATATTGTGAACAAGACCGACTTGGAAATCTATGGTTATTGTGTGATAATGGATATCCAGTACTAGAGCTGCACAAATATTCACGGAATCTCATATTATGTATTTATTTTTTTATTTTTAACTAACTGAAAGATAATAATTAAGTTGAAAAAAAAATATATACAAAAAGTTGAATCTCAAGTCAAAAACTTTTTCAGGAGATTAGGTGTTCGAAGGAGAAGATTTTCTGTTCGAGCATTGAAGATGGGGTTGAATCTTGAAAATATACAAGCTCTAATTATAGCTACAGCTACTTAAAAATATTTCCAAAAGTAACGATTTGGGAGAAGAACACGCAGAAATGAGTGTCACTTACAGATAGTTGGTTTCCTGTATTCAGCCATAACCTCGGCTTGGTTTATTATTCCATAGAGTTAATATTTGAAATGGATGTGAATATGCCTTCGATTGAACAAGCCAAATAAGGCCATTTTTAGGACCTGGGGCCTTTTACACCAGACTACTTTGCACTTCGCTCTTTTCATTATTCAAATGAATTTTGGTGCACAAAAACGAGGGGTCTTTCACTGTGGAATTTTAGTGTACAAAATTTCGGAATTGTGAGTGAATTGCACGGAATTACACGGAATTACATGGAATTGAAAGGTATTATTCGGGAATTGAATGTCATTGAGTGGAATTGAGCGGAATTTCATTGGAACTCAATGGAATTGAACGGAAATGAACATGCGCAGAAGGATGATTTTAAAACTTGCGCGTTATCTCACGATCGTTTAGACATAACCTATAATAGTATATTAAGTATAGAGAACGGTAAGGTTATTTTACCGATCGAAAACAATTATTGTCTGAGATCGGCCGTCCTTAACTTTCGAGATACTTATAGCGTTTTTTGCACGATAGACACAATTTTTACTCAATGTACAAAATAATTATCTGACAAATTCATTTATTCGTGGCTTCATCAATGCTGTGTAGGAATATAATATGAGGCGTTGTCTTGGTGATGAAAACTTAGTAGATTGTCAAAGTGACAATAATCAATTGAATTAAATAGCGTTAAAAAATGGGCGATATAGAATCTTCGTAAGATAATGAAATTCAAACAGCCTGGGAAATCGGCCGTTCTTCAGTTATTTCTGAGAAATCTAAAATCCACTACGAGAGTACATACAATACTTTCAAGGAATGGATTCAGACTAAAGGCAGCCAAATCAATGAAAAAGTGTTACTGGCCTATTTTGTTCGAAGCATCGAAAAGCTGAGATCGCTTGGAAGTCTTTGGGCGGAATATTCAATGCTGAAGAGCACAATATTTTTGAATGACGGAATTGACATATCCAAGTTTGCAACGCTTATTGCATTCCTCAAAAGAAAATCTATTGGTTACAAACCCAAAAAATCTGCTGTTTTTACAAGAGAAGAAATTAATAAATTTTTAAAAGAAGCACCAGATGATGTTTTTAATTATTAAGGTGTGCTTTTATTCATACAATAGTGCTTTATAAACTAATTATGTCCTTTCAGGTGGGAATGATATTAGGTATATCAGGGGCATGTGAGGAGAAGAGTTGTACAATATGAGCGTCAGGGACATAGAAGATCGGGAATCATTTTTAATCGTGAAAATTCCCAACACAAAAATCAACATTCATAGAACATTCACAGTCATCGCATCGATCGAGATAATTATATCAATTACGTGGAAATATATAGAAAATATTTCCGTCTGCGTCCACAAAATGCGAAGAGCATTTATTTTTGAGATATCAAAACGGAAAATGCAGTAATCAAGTAATAGGCAAAGGGACAATTGGAAGTTGGCCGTCAAAAATTGCAACCTTTTTGAATTAAGAAAATCCAAATGCCTATACTGGCCACACTTTTAGACGCACTTCGGCCACCTCATTAGCTAATAGTAGGGAGTAGATGTATTAGGACTAAAACGACACGGTGGATGGCGGTCTTCGACTGTGGCTGAAAGTTACGTTGAGGATTCGCTGGAAAATAAACCTTCCTTTTCATTTCATTAATTTTATTTTCCTAATAACCTTTATAGCCTCGTTGATATCGTTGATAGGTATGTTTATTTTTTTTTTCATAAGATATATATATTTTTAAATTTTACAATTATTGATATCAATGTGATGAAATAAGTTCCTAATTTAATAATATATTTTGTTATTTTATGGTTAAATGTTGGTTTTTATACAAAGTGGTTTTTCTAATAAATTTAATTATTTTTACATTTGAATTTTCATCGTTTTCAAATATGCTTCCATTAAAGGCAGTATACAGCACTTCCATACTTGGTTTTCTACTCGAAACACCGAAGCTATTTCTGATGTACAGTTGGGAAATCTCCTATAGTGCTATATGTGTTACAGACATATAAATATCTAATAACTTATATAAAATATAAGTATAATGGGTTATATTGAATTATACCGAGAAATATACCTCAAGTGAAGTTCAAATGAAACTTCTGAGGAAGAAGCTCAGGTACAAGAGTTGTAGTGCAATTCACCATCACATTACTGAAGAAAAATTTCAAGTGGTAGAAAAATGTTATTTTTTTGGTCTTTTCCTGGATGTCTCATTCGACGAAAATAGATCTTACCAGCATGTGAAAAATATAGAGCATTCCAGAGAAAATTTATATATGAAGAAAAGGTCTTCATTTGCTTTTTTATAAATGTAATATTTTCAATTTATATTCAAAAACTGTTTTTCTAGAAATTTATATATAATATTCTATGTCGATAGACGCTTATATTTTATTTTAGTTATTATTATGAAAAATAAATATTCTTTTCAATCAATGGTTGTATGAATTCTCGTATACCATTGTTATTTTGTTTCCATGTTCTTCATAGACGTAATAAATAACGCATATTTTCATTAAGGTACTTCATGAAATATTTTTTCACGAAACTGCGGCGAGAATTCTACCTTTTGATCTTGAGAATAGTTGTTTAAATAATATAGTGTGAAAAAAATGAAGGGGCAATGAGGAGGAAGGAGAAGACAATGAGAGAAAGGAAACGAGAGGCAATGAGATGAAATGAGGGGAATTAAAAAGAAATGAAGGGACAATTAGAAGTAATGAAGTCAATTTTTAGGGAAATTAGAGGAATTTTTTCTCGAAGGGGCAATTGAGCATACAAATTTTGGTCAGTGAGAGACCCCTCGATTGAATGTATTCGTGAGGAATTGAATGGAATTGTGGTGAATTGAATGGAATTGAGGTGAATTGAATGGAATTGAGGTGAACTTAATGGAACTGAGGTGAATTCAATGGAATTGAGGGGAATTTAATGGAATTGAGGTGAATTTAATGGAATTAAATGTAAAATTGGAATTTTAGTGTACGAAAAATGGCCAGTGAAAGACCCCTCGACAAAAAACGTTCGGAATTAAAACATGCAAAGTAAAAAGTTGCTAATTAGTTTGGTACAATAGGCCTCTAGTGTCCGTTTATTGTAAGTTTCGTTGCCATCGCAATAAATGGAGTTGTACAAAATAATTGAATGGTCGGCTGGAACAACGTTGGATTTTACAAAATTTACATTTGAAAAATATACACATCCAATGCTGTTCCAGCCGACCGAACAATGATCATTTATCATTTAGTTTTTTGACAAATGAATTTAAGGATTTTGTTAATTTTTGTGTAATTAGGTTTCACTAATATGAAAATAAAGCTGTTCATTTAATTCATTGTTATAATTTTTTCATAGTCCTTACTGCTTAGATAGGATAATTCTCCGAATTTACCCATCATTCGAGTTACACTTGGAAATGCAGTCGAACAAAACCAAAATGGGTAACCTTTGGATAACAAACAAACAGCGACGGGCCCAAGGGGGGGGGGGATCATCCCCACCCAATGTTGAACGAAGTTGGCAAATTTTCAAAGCAGTTGGAAGATTTTCAAGGGAGTTGGAAAAATTTCAAAGCAGTTGGAAAAAATTTCAAAAGGGTTGGAAAAATTCCAAAGTAGTTGGCAAAATTTCAAAGCAATGGGAAAAAATTCCAAAACAGTTGGAAAAAGTTCAAAGCAGTTGATAAAGTTTCGAAACAGTTGAAAAACATAATTCCAAAAGAGTTATGAAATACTAAGGAATCTGAATTAGAAAAAACAAGTTTGCAATCAGTAGTTGACAATATATGTAAAGCCGGCAATAAATGGTATTTAACCCAATATTTTTACCATCAAGTGTTGGAAGAGATGCGGCCTCAAGAAATAGGTACCGAGTTGTAAATTTTTCAGTTACGTCGCATGGACTGTGTCATAAAAAAACCTTCTGGTATCATAAATTTAAGCTGTTACTTTCAGGTAAGCAGAATCATCATTAGGTTCGCTCTTCGTACATTGTGTTATAGTATTGCGAAAAAACAATATGTGTACATGAATTGAAATAATGAACTAAAAAAGATTCAAAGTGAAGTTATAAAAAATTTTAAAAAAAATTATGAATAGAAACTGCACGAAGGAGAAAAAGTTTGAGATAAAATTATGGGTAGTGACCACAGAATATCAGAAGTCACAGTCACAACAACAATCTTTCAAAATACCAAATATATCCTCAATTCCAAACACTAATTGCAATGAACGCTGCAAAAGAGTTCGAAATCGCCAACTCAAATTAGGAAATTTTGTTCAAAATTGTTTCTTCAATATGAGTTCCCATCTTTCTAACTCTATAATCTTTGCCCATAAACGTATAAACTCCTATACCACTAGCATTGGCCCGGTTACCTATTTGAAGCAGCGATCACGTGGTACAATTGTCCCCAGCGATGCACTGCGGATGCGCGAAAACTCAAATATTTCCAAATAGTTATATTCTCTTGTCAAATATATTTTGCAGATGTAAAAAACGTGACCTCACTTTTTCTCTATTTGTCAAATTCTGAGTTTGTTGAATGGGTCAACAGACATGGTAACTAGATTGCATCAATTTTATTTTCACGTTAGCAGTATAGGGTTTAATAAGTATGTGGTGAAACCATGATTGTGAAACGCAAACCATAGGTAGATATCAGCACCGATAGAAGGCCGGCAAAACCGAAGATAGAGATCTTCTTCGGTTGTTTATTGAAAACGGCCGTTAGTGGTCCGGATTTCATTCCACCCATCTTATAATTTCAATAGAAGTGAAACGTGAATGATGAACCTTCGAATATAATTTTATATTGTTCAATTTCATTGAACTCGAATAAATCCTCTTACAAATCTCCTAAGTGCGGCAAAGGAGGTTTTCAATGTCCATGCATGATGTCCTCGAACGCATTTATGGCAGCTGCGAGTCATAACGGGCCCAGAATGTTGTCGAAATTAACAAGTTTCAGCAATTTGGCCTGCTCGAGTTTTCTCCCGCAAATTAGGACTCAAAGAGTTGAATTTCAATGTTTTATACGAACACTCATGTAGGCATTACTACGGACATTCCAGTTGAACTTTCCCGTTAATTATCGTGTGCGCCGGAAGGATAATGAGTTTAATTTCGGGGTTAGATAAGTGGCGCCGGAAGTATTGGATTGACAGCAAAAATGTCAGATAACGAGGGTTGATTCACTCTTTAATTATGACGAATACCAAACAATTATTGTAAATTATGAGATTTCTCTTTCGATCCGAATAGAGCACTGGCCTTTCTTGTCAATAAAACGTCCTATATAGTATAATTGAAAGAGTCTTCCGGGTTTTTTGGCCGCTGTCTATTAGGAACTATTATTCTTAACATTTTGCCTACATCTGCGGTAGGCATCTCCAGGGGATTCTTGGTCTGAGATTGTAACTCGACCACTGAATTTCTGAGAGTTACGCCAGGTTCACTCCGGAGATATTATTTATACCCAGTTTAATAGCGGGAGAAGGCAGTGAGTTTACGTGCGCGATGTTGATTCGTCCGTCACTCCCACTTCGTATCGACTTGATTTTGGTTTTGTTTGAGACCGACAACCATGCGCCATGTACCGCGGGGGTTTCTTCATTCTATTCATGTTGTCTTTATGTACATAAATCTATATGGCTTCCATGTTCATCCTTGGACAGTAACTTTTGATATTCGAAATTGCCTCTGCCTTTGAGAAAACTATATTTTGTTTAATGTGACATGTTCGAGTGTCTGGCATCTTCAGGAGTTATATTTCAGGAGATGTTCTCACTGTTCTCACTCAGGCAGTTCAATCCAGTGAGAACATCTCCTGAAATATAACTCCTGAAGATGCAAGACACTCGAACTGGCGAAACGTCGAGAACTAATCTACGACGACGGCCTAAATGCTCGAAAGAACATGTCACATGGAACGATGGCCGCGAAAGCCTCAACCAATTCATTATATTTTGTTTATCTGTTAGAGAGCATGTTCCGTCTCATTGAGTAGACAGCATCGTTCGTGCTCCTTAAATCTCGTATTGATCGTTTTGTTGTACCAATGTAGACTTTGCCGCAGTCCCGAGGTGTTCCGTAAATATCGGCTTGTAAAAGTGGGTCAACTTTGTCTTTATGAGAGCCGGAATTTCTGTAGGATGAAATTGAACATTTACACTCGACAGCATGCATTCATCGCCAATGGATATAATGCGAAATGACTCAGACGGCAAGAAGAACAAAAATTTCCACACTTGATGATAACACATCACAACTCACTCCCAATGAAAGCACTGACTTACCATACATCCCTAAGGTCACAGATGGTATAGGTAGAATACTGAAGAGGCACAACATCGAGACCGTTTATAAGCCGACCCAAAAACTTGGCCAAATCAATAGAACTACCAAAGATAAAGTCAACCGACTTTCAAAAGCCGGTATTTACAGGATACCTTGCGTCTGGGGCCAAGTCTACATTGGTACAACAAAGCGAAGTATCAATACGATTCTGTCGACTAAATCAGACATTTTCTCACTAGCGGTACATGCTCTAACAGATGGACACAATATAGTTTTCTCAAAGGCAGAAGTTATTTCGAATATCAAAAGTAGCTATCCTAGGACGCACATGGAAGCTATTGAGATTTATAAACATGCAGACAATGAATAGAAAAGAGGAAACCCCCGTGGTACAGAGCGCATGATTTCCGGTCTCAGAAAAAACAAATATTAAGCCGATACGGAGTAAGAGCGATGGGCCTCACTACCTTCTCCCGCCATTAACAGAGGTATAAATAAAACCTCCGGATTGAACCCGTCGTCAGAGTCGGTAACTCAGCGGTCGAGTTACAATATCAGACCAAGAATCCTCTGAAGATGCCTACTGCAGATGTAGGCGAAACGTTAGGTGAAATAATTCCTAATAGATCATGGCCAATAATTCCGGAAGACTCTCTCAATGTTAGTATAGCTGGTCGTGAAAGCTTCAAACTATTTACTACACCTATAAAATATTTTGTATGCTGATTCGCTTGACCGATGATTCTCCAGGGTAATTTTTGAGGTTTCCTATAACCTCACAAGTTCTTCGTTATCAAATATAGGCACCTATTGTATTCAAAATAATTCATATTTGGTTATGATGCTATCTTTAAATTGATAACCTAACTTCATGTGAGTTGAATTCGGACAAATGAAAATTGATGAGTCTTTTTCTTCAATTATTTGATCGGGGTCATCTCCATATTCGACAGCTCAATCAATTTTTGTAGCCAATAAATAGAAATGTGTTTTGCATCACAGTATGCATCAAAAATGTTGATGATCTGTAACGGTGAAATCCACTTTCACCCTTCACGGAATATCCCGACGATCAAACATTAGAGAAGAGAACAATAATTGAATTATAGAGAAGGAAGATTGGAAACGAAGCGACTATACTTAAGTCAGTGCCATCTAGTTATTCCGAAGTCATTGAGACTTAGGACCTCGAGGTGGCGAATTCGATTTCGGAAGAAGGAGACATTTTCTAGACAATACTTTGTTTTTGACGTAGGGAATGATATTTTCTGGGCTAGACAGAATCGAAATTCAATCTAAACTTTCAGAATTCTTAATATCGGAAAATTGTAGTCGGGTTTTAACACTACTGATATATGGACGTTTCCTATTCTTATACTAATTTTTGCTCCATCCAGTCGGCGCAATGCAATCTGTTACGGAATGATGATACAAAGCGATTCACGTTCCTGATTCCTTTTAGTCTCGAAAGAGTTAACCAAGCATTTTTATCGTTCCAGTGCCTTAGTTCTCTGAAATAAGGTTTAGTTATTATATTATCTTCGGCGATTAATAAGTGGCCACTTTGGTTGGAGCTCAACAACACTGATAGGAGTTGATCAGTGATTTTATTCGGAGTTGATCAGTAACTTTGGTCGGAGTTGAAAAATAACTTTGGTTGGAGACAATGATTAATATTGACTGGAGACAAACAATAACCTGCGTTGGAGAGAAAAAGCAACCGCCTTGTTCCGAAGGAATAACTAGCAAGCTTCGTTGGGAGAAACCAAAACTGATTGCAGAAAACCAACATCTCATCCACTTCATTTTGTATTTTAACATTTTGACTCTTGTCATTATCAAATATTGTGAATGGTTTTGTTTGTTTACGACACAAGAATAAATCCCAACTGTAAAGTTTGGTTATCGACTTAAATAGAGGCATTTTTCCCAAGGTGGTCTCTTGCTTTACCGCTAGCCTGAGTAGAAAACCTTACACAAGTTCGGCACAAAGCACAAAGTGTCACAAAAAATAAAGTTTTACACTTCGTAAGACCGAAGGAACATGCCCTGATTAGTGTAGGATTGAGATTTCAATGAACCATTGAATTTCACAGTGGTTACACTCGAGTAGATTTTTCCAGTGAAGAATGGGTCGTCAATAGTAAAACGAAACGATCTTTTGCATCTGACATAAAAGTACATAAGTTTAAGCCGATTAATTGAAGGAAAATACACCAACAATGTACGAAATGGCGAAGGCACAGGGTAGGTTGATTAGATATTTTCTGGAAGAATGAAAATTCTGCAAATAGGTAAGTTGATTGTGAAAATTTTGTCTTTATTTCAATAACAGGCCTGAGAAAGTACATCATAAAAACATCAGTTCTAACCAGAAGATATTTCGTCTTTTTTCGGACGAAACCTGAAAAATATGTCATAATGACAGCAGACAGGCAAAACGGATGACAGAATCTGATCATTTAACCGTTCTTCCCAGGTTATCGAGCATAAAAAATAGGAGGAAATGATTAAAGTGCGTGTTTAATTTACTGTATCTTTCTGCTGCATTCGAGGAAGATTAAAACAACTGACAAGTTGACTTTTTGATACAAAAGAGGTCGAACAAATTTTTAACGGAATAATTTCATTCTGTAGAATGGAGAGGGGTGAAGTATAAAACTTATCACAATATTTCATTCCTTCAAACTTTTTCATCGAGATCCCCACTTATCACATTAATTAATTACTCATTCAACTTCAGTATAATCAATCATGGAATAAAATGTTCATTTTAATTTGGTGCAATTTGTTTACAACTCTATCCCTTCAAGATTTCCGGAAATTGATGAATGCCAAGTAAAACTTCTGTTCTCCGAGATTTCGCGATAAAACCCATGAAAAAGCTGGAAAGTTAATCAAAATGAAACTTTTCAGGAAGGGAATTTATATACTCAAAAATGGTGCCTTTTCGTAATTGTTGAAGAAGAATGGAAATTGTGACGATTTTTCAATGATTTTTTCAAACTATCGATCTTGAATATGAAAAAGAATGCAAGTTTAATATCGAGAAACATTTCAACTCTACCCAGATCTGTGAAAGTTCTTGTCAACATTTGGACATAGTGACAGAGTTCTTTTACTCTTATTGTGTTCAAACTTGAATCGTTATTTTTGAAAGGTGATAAATAACGTCAACTTGAACCATTTTAACGGAAGCATTCAAGACTGGAGATAAATCTCAAAATACTTCTTGCTAGCCATGACAATATAGTTTTAATGTTTGAATAGAATGGAAATGATCCCTGTTGTTGGATTATTGTTTAGAAATCTATCATCCGTTGAAGCGTTCTACCTTGACGCCCGACCTGAAAAAAGAAAATTGAGGAAGAGTAGATTTTCTGAAACTTATATGTTTTATCCGCTGAAATGTATTGAAAACTGTTGAATAGAGCCTTGTGTGAGGAGATTCATTTTGTATTTTATTTGTATTTTGAATGAGTGTTTGAATTGAAAAATAATCAGAAATAATGTTAATGGGCCAAACTACCACCACGTCACAACGATGGACTCATGGTGAGCTACCAAACTTTGTGCATTTATGAGATTTGAGTGGTGGTGAATGAATATCCGATAAACGTAGGTGTGAAACGATTTTTCTTATCACTCGTTTACAACAATCCCTCGCCTCGAACACTTTGTAGAATACTTAAATATGAAATAAATATCCAGGACTACTAAAAACAAGACCCGTGTGAATCTAGGAGGCTATTTCCTAGCAGACCGTTCGTCGAATACACCGGTCATTAGTGGCGTACGGAGCAAAACCTATATTGGAATTACGTTATAGCATGCAATACAGAAAATTGGGATCACAGAGTTGATTGAATTAGTATGAAACAAAGGAATGGAATACAAAAAAATTTGTTATGTGTTATGTGGTGAAGTTTTCATCCTCGGAATATTTGTATTTCATTTTATCAGGAACTATTTGTCGGAGCATAGCTATATTTGGCATAGTGAATTGTTATAGGGATTTGATTAGGTACACAAATAATCATCGACTCGCAAAGGAAGGAGGGTGTGATTATATTCATCCCTTTAATTTTAGAAATTTCAAAACTCAATAACTCGAAAACTATTAGCCGGAGCATTACCATATTTGGCATGTTGAATTTTTATATGGACGTGATTAAGCACACACAAAAATCATCGACTCGCAAAGTGGGGAAGGGGCTGATTATTCATCCCTCATATTTCAAAATTCGATATCACGAAAACTATGAGAAAATCTTATTTAGGCTGTTGGAGCAATATAGAGGATTATAATCACTATATGAATGCATAACTCTCAATAGATCTTGTTAAAACCCCGGTAAGAGGCATTCATTCTGCCGCAACATATTTGATTGAGATCTGAAGTGTTCTTCATGAGAAGAAGTGTGACTCAAGTTCAACATTTTGTGTTTTATTGACTTAATCATACTTATTTTTAGTGACCTGGACTGGGATGCAAGGAACGGTATTTCATATATTTGCCTTATGAAGTTAGTTAGGGGTGTATGACCGCTTCATCACCATCTGAACTCCGCCCTGTGATTTTACTTCTGGTGTATTTTTTATTTCTAGTTGTATTTTTGTTGGTAAATAAAGACATTATTATTATTATTATTAAATCAGTTTTTCGTTCATAACATCGAATTAACCAAGACATCTAAAATGACTCCGAAGCATAAATTTTCGTATCGACGGAATATGAACGTCCTCATCCGGTCATATCTTGATACTTGATTCAAACATTCTGCTACAAAGAAGAAGAAATAAATGGTGACAACCATAGACTAAAGAATAAAAAAGAAGGAGCATATCGTCAATTTGGCACGGAAACGGTTTTGATCTGAATTGGTCACATGGAAGAACTAATTTAATTCTCATTTATTAGATGATAATTGCGAGGATAATTGTCAAAGTCGAGTTGATGATTTGGTACTTATCGCAGCGTTATGTGTGTTCGGCATCGAGGATTTTTTTAGTGTTTTGAAAGATTTTTGTTGTGCTGAGGTGGGTACATATTTTAAGTTCCAACTTATAGTCAATTTGCAAGAACCATTCCGGTCAACAAAAACAATACAAATGATCCTTCCTTTATATTCCATATTATTTGGTGCCAACGCAGGAGGCTGATTGATGAATCAATAACATAATCTCCATATTTCAAGGCCGTGAGTATCCCTCATCGTTCTAGAATCAGAATTATAACCCTATCGGAAACCCCAGAGAATTACGCGAGTGCCTCATAGATCTTCCCAGAAGTGACCCATAGTTTTCCGAGCAGTTGAACATCAACCGGACAAAACGCTTCGTTCAGATCGAATTGAATAAACTTCCCCCTGATGAAATATAGAGTAATCAATGATATTCTCACGTATTCCACAGTCTTGAAAAGGTCTCCCATCCCTTTATCTACAGAGACCGCCTTTTGTTGCTGCTACGAGTGGGATCAATATCCATCATATAAATTGCGGATAAGCTATCGCTATATCCAGTGACGTATAAATTCGTAGCGAATTTATGCTCGACTGATATCGAATTCGAATTGTCGATTGAAATATTAGGGATATAACCGTTTCGGGTGTAGGTAACGCAAGCGGATCGCTCAAACTAAAGGCAGGATTCTATGGGATTAATCGGGACGAAACCGTCCGGACTCGCTTTAACGGACCAATTCAGACACGGCATCAGAGACCGAAGAATGAAATGAAGTTGTCATTCTCAATATGCTGAAATTCGTGACTACGTACATGAATTCATTGGGTTTTTTGGGGTTCTTCCATGACCTTGGTGCTTAGCCTTCCGATGCTTGGAGCGATCAGGGGAGTACAATAAATTTTGTTATATATGGACTCATAGCGAAAAAACCATTGAGTTTAAGGTCATATAGTTCTCACCACTTGATTCGTCAAACATTCAAGAATGGCATGGCAAGACCTATATGAAAATAAGTTCAGTGAGCTAGCAACGAGGTTAGCAACCCTGGCATTTTATTTCGAACCTAAAAAATGCACGTACCGTATATGATCTGAAAACTTTCGTTGCTGAAACCGTAAGTATTTACACCATATGTTTGCAAAATACAATTGCTGCAACAATACATCATCCGAGCAACAGTATAGTAAGGAAATTTCAAATATTCCAACACAAGTTTTTCTAGTCATACTTTTTTAAAGCAATGTTCATCCCTCTGTAATTATTGTCAATTCAGTGGAATAGGAAAGAAGCATTAATCACCCAAATCATTGACAAGATATAGGTCGGTATAGGTCCATTGAAAAAATGGAATAATATTTTTGGAGACGAAGTAAACTAGAGCCACATGTGGAAATCCATATTTGTTATTGAAATATTGTTAACTGTTCATTATGTTTCATTCGTATCACGTATCATTTTGGTGGTTTAACAGATTCCGGTGTGGTGCAATAAAAAATAGGTCTTATACAGGGTCTTTCACGAGGAACCTCACCCATATTTATACGGGAAACTACTGAACGTATTTTCATGAAATTCAGCACTTATAAGTATTTCACGATGCTGATGAAATCTAAAATATTTTCAAGGCATGAGCACTTCCGGTTTTTCCGGAAATGACGTCAACTTCCGTTTTTCAAATTAGAACACCATTTTTTTATTGCAGAAATAGATTCCTTAGAAAATTTCAAGTTATTTTGATGTAACATTTTTCAGTTTTGGTTGGAAAATTCTCTCTGAGCGGGAAAATTCGAAAAAAAAATCGAAAATAGAGCTCCGCTGAAACAAGAATAACTTCGAGGTTTTTGGATGGAAAATTTTCATTTTTGGGATTTTCCAAGATGTAATATTGATGTATCCACTTTGAAAATCGAAATCGCGATTCATGATACAGGGGGTGAAAAAATCGCTTTCGAAGTTAGGGATGACAAAATCGTGAAAAATCAATTTTTTCAAATTAGAACCCCATTTTTTTATGGCAGATATTGAATCTACGTTAGAAAATAATGTGAGTGTATGCATCACACCCTTGCCCTAAAGTGGATATTTTCTGAGTTATTCACAAAAAACTGTTTTTCGTCTTGAATTTTCAGCTATTCCTTTTCCCTTCACGCCAAAAAGATGAAATTTTCAGGAACTGTTACTTAAACCATGTTTTAGATTTTACTACCCTAATATGCAAGAGAAAAAAGTTACAGGTTGTTCCTAAATAGATGGCGAATTTTGAGTCGAATTTGTATCGGAAACCTCTTTATTTCAACTAATCGGCCATCGGTTTTCTCTCCAGTGATAAATAAATAATTCCTTATGAACCATATGCAAAAACTTACCATGTTTTACATTCTTTTTTTTTAATGATAGATATCATTAATTACATCTGCCAAATTCCTCTTTATTCAGTAGCATTTTGTGTTTACTATTAATTTGGTGATAATTCGTATTAAGTTATAAAATCGATCACTATGCCTAATTTTACCAATGAAGATTATTTAAATCTCATTCTACTTCATGGAGAAGGTAATAAAGTTGTAGATAGAACGATTCGACTGTTCATTGAGAGGTTTCCTGACCGACCCAGACCAACGAGAGATACCATTAACAGAACCATGACAAACTTGAGAAATGTCGGATCTTTCGTTAAGAAAACTATACACAGAGAAAAAAGTGTAGTAGAAGATGAGAACAACGAAATTACAGTTCTTGCATATTTTCGTGTGAATCCTCAAAATTCTCTCAAAGATGCCGAGATTGATCTGGGATTATCTCAATCGAGTGTTTGGAGAATATTAAAAAAACATAAAATGCACCCATATAAATTCAATAGGGTACAGCATTTGAAGGAAACTGATTTCGTCAGGAGAACAGAGTTTTGCGAAGAAGGGGTGAAAAATCTACAGCATGGTTCAAATAACAGTTCCAGAAAATTTCATCTTTTTGGCGTGAAGGGAAAAGAAATAGCTAAAAATTCAAGACGAAAAACAGTTTTTTGTGAATAACTCAGAAAATATCCATTTTAGGGCAAGGGTGTGATGCATACACTCACATTATTTTTTAACGTAGATTCAATATCTGCCATAAAAAAATGGGGTTCTAATTTGAAAAAATTGATTTTTCACGATTTTGTCATTCCTAACTTTGAAAGCGATTTTTTCACCCCCTGTATCATGAATCGCGATTTCGATTTTTAAAGTGGATACATCAATCTTACATCTTGAAAAATCATAAAATGAAAATTTTCCATCCAAAAACCTTGAAGTTATTCTTGTTTCAGCGGAGCTCTATTTTCGATTTTTTTTTCGAATTTTCCCGCTCAGAGAGAATTTTCCAACCAAAACTGAAAAATGTTACATCAAAATAACTTGAAATTTTCTAAGGAATCTATTTCTGCAATAAAAAAATGGTGTTCTAATTTGAAAAACGGAAGTTGACGTCATTTCCGGAAAAACCGGAGGTGCTCATGCCTTGAAAATATTTTAGATTTCATCAGCATCGTGAAATACTTATAAGTGCTGAATTTCATGAAAATACGTTCAGTAGTTTCCCGTATAAATATGGGTGAGGTTCCTCGTGAAAGACCCTGTATATACCTTCTTACTTCTTATTATACAAGAGCCAGAACCGAAGCCAGAACAAATTGTAATTGAGTATGAGGAACATAGAGACAATTATATGAAATATTCGGTTGTTCGAATCGATCCAGATTAAAGTGGTAGAGTCTTTTCTGATGAAGCAAGAAATGAGAATATTTCAAAACTCAGAAAAATAACTAACACTGAATAAGAACGAATAATGAACTGAAAAAACTATGAAAGATACTTTGAGGAAAAATTCAAAAAGTATTATTACTTTTATAAATGAACAAAAAGCAACGAAGTGTCACAACTAGCCCCCTGCTTTTCGAAAACAAAAACTATCCAAGAAATCTCTCAGTTTCGTTTGTAACTTCAGTTCAGAAACACGTTATAGTGGATGGTTGAAGTCGAGATAGTCAGTTCAAGAGCCACATTTTCATACAGAATCTTACTCAAATTCAGCGCATGCATAGAATGAAATAAAACCAATGCATTAAAATCAGAAAACTCCATTCCAGAGCAATATATTTTCTGCAAGAACTCGCTGGATGACATGCTTCTGAATAAATACCGTTGCACTTCTTTATTTATGGTCGTGACACAGAAGTATCGTAAAATCATGGAGCAGCTGATTGAGAATTCCACGAAATCGATAGAAATGCCGTTCGGTCAGAGGAATAAACACATGAATAGCTAGCTACCTCGAAAGAAATCATTTCTGCCAATAGAAACATCGAACGTGTCTTTGCCTCCCATCTTTTCCAGAAAATATTTACTATCCGCAGCTCTATTGAAAGAAACCGTAACACGTCCGATATATGCTGGTGGGATTTCGACAGTAAAAACTGCGAAATCCGGGAATAACTCACAGCGCCGAATGAAGCCTGGATTTCTGAATTTATTCTGTCTAAAGTTCAGTTACTCCCTTCAACTATAAATTGGACAGATGCAACCTAAAAATCTCGCTAAAAATGTTCAATCAATCGTTCACAATTACTTAAAGAAAATGTACTCAGTGATTTTGGGTGATCAGGAAGATATCTAGTATAGGAATAACACTGATGAATTTCGGAAAAAAATTCAGTGATATTCATAGTGAATCTTGAAAAAGCATAGGCTATAAGAATACTGAAAATTCAAGCACCTGAGCTAACTTTAGACGTGCACCGCCCCTATCTGCCTTTCAATGTCTACATAATTTCTACCTCAGAAAACTGCGTATTTTATGTCGGAAGTTATTCTTCCATCCATCAGTGTGAAATGAAAAATTTTGTAAAATTCATTTTATGTTAGGAAATACAATAGATTAGCATCACATCCGCAATAAATTTAATTTCATTTAAATTATTCCCAGGAAAATCCGTTTTCCATATCTAAAATCATTCATCCTTTTCGAGATTTAAAATGTTTCAGTATATATATATGTATTGTGTTTTTTCCTGATATTAATATGGGTATATAGGTAGGTACGGTAGTTTGCGTATGAAGTAATCATTGCGGTGAGGCTGGCGTGTTCGTGTTATTCAGATAAATCACGAAAATCCAAATGGACCGAAGCATCAAGAAAATATTGACAATTTCGAACTCCACAAACGAGTAAAACCATCATGATATTGTTCTAAAGTGAAGATTTCATCAAAATTGATCAAGCAATATTAAAGTTATGTATTAATGAAAAATCGGTCGAATCGGACAGATCACCCTGTAGATTCGCAATAGAGGCCCCAACCATAAAGCAAATATTGTTTCGAAACTTCTCGTCTTGACAAGTGTAAAACCCTGTATAAATTAATAAATAACCAGATTGAGTCAGCATCGTTAGGTACTTTCTCTTTTAGATTTCAACATGCTTCGACTTTTTTCATGATGTAATTCAATGTTCAGGATTTCAGGATTAGTGTCCTGAGTAGGAACTCAGGAACGCTAGGAAGACCCTTTTCCACAGTCCTGTTATATGAACGTGCGGAAGCTTGAACAGTATCCATTTAGATGCTGTCACAATTCAGAAAAATTAATTTCTGAACTGTGATAGTGGACTGGCGGAGATCCAGACTGAGATTTAACCACGGTGAGAGTGCTGTCATCGATCAGAAAATAGCTACAGACCGCTTTCTGGATTGTTACCTTTCATCTGGGCAGCCTAATTCTTCACCTCGATGAGGAACACCTTATAGCGAGGACGCTTTATAGCAATGCTAGCAGTAGCTTTCTAGTTGAATATACCGAATGCGAAACCTAGAGAATGCTCGTCCGCTTCAAGGTCGTCATCGAGGTGAAGAATTATGCTGCACTGATGAAAGGTAACAACCCAGAGGCCAGTCTGTAGCTATTCTCTGCTCGATGACAGCACTCTCTCCCTAATTAGTTTAACACCTCTGTCTGGATCTTCGGCAGTCAACTGTCAGTTCGGAAATTAATTTTTCTGAATTGTGACAGCATCTACATTATTATTGAAGGTATGTTTCTCCATAAAGCGTGATACTCTTTTCATTAGTAACCCATAAGTAAATGTTTATTTCTGTCCATTGGTGACTTTAGGAGGCAATGGTATTTTCTCATCAGACATTGAGTTTGTTTGATTTTTCTGTTGACAGCGATTTCATTCAGTTCATTTTTACTAGAAAGTTTTTTTATATTACTTAGGGACCTTTGCACCGCTTTGGCTTTGTTGCTGAGCGTCAATTTAGGTCCAGTTTTGCAGGTAGTTTAGCATGCTCAAGTGTCACTTTAACTCTAATAATAAGCTAAGGCGGTGCGAGCGGCCCTTACACCTGTATCACCTGTAATTGGGCATGTGCCTGTAACATATTTAAATAAATTACTTAAGTAACTGGCGAGTTACTATACCCCTCTGGTTTTGAATAAGGATTCTGCGTTTTTTGAGAGTTGACAGGCAACATTTTTTTTAATTAAGTTGATACTGACAAACTAGTGCAATTCGCGTAGTATCATTTCCATTGTGGCAAATATTTCGAATTGATTTCATATCATTGAGTGATTTTAAACCCAAAAAAGGCTCAGGAATTAATTTTGAGTTTGTAGGGTGGCTCAGTTAAGTTAATATGAAGGACCTAGTTAAAGTTCAATTAAAAAAGGAGATTCAACAGATACGATGAAATATAAATTAAAGTTTTCTACACTTAACAACTTCGAAATATAAATTAAACACTGGAGAAAACATTGAAATATATATATATAATATATATACAACTTAACCAGTGTAGCATAACCAGAATTTAACAAACATGGTGAAACTAAATGACATTTATGTCCAAGAGTCAAAACAACTTGAATTAAATGAGAATTCCCTACTTCGGTAGACTGGAAGTCAGATAGGGTTGAGTTTCGGAGGTTGCACCTCTGACAGCTCGCGTTTGAATCCACACATCATCATTGGATCGTATCATTGAGTATAAAAATATTAATACTCAATGATTGAGTAAAAAATATTAATACTCAATGATAGTATGGAGCGCACAAGTACAGACGGAACAAGTTTGGCAAAGACCGGTCTTTCTCAGGACCAACAACACCCTGATGACGGCAGGCGAATGCTTGCCGAAACGTCGGTAAATACCAACAATATTAATTATGGAAATAGCCCAAATAATGTCCTAACTTAATTTGGGTTTTCTCTCCCAGTCTTGTCTGACGAAGAAGTCTGATTTAGACTCCGAAACGTTACGCTCCAGAGTTCAAAGTGTTTTCTTTTTGTTCATTGTTAGGCAATTTATTCTTGTAAAGTTTTGGCCCCTGACAAATTAGTGCTCAAATATTTAGCAGGGGCCTATCTTCTATTATTTAAAAAATTTTTCTAATTGTTTCTTGTTTCAGAGACTGGGAGAGAAAACTCAAATTAGTTTTCAGGAATATGCAAAGACCTCCCAGTCAATATTTCAATAGATATCTTATTTATACTGATATTATAAATGTGAAAGTCCGTGTGTTTGTTTGTCTTAAATGGACTCTCGAACCAGATGACCAATATCGATGAAACTGTCACTATAATGTAGAGTAGAGAATTTATTAGGGAGGTTGTCATGTAAAGTTCATTCCTATACAGGGACTACCAAGTTCGACGGCCTATTAGGTGTTTGTGGGGACCTGGCCCTATTTGAAATCTGAAAATTGGGATTATGATATGGTTCGACATTATCTACTGAGCTGCAGAAGTTTTAAAGACTCACCACTGATACAGGGTAGGAAAAAAATTTCAAATATTTTTTTTTCTGTTTTTTTTGTTTCCAATCTCGATAGAGTATTCAATTCTGAATACAATCGTTTTCAAGTCGTTGTTTTCGTCGAAATACTTTTCAAAATATCGAGAAAAAACTGAAGAAAAAGGGAGATAAGAGTATTCGGTATTATGTTTGTAATTTATATTCTAAATATGTTAAGCACAAACCGTTTTCACATTTTTGAAGTCGAAGACTGTGGAAATATTGTATATTTTTTCAGAATTTCGAAAAACTCGTCATAGGTGTGTTCCAAAAGTTGGGTCAAGAAGTGGGATCAAGGTTTTCATTGGATTTTGCGAAGAAAAATAATGATTATGTTCAAACATGTTAATGCTCCTAAAATGAATAATTCTTGAGTTATTTGGGATTTTCTGATTTTATGTCGTACTTAGCGTCAAATTCATAAAATTGGTTTCATATCAACAATGACCTTGATCATAGAAGATAAATTATTCCAAGAATTCACAAGTGACCCATTTATTTTTTGAATTCATTCATCATTGTTGATATGAAACAGATTTTATGAATTTGACGCTACGTACGACATAAAATCAAAAAATCCTAAATAACTCGAGAATTAATTATTTTAGCGGCATTAGCATGTTTGAATATAATCATCAATTTTCTTCGCAGAATCTAATGCAAACATGAAAAAATAGGGTTCTAATTCGAAATGCGAAAGATATGAGCCAATCTTCAAAAAATGTGTAAACGGTTTGTGCTTGATATATTTAGAATAGGAATTACAAACATAATACCGAATACTCCTATCTCCCTTTTTCTTCAGTTTTTCTCGATATTTTGGAAAGTATTTCGACGAAAGCAACGATTTGAGAACGAGTGTATTCAGAATTGAATAGTGTATTTTTTTTTAATATTTTTATCATCCCCTGTATAACAGAAAGTGGTCAAGCTTCAAGAATATTTTAGCTAGGTAGATAATGTCGAATAATATCATAATCCCAATTTTCAGATTTCAAATAGGTCGGGTTTTCGAGAAATGTCTAATAGGCCGTCGAACTTGGTACACCCTGTATAATGAAAACATAAAAAAAATATAGCTGGGTCAACTATAAGAGATAAAAAAACATGGTCACTGACAATTTTGTATGACAGTTATCTACAGCATTCATGCCCGATGAAAAGGCTTTTACAGTACAGTTTTCTAAAGGATACTTTTTAAGTTACGGGAGGTTGAACGAGGTTATAAAACTGGGGTCGCGATGGACCCACAGTATACATTCAGTACCGTTTTAAATTGGAGTATTACGCGAGCGGAGCCGCAGGTTTGAGCCAGTATTCAATATATATCTTAGTAAACATTCAGAAAATGTAAAGATATTGAGATTGTGTATACAGGGTATTTCAGAATAAGGTTCCTACGAACTATGGGTCTCTGCCTCACTGTTTCTGAGATACAAGGTGTTGAAATTAAAAAAAAAAATTGGTTTTATGAAATTATTTTCTACACCGTACACGATCTCTTTTTGCGTTTTGGCAAGTTATGAGTATGCATCAAGACACATTTTTCCCGATACGAAACTATGTTTAATTCGTACCAGTGGGCGTCCGTACAGAATTCTGTCCGAACAAATTCGGTGAAAAAATTGGAACGCCAATGATTTTTTTTTAATTTTAAATTACTTTCTTAATCACCACATAATTAACATTACGAATTGTCTCTTGAGATTTTCACCTGCGACGAAATTTTTCTGGGAAAAAAAATAAAATGCAATTTTATCTAGGAAAGTTACGAAATTCTTTGATTACTTCCAAAATGCAATTTCATCTAGGAATACTTCTTCTTGGAATACTTCACAAAATTCAGAAAATGTGTTCTATGGCGTAACTACTAAAACGCAAAAATATGTGTACGGTAAAATTTTTTTTTCAATTTCAACACCCCGTTTCTCAGAAACAATGAGTCAGAGACCCACAGTCCATAGAGAGTTTATATCATGAAATCATGTGAGGTTTAAGATTCCGAATTCACGGAACCTCATTCTGAAAATTAGTCGGCATTCGAAGCACATGCTGAATTTGCATTAAATTTTTTTTCTGGGGAAATATTCGTCGCAGGTAAAAAACTCAACAGACAATTCTTACTTTGAATCATATGGTCATTACGAAAATAATTTAAAATTTGAAAAAAATCATTGGCATACAAATGTTTTCACCGAATTTTTTCGGACAGAAGTCTGTACGGACGCCACTGGTGAAAATTGAACATCGTTTAGTATCGGAAAAAAGTGTTTTAATGTGAGTACAACGTGCCAAAACGCAAATAGAGATCGTGTAGGGTGTAGAAAATAATTTCATAAAACCAATTTTTTTTTAAATTTCAACACCCTGTATCTCAGAAACAGTGCGTCAGAGACCCATAGTTCATGGGAACTTTATATAATAAAATCATTTGAGGACTGAGATCCCGAATTTACGGAACCTTATTCTGAAACACCCTGCATATGTCTAATGTCAGGATTTGAATGATATATATCACTCACCTGAGGGTAATCCCCTTCTTTGGTCTGATAACCAAAATGAAAAAAATACGTCTTAGCCCCCCTCCTCGCGTGAAGGTAGCCCACATGCACTAGAGGCGCCACTGTGTGTCCGTCACTCAACGCTTCCATCGTACTATCGCGCACATTGATAGGATGCTGTATGGGCTTATCCCAGTCCGTATATTCGTTCCGGACTGCAGAGAAAATCTCGTTCAGATGGTACACATAGGTGTTCCGGATGTAAGTCCTCAAAATCCTATTGCGCTGGTCTTCTTCGAAACCGTACTGTATATCGTTCGCATTGAAGTCATTGTATGATTCAGTCGTGGTCACTCCGATCATCACTTCACTTGTTATAAATGTTTCCGAAGAATGCTCCATAGCGTAGAGTGGATCTGGAGCTTTTTCGTCTATTGGGAGGGTGGGGGCCATACGAGGGACGAAGCGAACAGCTTCCAGGGAAACGTCCATGAGCTCCTCAAGGGTCCTGAAAAAAAATTATATACAAAACCGAACGAGGTGAACTTTTTGCGGTTGTGCAGTATAGAGAAGCGATTGGAAGACTGGAAAACTCTAAAAGAATAAATGAACTCACCCAGTGCCGGATTAACCACGTAGCAGGAATTGCTACGGGCCCCGCGCATAAGAGGGCCCCGCACTTTCATACCAAAAATATGAATTTCTGAGTGAAACTTATTGAGATGTGCTTCAGTATGTTCACTTTAACGCAGGGCTGTCGATAGCCAAATAGTCGCCCAAACGGGGGTCTACTTTGGAGATCTTAAAAATTCGGCATTCAGGGTTTTCTAACCACAAATATTAACAAGAACATTGGAGAAATTTTCATCAACAAAAAAATCAACAGTTTCAACTTGACAAAAAACTTCAGTTAACATTGTCCAGGAGAAAATAATAAGCAGATATAGAGGATATCTGGATTGATCGTGATTATACTTCAGAAGGTTCTACATATTAAAGTATCAGGAAATCTTTATATGAACTCAGGTCCTATTATGGATATGTCATGATGTGGTGTTTGACCATATTACCGATAAGCAGCTGAATAATGGAGAAGTAGACATACTATATGAGAATTTTTTAATATTGAAAATTAATGATCTGTGCTGGCATAGGATTATACCTCAAAATACTTCCACCTACAAAAGTGCCATTTAATACATTTTCGGGAACTTATTTTACGCATATATCCAATAAAAAATTTAAGGGAAAATATTGTACAGAAATAATATCACCTGGATTTAAGACAGTGAGTAATGTCCTCCTCTTCATTAGTCTTATTTACAGATATGCATCCCGTTTGTTGCCCAACGTTAAGCCTAATGGATTCTCCATTGTGTGACGTCGCCCAGGGGCTGAGTGCACTTCCACTCAACAGAATTACTCGGCTGAACAGACCTGAAACAAATTTATAAATCTCAATGGGAAGATTAGAAACACAAGTTTAATCGATCTGAATTAAAAATAAAAGTTCTCAAAATTAGCGAACATGCGTTTCCTGATTACCAAATTTTCGATGTTGCTATTGATACTTTTCTGAATCAAGTTACAAAATTGTTTTTATTTGTTTTCTCCAACTGTGGGTTCCCGGAAAAGTATTCTCAATATTTGATAGCCATTACAGATCCCTATATTTTCCAACAGTTTATTTATGTGTACATAAACTCATCTTAATGATTTTGATTTCAGCAGCCAAATGCTGAGTTATGAAAATTTAAAATATATTCATGGTGGCAGATGCCTGAAAGTCCATTATTTCTTGAGTTTGTTGTTTATTTTGACAAGTTTATTTAGGATGTTCCAATAAGGAAATACAGTCAAATATACATTTTGAGCTCTGTCTGGTTTTTTTCACTTGCATGATTGATAATTTTTTCAAAACTGCGAAGAATTTTTTAGAAACCGGGTCTCGTGCTAAACATGGAGAATTTTTCGAAAATTATCTAAATTATACAAAAATACACTGACAATATCTCCAGATATTGAAGCTTCAAGTGCCAAATTATTTCATGAATTTTCCACGATGTTCGTTTCAATTATATTGGAAAATTGAATGGAATATTAAATGCAGCATTCAGAAGAAGTTTTATCTGAATGTTCAAGTATTCTTTTCAATTTCATTATTTATTACAAATGAAAAAGAAGTTCAACCTGTAATTTCATTCAGAGATGAACTAAAAAAGAGGAAAATGAGAAGTACATTGAGAAATTTCCCAAACAAGAGACAATACCACAATCGAGGAATAATAATCGAGAGAGCATATCCGATCGGTTGATACACTTTTCGCACCCACATTTCGTTGGCCAACTTGGATTCGTGACCCTATGAATGACCGAAATTTTTAGCGAACGTATTATAAATTAGATCGACGCCAAAAAGTCCATGTATCGATCCATTCGTGACCATCAAGTCACCTCTATTCCACCTATTTCCGAAGGTTTTCAGGCCGAACATTAAATATTAGGCTAGTAGGGTAACCCAGCGGGCACAAAAACATCTACAAGATGTTAAAAGTAATAGATTTCGAGACATTGGACATCCACCGCGATGTTCTGTTTACACATAAATAGAACTTTAATAGAACAGCCAATGTCCGACGCAGGAGGCTGTTATCAGGATGTCAGACATAAGTTCTTCGGAATTTTTTTGATAGCCTTCTCATGCACACAATGGAATATTTTCGGAGTATTTCACGCATTTTGGATCTCTGTTGATAAAAATTTCATGAACTTATTTTCTGAATTTTAAGATTTGAAAAAATAGAAACTTCTTTACCTTCACGGAGGTCAAATGAATAAATTTTGGGACACAAAAATTTAAAAATAGTAATCATTGAAGTGATAAATGAATACCATTTTCCAATTTTACGTCAGCAGGAACTTTAACAATCGAACTGAAAAGATGTATTAGATGTTATCACTGAAAAAAAAACCGCTTTCGACCTTATATCCTCTTCAACAGATAACATATTTCTTGCGGTCAACTGTAAGGTTGAGTTTCCATGGGAGAAATAAAACATTTTAGCAATGAATTACCAAGTATTTTGAATTTAAATGTTACAAATGAAACACAATATGTTCATGCTATATTATGTTTTTGGGTGAATATTCTGCACTGAATTTTGTCATCAAGCGAATAATACATTCAAAAACTTTTTTCTATCGAGTTTATCTTTTGGGTGCTACCGAAATATCTTTCGCGGTCGACCTCTTGGCTACCTCTGCTATAGGTGGTTACTCATCTAATCATCCCCCCTTTTTTTTGCATTATCAATTGAAGCATGAAGTTGTTTATTTTTTCTAGTTCCTAGGACAAATATCACAACTAGAGTTAAACCGCCTAGTTATTTCCAACCATGCTTTTTTCCTTTGATTCACCGTTGAGCCCTTCCTTTTTTGTGCTCGATGATATTTGTGCACTCTTCGGCAATATCCAGAAAGCAACATTTTTTACGCTCTGTCAAATTCTTGCTACGCTTTAATAATTATCCACATAAAAAAATTTTTTTTGCTCAAAAACAATTCATTCAACACAATCACAACAGATGAGTAAAAACTTGATCTTCTGTATAGAAAACCACTTCAGTTTAAATTTCAGGAGTAGAGTTTCGAATGATGTTCGCAAATTTTATCGTAAAAACATGAATTTTTATGTGGCGACGTCTGTTGAGCTTGAAACAAACTTGTGATTCAGTCGATAATCATCAGTTATCTAGTTCAGACGACAGAAAAATACTTCTGAAACGCAGTTAGGTTCAATAACAAGAGGTTATCGGTTGGTTAGAGTTATCGAACCATTTACTATTGGACTGTTAACTCAAGACCTCGGAAACCGACCATAAGTCATTCATAATTATTTCACCCAAATCATCAGTGTTAAGGGGTCCGTCAAGTTTGCCCGGTAGTTGTGGCATTTTTACAAAATTTTTTGTATATTGCTAATGCTAGGTAAGTGCTGGCGAGTGCTGAAAAAAAAAACTGGAAAGTCTTCGATGGTACTCGTGAAAATGAAAATTCAATTTTCCGTGCCAACTTGTATGCAGCCCGGAAAAACCAGCAAATTTCATTGAGAGCTTGAAAAAACTTAATGCAAGCTAAGTGCTGAAGAAAAAATTTGAAAATCTCACTCAGGGCTGGAAAAATTTGTAATTGAATTCTCCGGGCCAACTTTATGCAGCCCGGAAAACCCAGCATTTTTCAACGAAATTTTGAAAAAAGTTAATGCTAGCCAAGTACTGGCAAGTGCCGAAAAAAATTTCTAAAAACTCACTCAGGAGTGGAACAATTTGCAATTGAATTTTCCGGGACAACTTTATGCTGCCCGAAAAAATCAGAATTTTTCCATGAAATCTCAAAGGAAGTTGATACTTGTGAAGTGCTGGCTAGTGCTGAAAAAATTTGAAAAATCTGACATGGGAATAAAAAAAATAGGTTTTATCCAACACATAACAATTATGAGATTTCTCATTAATGTCACTAGTATGTTATGATCCATAACGCACTAGTGACTTATGGATTATAACCCACTTTCATATTTATTCATAACTATTACATGCTAAATTCACACTGATATTGAAATTTGAGAACGCTAACGGTTTTTTCTTATTTGAAGTTATTGTTACGCTAAATTCACACAAAGCTCTCGATAAAAAATGCTGGTTTTTCCGGGCTGCATACAAGTTGGCCCGGAAAATTGAATTTTCATTTTTACGAGAACCATCGAAGATTTTCCAGTTTTTTCTTGAGCACTCGCCAGCACTCACCTAGCATTAGCAATAAGCAAAAAATTTTGTAAAAATGCCACAACTACCGGGCCAACTTGACGGACCAGTGTACAGATTGGAAAGCAAATATCCAAGATAAACACGAAAATCATTCAGAGAAAACATGAGAAAATATTGAGTGCAAGGTTCAATTATGGATTCGATAAAAGAACTAACAAATCGATTCAGGTCAATGAAAATGAAATGTAAAGTCCGAGCACATGGTTCTCCGTCGAAAAAGTTACCCGCCTGCTAGTTAGAGCGTGTTAGAGCACCACAGTGTGGTTCCATTTTCAAGTAAGTAATCTTGAATGCTCCTATTCACACATTGTGTCGTCCCTCCTCGAATTGCATGATGGGTTATACAAATAAAATGTTGTGTAATCTTCTCGCCAATGTTAAGAGTTTAAAGTTAGTAAACGTCCATATATATCGGTAGTGTTAGAAACCGACTAAGATTTTACGTTGTTAGGAAAGTTTAGATGGCGCTGAAATCGCGCTTACTGAAATTGAATTTCGACTTTGTCGAACCAAGAAAATAACATCTTGTGCGACCAAACCAAAGTATTGACTAGAAAATTCCACACCTGTAATTTTCAGCCAATTCATCGCAATGATTTTTAGTGGAAATTTTTTCCTCGTGGGTTCCCAAGCGAATTTTACTGAAATTTCTTAAATTTATGTGTTTTGTATATTCTTTGGACTATTATGATTACAATTCATATGAAAAACGCAATTATAATAAACTATGGCAGGTTGTTTGGAAGTAGTTGCTTGTTCTCGATTCTTGAGCAGTTGGAGCAGACCTCATTGCGTCAATTATATAATTTGGTGTGGAATTTTCTTACCGAATTCCAAACGAGGTCAAATTAAATCCTCTAATGGTATTAACAGTAAAAATTTCTTCTCGAGCCCGACAGCCGCACGACATGTTCTTCAATCATCATATTTAGTATACTGATATCTGGCGCTTTAAGATATTTTATAAATGATTTCGGAATAACTAAATGTCGCTAACGTAAGTGTAGTTGCTCCGTTTCCAATCTTTCTCCTCTATAATCTTTGCTTCTCGCTTTTCCAGTTCTAGGAATGACAGTTCATGCATAAAAACAAGCTAGGATATACAAAGAAATGGTATACAGGTATCCAAAGACAGACTACATCTCAGGCTCAACTGCCGAAAGTAATATTTTTCTACGGCAACGATGGATTTACTCAATATTTGAGCTGTACTTCCACATTGCCATTAGTGTTAACGTTTCGTTTCGTTATACCTCTGAAACTCTGTTTTGATGGAATCAAATCACATCCACTAGAAATGTTAACGAAATGATCGAATAAATAAGTTCATGAATGTTCATTCCGAAGTAAACGGATGTTTTGTCCACATCAATTTGATTTGTCTCCTCCATTGACATGAATGAGAAAATATCCAATTTTCCCATTCACTGGAAACGTTATCACATAGGTACTCAATTCGAGTATACTCTTCGAGCCTACTTCTCCCGCAGCGAAAAGAATAACGTAATGATCTGGCCGCAGCAGATGCGTTCAACTTTGTTTCGAAGAACGTAAGTTTTCCAACTTCTTGATAGGGTTTTTGGGCTTGTTCCACAAGACAATGCGCTCCTTGTCTGAAGCTGGGGAGGAAGAGATAACGAAAGAGGGACTGATAACAATTCGCGAGTTCCCTTATATAAATTTCAGATTTGGGGTCTTTTGATAGGTTGACCGGCCAAGATTGGGTATCGCAGATCATTTTCCCGGAGGAATCGATGGCGCCGGGAGTTGCTGTAGATATCCCAAAGTACTTCGATGAAAACTTGGCGAAGATATATACATCCCACTTTACAATCTCGGGAAATCTGATATTCACCTACTACTGAAGGTTTTATTGTAAGATAATTTTTATTGAAAAATTATACTTAAGTTTGATTGATATCATCAGAATGTAAGAGGTTAGAAGTTGCGGACAAAACTAGTTGAACTTTTAATGTAGTTGATACTTGGTTGACTTCTGTCTTAACGATCGCATGGGTCCAAAACTTTATTTTTTTCAAAAGTCTATATCCAACCAAACGGCATAGAAGTACAGTATAAGACTCATACTCCAGGATCCACGGCCTAATTTTGAACTTGATTACTATTAAGCTAATTTCACGTAAGTAGCTTCTATTTGATGCGACGTCCAGTCCAACAATATCCTGTACGAACCTCTCCATACAATAATACAATAAGCTGACCTGATGATTCTACAAAATTTATTACTAACTAGATAATTATCTGAATTATTTGAAAATATATTTGTCCTACAAAATTTATGATTAAATTAGAGAGTCCGCTCCTTTCAACATGTATCGATAACGAGGTCATCAAAAGTGATTACTAACCAGCTGATATTTTCTGTTGTACTTACAATATTTATATAATTTAACAGTCATATTGTCCCACAAATTGCGTGATATGTTATCTATTCTAGATTATGGTAGCTAAAAGAGGTGGCAAGGATATGATATGTCGACTTGGTAATTTTCTAATATTTATAACTGGATGTTTTTGTTAAATCTCAAGATAATTATCTATTTGACAAACAAAATTTATGATCTAACAAAAAGTCCCCCCCTTTCAACATGAATCGATAACGAGGTCTTTAAAAATGATTAGGAACCAGCTGATTCTTTTTCCTTTGGTTAATATTTATGTAATTTGTCAGTCATATTGTCCTACAAATTGCGTGTTCCGTTATCCTGGTTCTACGCTCAGAAGTTGAGAATACCACAAGACCATTTTTCTTTTTAGTAACTGTGGGTCAGAAGTAATATCATAATAGGTTAGTTAATAGTTTCCTAAAGAATAAAGTTTAAATTTAAAGATTTTTTTACTGTATCTTATGTAACAAATAGGGAAATGGAAAAATAACAATTCTTGTCGTACTAGTGCTACATATCTGTTTTCTTGAAGGACACTGTTTTATTTGAGCAGATAACATACTTATTATGATATGTCATGTAATATTTTTCTTCCAAAGTTAGTAATGAGAAAATGTTATGGTGGTATCAATAATTTCTGAGTGTAGGACCGGGATAACGTACCATACAACTAGGTACAAACAAAAAAATCATTTTTGATGGTCTTGTTATCGATACATGTTGAAAGTATAGATTTTGCAGGACAAATATTTTTTGAATGATTCAGATAATAATCTTCAACAAAAAAATAATCCAGCTAGTAATAAATTTTTCAAGAATCATCAGATCAATATGTTTTATCCTTCCTACCTCTGTTAGCTTCTACAATGGAGAGGTTCGTACTGGATGTTGCTGAGCGTCTCATCGAATAGAAGCTACTCACGGAAAATTAGCTTGCTAGAAATCAAGTGCAAAATGGACCGTGGGCCCTGTACTATCAGAGTGATTATCTTGTGAATATAATGGACTCATTATTGCATGCGTAACAATAAAGGCATTTTGTCACAGCTGCCACAATGTCAACATTGTGTTTGGATCAGCTGAATCGGGTGAAAACTTGTAACGACGTCACGTTGAATTCTATTTTTTTTTAATTTGATTTGATTGCTTCTAAGAGGGGATAGTTGAATTTAAAGTTTCCATCAACCTTATATGATAAATACTTTCTTTTGAAGTAATTGGGAGCTGTTGTTTCAGAACCCATTTGTTGTATTGTTGTGAATTTTCCTTTAAGCTCAAAGTGAAATTTTATATTTATTTACAATAATTTTTTCTTATTTACATGATCAGTTTAGTTCAACTCATCACCGAAGATTTTCAACCGATTTCAACCGTACTTCAGACTCTCGAAATAATACCGAGACTATCTGAGTATGGTAATAAGTATTTTTCTATGTAAAGTGCTTCGAAAATGCAAAGTCGATGATCTTCTCTTAAAAGCAATAAAATCATGTATTTCATTTGTGTCTCCTCTAGAATCTGAAAAAATTGATATCAAGCTGATACTTTTTTTAATTTGCGTCATAAATTTCTCAAAAGATAAATATCATATCTCAGAAAATTGTAAAATAATATCATGAGCACTCTAGTTATAAGCCACGGAAATAACCTTACATCTCGTTTGCTATCTAAATAGGTACAATTTTCATTCCTACTGAAATTACAGCACATACAACACCTAAAAATGTACTCAGGACTTAGTGCTCGAAATATCGAATTGTTTTCAGGAAGTGCTTAGTAATTGATAGCCTTTTGTGGAAATCGGTGCTTAGTGCCCGCGACTCGGGAGCCCCTTTTTCCCAGTGCTTAGTGCTTAGTGCTCGAAGCACTAATATTCAGTGCACGGCGCAGCTCCAATTTAGCAATATTTCATAATAAGAAATGATGCTGACAATACCTGTATTTTTATACAATTTTGTATACAATTCTCCACATTGTGTGCGTCCAGCTAAATTAGGATGTAGAGTTTCGCTTAGTACCGAAAGTAAAAAAATAGGTAGAGAATCTCATGGATGTATCTCTCTTCAGGCGTATATTTTCGAAAATTCATAAGCTATTGTCTAATATTGATCAGTCGTAGATGAGCTACTGGAGAATACATTTTTTCATACTGAAGCAGGAAATTTACCATGTTTTCTATCGACATTATTTTTTTTCGGGAAAACGAAGTTCGAAATAGTCACGGGGGGAACGAAACCCGATGAATCAACGATATAGTTCGAATTAATACTTCCAGAACACTAAATTCAGTTTTGTCCCAGCCAATCCAATTCATCTTCTGCAAAACACGCGAATCTCTCGTTTACGACAGGATATTGTGGACATTCAAATTGATCAACTTTGTTCAAGCTATTCATAAGAACTACATCCCCAACATTAGAATTCAGGATGTTAACGGAATTAATTTACGCCTTTGGTGAGACATATTAGTTTTGATATAACATGATGAACTCAATATATTGCTATATTTTCGTTTTTGAAATCTCATGGCCAAAAAAAAAATTGCTGAATTCGCTTCATAGAGATGACATCTAAATTTTGAAACTGGCCTTCAATAACGGCCAGAATTCAATCGCACTGAAACGAACCAAACCTCAACAAACCTATTCTAAATACATAGTAGGTACCTGATTCAACCTATCCTTACCCAACGCATCCTGAATTAACCATAAACCTCAACTTAAATGTTATTTTTTGTATGAAGGTACTTTGTCTAGTACAGAGTTGTGAAATAATTATGTGACAGGTATTATACAAGCGCAGAAAAGGAACTGATATTCCTCCACGAAGTGGCGAGTTTTGAATGAGCGATTGTTAGAAAGAGCCTACTGCACGAGTATTATACATTATTTTCTCTAATTCATTGAATTTTTATCAAAATTAATCAAATATTTCCATAAATATCGTTCAGGGACTTCCGCATTGAAAAATATTGATTGGCAAAACTGTTTTCTCTCCCATACATTTGACAGATAATTTTACCATGACATTAAATTTTACCATGAAAACTGTGTGAGCATTAGATATTCTCGCATGATTTTGTTCCACAAGAGGTGGCAACATGAACGGATTTGGCACATAATTAGAGAAACACTATTTTTCCATCATTGACTTCATATCAGTTTCATAGTATTACTATAGCTTCTCATCTCGATACATTTGCATGACTGTAAGCTAAATCCCCAAGCTATAACTTTATTCACATGATTCCAATAAACGATCCGTTTCAGAAACGTTGGATATGAATTGAAAATAATTTTAATCAATATATCATAATAGATGTACGGATCCTGATTTAACCAATCAGTTATGATAATTCGATAGATACGTTCGATGTGATCTGGTCTATTTCAACAGATGGAAGTTGCGTAAATAATTACCTTGTCTCTGTACTTTGTATTAGTGTTGGTATTGTGTTGAGCTCAATCAATGAATTATTTACAATTATCAATGATTTCGCGAATCTGATAATAATATATGATATTCGATGTTCAAACTGAAGAAACAAAAAAACATTCCTCATTTCATACATATACAGGGTGTCCGGGGAATAACTGTACATAGTCTCACCAGAGATAGAGTTGGACTAGGTGATTACTGATTGACTATAAAAAATTAATTTCTGGATTTCCCTAGAAAGCTACAGGGTGATTTTTCAACTCCATGGAAATACTTCGACCATCATGAAATCCAAACTAATTGACGGATATTATTGAATCTTTGGAGGTTATTGGCACATGCTGAGGTCGAGTCAGAAAGATATCAATTATTTTATTATTCCAGGGCCGGACTCATCAATCTTCATTTAAAGTGTTCAGGGTAAAACAAACACTTTGTATTTCGAATTACAAATAATTGATTCGCTTTTTAGAAAGAAGCTAAAATATACTTCAATTTGTGATATCTCTCAAAGTTGTCACATCAACAATTAATTTCTTATGAATTTTTGAATATGAATAATGTTCGAAAAATTTAATTTATTTCCCTGAACAGGACTTGGTCATCTTGTGGAGGTCAAAAATAAATAATAAATTTTCTTAAAAATGTTACTGAAGGTGAGGAAGACTATAATAATTTTTGATATGCTGGGTGGCCACCCTCAGACGCGGATCTCATTGCGATGGAGTAAATGAAGGTATATTTCGAAAAAAATGGAGAAGTGTATAGGGTATACATAAGCATATTTCAAAACTATTCATATGTATACCGGGTGTTCGACAACAAAGATATAGACCAATGTAAAAACCTCTAACTGAATTAGTAAATCGAGGAGTATAAGAAGTGATTTTTCAATTCGTTCCTGTTAAGTTTACATATTCAATATCGAATATTATAAAGTACTCTGAGAAAAAGGAGATATGATTTTAAGTTTGGGAGAATGTAAGAAAATATCATACTAGATTAAAAAATTCAAGCTCAAAAATGTATAGAAATAAAATTTCCTTCAAGATTAAATATGAATTCCTATAACATATTCTGAGATAAACTTAAAACATTTTGGCAACTGTTAATGTTTCGTTATGGAATGTGCTTATTGAAGCTCCGAACTTTTTTGAAATTTTTCTACTAATACTTTCGCATTTTATATTCAAACATGAGATTTTCACTTCCCTTCATGGTGAAAGAATCAATTTTTCAAAGTTTATCCAAATTCAAAAATTCATAAAAATATAATTGTTGATGTGACAACTTTGAGGGATATCACAAATTGAAGCATAATTTAGCTTCTTTCTAACAAGCGAATCAATTATTTGTAATTCGAAATACAGAGTGTTCGTTTTACCCTGAACACTTTAAATGAAGATTGATGAGTCGGGCGTTGGAATAATGAAATAATTGATATCATTCTGACTCGACCTTTGCATGTGCTAATAACCTCTCAAGTTTCAATAATATCCGTCAATTAGTTTGGATTTTATGATGGTCTAAGTATTTCCATGATGTTGAAAAATCACCCTGTAGCTTTCTAGGGAAATCCAGAAATTAATTTTTTATAGTCAATCAGTAATCACTTAGTTCAACTCTATCTCTGGTAAGAGTATGTACAGTTATTCCCCGGACACCCTGTATATTATTTTACGATACAGGTGATATCATTAAATAGCAAAATATCATGGGAAAATCGTTAAAATATATCGATTCAGTTGTTCTAACGACCTCAGATCGAAAATTTATTTTTTGCATTGGCATGGTTTATTGAACTCAATATTTTTTTCGTGATTGGAGAGTTTTGAATAGTCATTACTGGCACTGTTTTTACAAATCGAAGTCATAAATTTGTTAAAGGTTTATCTATATTACCTAACAGTTTCGTTCTCTTCATAAAGAGAATCTACCTCGAATACGATGCACTGGATCTCGCCTTTTCAATACTTTCTTGAATATTGTAAGATTATCTGTTTGGTGTATATGAACTATATTGAATAAAGACTTTTATTATTATTATTATTTGCAAAAAGCAGCTATACAGATCTGTCGGATCGAAACTCGGGTATCATTCATTTCTCAGTTGGTTAGTCTTTCCATTGGGCTGTTCATTTGAAGGAGCAGAGCGGAAGTTTGTTGAGTGTTCGTTTGTTGCAGTTTACCAGTGTCGATAGTTCCGTATTCTAGAACTTAATATATATACCTACTTCCGTGACAATATGAGAAAACAAGAGAATCCGCAACATTTCATCCGGAATTTAGAGTCGGAACGGAGTGCTTCCATAGAAACCAACAGTTAAGTGCAGAATAAATGGAAATTCAATGAGGAAATCATTCGATGGAAATGGGGATTCCTCATCGTATACATTGGCGAAGTTTTATTGACAGAACTACGGGCAATAAACGAATTGAAGTCTTCGGATGTTGATTCTTTAAATTGTAAAAGTTGGAAAAACTCCACATCTGGATTGGGGTAAATATGGTGTAATACTACATGTCCAGCAATCGAGAACGCCTTTGAATATCTTTGAACTGATAATATACATATAAAATTCAACGAATTAGAGAAAATATTGTATGATACTCGTACGGAAGGCACTTTCTAACATTCGTTCAGTCTGGTATTTATACCTCAACTTTCAGATCAGTTCTGCTACCGCTACCTAGCACAAATTAAAAGCGCTCCCAAAATAGCGACCGCACCAAACTTGTTAAGTTTGTAGCGCATGTGCCACCGGACTATTCCGCAGCAGTTGCAGAGCGGTTGCGTCCGCTGAATGCGACCAATGCCTTCTGCACTTGTATCATAAATAACTATTCTGTTCAGGATATCCCTCCTCATTTCTCAATAAATAATAAACTGGTAGAGGTTCATTCTGAGCTCAGGAAGTATTCCAGTTTATTGCTTATGATGAATTTCGATGGAGAAATAGGTAAATATTAATTCGACGATTGTAATCAAGTTATACTACGGTATTACACCACAATGCATTTTTCGTTGTTTTCAGTTTTTTTCGAAATTTCGAAAACTTTTGCGATGAAATCAAGGATTAGAACGATATTCGTAAGTAATATCATAAGAATATCTAATTTTTCCACTCACGGCAGGTTTTTGTCAAATTTATAGCTATATATAATGCCTTCAGAATAATCTGTTACTCATGAAATAGTCTTGTCAAATACCATTCGGGCATCTAATTTTTTATGTGAAAAATTGAAAAAACACAATGCCAAGAATTATTTTTTAACAAAACGCATTCGTGCAGGTGCAAAAATCCTCATCTTCGACTGGGATTTTTCCTACCACCAGCAATCGTGCCTCTTGTTGAAATAATACTTAGCAATACTATGCAGATTATTCTGCATGCATTATGTAAAGGTAACAATTTGACATCAACTGTTGAGTTTTACCGACAAAACTGCTGACAGCTGCTGCTTCATTTTTATTTTCTCTTCAACTCCGACTTCAAGAATATTTTATCTCAGTAGAGAATGTTGAACAATATCATAATCCGAATTTTGAGATTTCAAATATTTCATTCAAGGTGAATGTGTTGTAAATAATTTTGTTTTGTTTTTTCGGTGTCCGGGAAATTCAAACTTTGTACTTCAGGTTCTGTGAATGCTGATTTGTTCCCTACATAATTGTCACGAAGACACTCAGATATTTGCTCTAGTAATCATCGCTATCAAACAGGAATAATTAGGTTGTATACAAGATATTTGTAAACTCGTTCGTATCGATTCAGAGTAGAATTTTTCGGAACCTATCGACATATTCAGTTCAATAAATGAATCATGACGAAATCAATATCAAAATTTACAACAAGCAAATCAACAGTTGAATGATTTAAGAAAGAATCTGGGATTTCATAGCAAGTGATAGATTAACCATTTGATACTCCGATATAAGTTAATGAATTGTGAATTTTTCTTTCGTAAACATGATGACAATTTCAACGCATTATTGGTTTTTAGGTTAATCAGGCATTCACCAGCAAAGCTTGCAGGAAGTTGGTCCGAAACATTGAAGATTGCTCACTTCAGTTTGATACCTTCTTGATTGAAAACAAATATTTGAGATTGGGGTACAGAAATCTCAGCAGACAGCTTAACCAATTACATCCGATATCACCATTGAAAAACTTTCAGGTATTTGAAAGGGATTGTGATATCTGGTTGAATTTCAGAGTCCAAAAATTCATAAAAACTTCAAACTTACCTTTTGACGAAGGAACCACTAATAAAAAGTTCACCAGAGCAGCGCCGGTGTCATGCCCCATTAAAATTATCCTGTTAGGATCTCCGCCGAATGAAGCTATGTTCGATTTGACCCATCGAAGTGCCATGTCGATATCTTTAACAGCTAAGTTACCGCCACTGCTGTATGACGAACGACTTCTTCCAACATCTGCAGCAGATTTTGTTCGCAGAAATCCTGAAAATACAAAAGAATTTTAAGGGACAGCAAGAACGATGAGCAAATACATGGGAATTGCAGAAAAACGTGGAGAACATCAGCGACGGCTGCGAAAGCAAGAACACCTTTCGTCGATGTGCTGCCCCGACATATCTACCACCAAGAGTCCGAAAATCTGCAATGAGTTTCAACTGATCGTAATCCTTCTGATATCTAAGATTTCTAGGATGGGTGAATGTTCTTCTGGAGAGGAATGAGGAAACCGCCAGGCTGAATTCATAATAATAATAACAATAATATCTATGTGGAAGGGTCGCAAAAGTGTTCGAAAATACACAAATGCGGCAAAAGTTATTGATGAACAAAGACCTGGGAATGAGGAAATATTAGGAATCCGGCATGGTCAATTTAGATGAAATGAGTATGAAACACTAGGAATGGTCAAAAATACCAAAAAATCATTGATGGGGCTTTTTCTGACAAGGGTAGAAATCTTGAGCATCAAAAGCTGCACTGAGAGAAATAAATTTGTTTTTATCAATAAAGTATTTATTTCGAGATTATTCATTAACAGACAAATCCACTTATTAATCTTTAATTTATTTATTAACTAACAGATCTTGCCTCTGAAAGAATTCATTCATATATAACGAAATATTTATTTACACGGTATTTGTTAATATTTAATATATTTGGGTATGATGTATTTCATTTAAACTGCAGTTCTCTTCAAATATAAGATATATTAATTGAAAACATATGTTCATTTGGTAATAAACGAACGTTTGGTTTCTATTACTAAGTGATTCTAAACTTCCACCACTCCACGATATGTTTACTCAAAATACAGGATTTATTAACAATGAACAAACCGCATTTGACATGTTTCAGTCATCTTAGCTAGTTAACATTGTTCGGTGGTCGGTAGATTCAACTACCCGACTCCTGCCGATAAATCGCGAATGACGCAATCGGATGAAAGGTAAAAATCGAATCATCGATGACCACCGATAGCGAATATCTCTCCAAAGAATTCTTCACGAGCGTCATAGTTCATGAAGAATTAAAACTAACATCGAATTCTGGGAGAGTCGCCAACCGAAGATCAGATGGAACCTTCAACCTTCCCAATGGCACAGTAGTTAGCGCATTGGACTAGTAATTCGAGGGTCGCAGGTTCAAATCCTGCACGGACTGGTCATTATTCCAGAATTCACTTCCGTCTGCATTATTTTCAATTTTGCTATCAGACGTTAACATTCATTCATAATTCATGCAGTTTGTTAATTATTACTAAATATATTTATTTCAGTGTAATGCGTCTTTATTCGGTATTATTGAATGTTATTGTTCATAAATAAATGTGATATAATATTGAGTGAAGGTGATTTGCGAAAACTTGAATAAATTCTTTATTTCCATGAAAGAAATATTTATTTGTCCATTTGGCCAATAAATGATTTATTAACTATAACGCATGATCGATAATATCAAGTGAATACTTCTCTCAGTGTGAATACTTAATACTTCTCTGAACTGCATTTCCCTGTTCTTTAGAAAATTAGGTACGTGGCTTCTTTGCGATCTGTTTTCCGCACTAGAATTTTTCGCAAATTTGTATTATTGCAATATTTCCTGTGGGGAGTTCTTAACTTCAATGTAGGGGGAGGAAAACTGCTTGATCCAAAGTGTTTACAGGAAATGGTCTATATGATAGCCGTTCGTTTGATGTGGTCACGAATTCTCAAAGCATTGACTTCGTTCTTCCACACTATTCACATCACCACCCATTAAAACCACATGAACAAGTTCACTATTTGAATGAATGTACGGCAGTTTTCAACATCTTTGCGAAATTCGGAAAAATCACAAGAATCACTGTTTTGGATGGTCTTCGATACAATGACATCGCACCAGCGGATCGATAGTCGATACCGATGTAAGCTCAAAACCTTCAAGTCGTATATGGCTTAGTATTTCTATTATTTGACGAAAAATTTTATTTCAAATATATCAGAAATAGAGCATATTTCGTACAAATGATATCTGGCATTATTATGCTGAGTTCTTTCAACTGTAAGAAAAAGTATTCAATTTGAAAACTGCATATGCAGTGAAAGTGAGGACGAGAAACTACTTGAACAATTGGGAGATAGTAAAGACAGTACCTAATGATACCAATACTAGAATACTGACCAGAATAATTAATTATCGACAAATAAGTTCAACAATACGGTTCAAACAAGTACGCCTAGAAGGGCATCAGCTTAAAAGGATTACGAAAACGATAAACATGGTGTTTGGTGTTTGAAAGGGGTGATCCTGTCTTTAGGACAGATCGACAACTGAAAAATAATTGAGGTTTGTTTAGTGAAAAAATTTCTAATTCAAGATAGAGAGCGTTGAGGAAGAAAAAAATCATACACATTTTTTACGATTTTGCGGAAAATACTGGCAACATTGTAATGAAATTCTATACAAATAGGTATGTTTTGAAATTGATACATCCTTTGAAATTTGACTGTTATAGAGGGCGCTAGTTACACGGTTCGTACCAAGTAGTATTGAACATAATTTTTTTTGATATTAGAGTAATTAGGCAAAATTTCAAGTGAGCTCAAACATCATTTAATTTTACATCAAAAAGGTATTCTTGATAAAACTCGATACATTGTACCGTTTTCGGAATATTTTGTTTTCAAAATTATGAATTAATATCTGATGCTATATATCCTAGGGACGGGATCACCTTTATTCTGAAACACCCAGTATAGAGAGGAATAATAATAATGAAGGGATCAGTCTAGATATTATGAAAGCCTTCAAAAGGGTGATTACCAGAAATTAATTTAGCGATGCAAATACAGAAAACATCTAGAACTCCTAGAAGAAACCAGATCTCACATGAAAGAATGTTGACGATGCAGAATCGCAATGAATGAAGGGAAAAATAAGCATTTTCAATCGAAAAGCCAATGAGAAAATTAATGCAGAAAAACTTTTGAATCACTTTGAATAATGGAGAATAATTCGATATTTAATAAACACATGGAAAAGTCGGAACAAAAGCAAAAATCATTGAATCTCCTTTTCTTATCCCAGAACAAAGTCTACAAAAAACTGAAAATAAGATCGACAAATCCAAAATGAAGTTGACAACAATGACATATTGCTGCGAAATGTTATCCAATTAATCAAAGCAAGCATGGTTTATGGGGAATGAAAAAATCCAACGAATATTTTTCAATTCGGAGAATCGTAAATGGTCGAACGGACTCAAACAGATACTTTTCGCCATTTTATGAGCCATTCCTGATTTAATCCTCCGTATAAAATGACTCCCTAATCGAATAAGGTACTTAACCCCACCATAAATGTGTCGAGATGTTTTGATCTTAGGTTACTCGGACGTAAACACAACAATGCTTTGTCTAATTGCCTCGTACATTGCATTGGGATATTGGGAATGTATGTTCGGACTTAATACACCTACTATATCAGACACGACTGGAAACAATTGTTCATATACTGTACCATATTCAGCATTAATTCCCTTTGAGATAAGACTTATTTCACAAAGTGTTGAGTAAGTGCCCTGCTTATTGTTACCGGACAAAATTTTTTACTAGAAATTAACTTGAAATAATGAATTCTTCTCTTATGGCATTTTTACACAATATTACACTTATATATTATACATGCTGTCCCAACAGAAGTGCCCATTAGCAGTTTATGGAGAAAAAATAATTCGATCACTTTCAACTTTTGTGTGATGATTAAACAAAATAGACCTTTATTTATGATATATCAGTGTCTTCTGCTTTCATCGGAAATGGTATCAACCTTATCATTTATAATGAAACACTTTTTTGGATATATCTTCGATTGCCACATTCTCCTTATGTATCATTCCCTATAGATATCTGAAGCCGTTTTCGGGTTAATCACTGTTATTTGAAAAAAATACTAATTGAGGCTTGTCGAACACTAAAGCCTTGGTTTCCTCGAAAGCGGTACCAACAAATTCCGACCGCAATAATAAGGCAAATGACTTTAGGTTGCGCTGGGAAAATCAGGTCTCTTGATTGCAGCAATCAAATGTGCAAAGCCTTGGCTTTTTCGAAAGCAGTTTTCTAATATGAAAAACATCGAAATCACAATACTTCACCACCGCAATCATTGACCAACTGTTTCTCGCCGTAATGCCAATATGCCGAAATATTACGTTGCGCTGGCCATCAACGCATCCTCAAAAACCACTGCTACAGTTTTCTATGACGTCATTTGCAGGTTGTAATTTGTCGGAACCGGTTTCGAGGAAACCAAGGCTTAAGGAAGCAATGAAGACGCAACGCATTATCTATCTCTACCGAGAAGATTTTCAACGTCACACTGTAGAGGATATAACGTCTTGATATCATAAATGAAAGTCAACTTGACTTATATCTCCACACAAAAGTTGAAAGTGGTCGAATTATTATTTTTCCAGGAAGAAGAAAATGTAGTAGTTCCGAAAATGGAGAGGATCATGATCTACCTTGCAATTAGTATGCAGAATTGTACTCTAGATCAGAAACTGATGACGGTTTGATAATGTGCCAGGATATTCGTCTTTGGTCTCACGAAACTTGTGCCAGGGTGGAGAATTATGGTGAGCTGTGTACTCCTGCGATATGTGTCGTTGCTGAAGTGTATTTTTTTTTTCATTACATATATGAGATTCTTAGTGTATATTGTTTTCATTTTCAATAAACACGAGGGTGAGGTGAAAATTTTCCTGCCTGACAAAGGAAAGCGATATTTGAAAAAAATTTTTTTTGCTTTATTTTTCAACAAAATCTCTATCAACACTGCAACATTCCTCATAACGATCTTTTAGTTAAGTTATACCAGTTTTGAACGTAGATCCGTCAAGATTTATTAGGGTTAGCAAACAGGTAGTAGTTGCTGGGGGTAAGTCTGGAAAGGAGGGAGCATGACGAATCAATTCAAACTTCAACTCGTGGATTTTGGACATGTCAACAATCGACAAATGCGCTGGTGCGTAATCGTGATGAAATCAATAATTTTGCTTCGACAAAGGAGGTCGTTTAATTTGTACCTCGTGCATCAAACGTAGCAAAAACTCTGCATAGTATTGACCAGTGATACTCGTATTCTTTTCAAGTAATCTATGTATATAATTCCTCTCGCATCCGAAAAAACAATAGTCATAACCTTGTTTGATGATAAAATTATTTTGCCTTCTTCAGAGGTGGTTCCCCTTTTCCAGAGTTGGTTCCCTGGTAGCACTCACAATATACCGATACAGCATGTTACAATATACAGGCTTACTCGCAGTTGTACTCGTACAGAGAACAGAACCAATGCTGATATTTGAATTCTTTGCAAACCACACTTTTATGAATTGAAACTATTTTCAGCTCTGCGATGTTACTGCATATATCCAAACGTGATAAATATTTCAAGTTCTTTATTTCAATAGATCATTTCGTCTATTTTCTCTCTACATTTTTTCATTGAGCGAGGTTTCTCATCGGGGTGAAAAAAAAATTCTATCCACAATATTCCAAATTGTGAAAAAATATGGCCTTCAGGTCTAAAATACCTGCAGAACATTACAATTACAATTATCGCTCTGCTGATGAGGTGAAAATTTTTTTTCCAGGTATGCTACCAGCAGCTTCCATCATTAGCATATCATAGAGGAACTGATCGTGAGCGAGGAAATGTAAATAAAACAATTTAACTTGAACGAAACGTGCCTGTAGCGATTCACATTTGAACTTGTAATGGACATAACCTGAGTTTCAAGAAAATTGAATAAAACGGCCTTCCAAAAAAGAATTAAATATTGAATAAAGAGTACAGTTAACGTTTAATTGGCGCTCGTGCAACCATAACTGACAATATAGATAGAACTGTCATAATAGGCATAGATCCTTGATTCTTTCGAAGAAAAAATAACAGAAAATATAAAATTTTAAAATTACCCTTAGGCACACCGTTCAATACGTGAGATTCAATATCCCTCTAAAGACAAAATGAGTAAAGTACTTTTTTCTGCAGATCGTGATAACTTAGTGAGAAGTCTCGATTAGCGCATTCATATTTTGCGTAGTAAAGATTAAACAGTTGCCATGTTCAACGGATACCACAAAATCTATTATACTAGTTGATGAATCAATATAGCAGACACACCGAATACCACAACGACTAATCGGTAAATATATTCCACTCACCAAGGATCCCCAGTCGATAATTCAGGGTGACCACGATGACATGCCCATAGCTGGATAGGACACTGCCGTCGTAGGGGTGTCCAGCCCCGAATTCGAAACTCTCCCCGTGTACAAAAACGATAACTGAGTAGGGAGCCTCCAATCCTCGATTGCCTGGAATGAAACAAGATGAATGTTATTCATTAATTTCAGAACTATGCCGACAATAACTACTAAAACCGAAAGCGGAATAGTATATTCTGTAGCAAAGGCAGAATGAATATTCGATACCATTCCGAAGATGAGCCGGAGGAGAGCCTGAGGAATCATGAGAATCGGATTTTCATTCTAACCGAGTAACAGATTATACTTTCTCATTAACTGTTTAAATAACGCTATATATTGAATCTTTTAATACAAAGATTGAAAACCGCAATAAATATACCAATCAATTCGAATCACAGATCGATTTTATTCTCTATGTTTTCAAAAGCGTTAGGGTATGAATATCCCGTAACAGTGCCTGGGAATTAAATTTAGTCGAAATGCTTAAAAAACTAGTATTGTACTCAAGCGCAACTTGGTTATTCGTGGTTATTCCTAAAGGGCAAAAACCAAGTACCAAGCTGAACAACAACTGCGGTCATTACTGGTTATTTGCTTGAAATCGATTTAGGTATTGTAGGATGATTATTCCAGATCATGTGATATGTCTTCATTCTCTGCATGTGATTTATCACTATTAACTATCAACTACTAACTTGTCTCGATTGATAATAAAATAAATATCAATGGTAATCCCGATTGAAAATTTCATTTAAGGTGTTATCTACTAAAACAGGCACATTAACATTGACATCCCTGTGTTGAAAAACAGAGCAGACATAGAGGTACCAGAAATAGATAAAAAAAAACAATATTGTTGGTAGGTACCAACAATATATTGATATTGCTGATATTGCTCTTCAGTTGAAGTAGAAATAGCTGCGGATTTAGTGTCGATGTTCGAACTAATTAAGAACTAAATTGCAATATCAAGATTTATGCGAAAAGACTTAGGTTTCAACATATTCAGAATTGTGAGAAAGTTCATATCAGTGGTTTGAAATCGCAAATTTCATCAAAAATCTGGAAGAGTAAATATAAGCAGATTCTGTTATCATTTTGAAAATTACAACTTTATATTCCATTCCATTTAGTGAGCCTATGTAGCAAACTATCATATCATATTTTCTGCATTTTTTTCCGACCCTTTGGCAACGAATCTTCAATAACTTACTTAACACCATGAGGTTCTTGTCAACGCGAGGTGGTCTAATTTTCGCCCGTCTTATCATCAGTGGTATTTGTGACATATTGTATGCCAACTTCTCACGTGTCGCTCGGATTTCAGGCGCCTATTTGGTCGTTTCGCTGGTGTTTTTGTTTTTTGTTCCCAAGAAATAATCTAGAATTGAACGTTTCCCGATTATTTCAACTGCTGCCTTGATATATTTTCCCGTATTTATTACAATACCATGTACTGTATCACCAACCGTGACGAGGCAAAGGACTTTCAATTGCTTTCGTCTTTTCTAGATGTAGTCCGTAGCGACCACTACCTGTTCGCCGAAAAAAATGCTCACCAGAAAAGGATTTGACTTTAATGAAGCTTTTTTGAGGCACTAACTATATTGTTCCACAATTAAGACATTGAAATTTTAAAGCCAAGTTGTACTGATTGTTACACTTTGAAGGGATGAGTGAAATTATTTCCGCCTAGAAAAAAAGTTTTTTCTTTCCTGGGCCTGGAACTTCTCAGTTAATGTTTTCTCGTGTTACTGAAAAAAATGTTTCCTCCTGCCTTCAGCTTGCTTGAAAACATCATAAACTAAACGAAAGTTGTTCTTACATTGAGTTGAAAAGGGTTATCTATTGAAATATTATTTGGGAGGTTTTTGCATATTCCTGAAAACCTAATTTGGGTTTTTTCTCATCTATGAAACAAGAAACAATTAGAAACATTTCTTGAATAATAGAAGTTACGATTCTACGAAGTTGTATGAAACCTAGTAATTGTCTGACGAAGAAGTCTGATTAAGACTCCGAAAGTGTTTTCTTTTTGTTCATTGTTATGCAACAATTTCTTCTTGTAAAGTTTCGGCTTCTGACAAATTAGTGCTCAAATTTTTACTAGTGGACCTTTCTTCTATTATTTGAATTTTTTTTTATTGCTTTTTGTTTCAGAGACAGTGAGAGAAAACAAAATTAAGTTTTCAGGAATCTGAAAAGAGTTATCAATATGACTTCATTTGAATATAATACAAAACAAAAGATGAATTTCGAATATCTTCTCCGCAAAAATGCCACGAAAAATTTATACTGGCATAGTTCAATTAGTTGACTGCAATTTTAAGGTTCATGGTCCTTGGAAATATCTATCGTGAATGAGAATATTCCGGTTCAAATATTCTTCAATCGATATAACCGATAAGAAATAAGGAAAATGTGCAAAAATACCCCTCTAATTATATATCGATATATCGCTTACAATTCTTTTCAATCCACGAATTTATAAGGTATATAATAATAATAATATCTTTATTCTCCATTCGACAATTTACAATTATATAGGGCTCGTCAACATAATTTAGAAACAGAAAGGTATATTATTTGTTGAATTTGGAACTCCCATCAAATATCTAGAGTGAGACTTCTCAGTCGAATATGCTCGTACAGTTTCAGATCGGGAAGTCATAAAAAGAAGAAATTCCGCGAGAAACTTGTCTCAAAAGAACCCTATGCGGCATGCATGCCACGCTGGGCTATTCGGAGTCCAAACCTGGCTCCAATTTCTCTTCGGTCTAGGACATGGTCAATAAATTAGACTCTCCTAATTTTGGAGAGGCCCTCATCCTGCACTAATTGCACAAGATAAACTGACACCGTTCATAAATCGATTTGCAGGAGTGTTTTTGTCACTGGAGCGATTCGATTCTACGAACTTGTAGCTGGAGAACTGAATGTACCTTTGAATTATCGAACTATGAGTTTGTTCATGCTACCGAGAATCTGAACTGCTGGACAATTATAGAGAACTTTTTCGTAGATCATTCATCAATGGTTTACGAACAACAGGATAAACTCCTCCCTCCAGCTCGTATAACTCTTCTTGAGCTTTCACAGGCTTTCTTCACTCTAATTAAATAATCACGAGATATCGAATTCAGTTTCCATTCTTCATTTATTACTTTCTGCTCTTTGCAATAATTATAATTCAAATAATACGTTTGTATAGTTCACGAAAGTGCAGTGATACTACCAAGAGTCACTCTCTTTCTCAACAAATGATGAAAATATTGTAGATGAATATCGATTATTTCCAACGGCAGTAGTCTCAAGAGTATATGTCACTCAAAAGTGATTAATTTGATCTTAAAATTGGACCTGAATTGGAGTGACCAATTCAGGTCTCTTTCTGGACATTCATCGGGCTATCTGGCTGTCTGTGGTGTGGTTGCGACGAGGGTTGCGATCATCAGTGCGGATCTTTTCTTTGCTGGTAATTTGTGTTTTCTGAAATCATAGTTAATGAAACACTTTTACGTAGAGTTTTTTCCTTGATACTGACATCAGCAAAAATTTTCGGCGTTTGGTGCATAGAGACATGGCATCTCGTAGCGCATAGATACATCTCGAAATTTTATTTTTCACGCTACTCTTTGATATTTAATATTTGAAATTAGCCTCTGGCACAGCGTTTTCAACGAGGAAAATTCTTGGCAATGATAGATTCATGTTTCGAAAAGTCTAATCGATGTAATGAAGAATAAATGAACCATCTCAAAATGATTTGAAAAGACACATTGTACCAGCAAAGAAACGTCGCCCACTACCGCCCGTCAGATAGCCCGTTTCATGCCCGAGAGACTGAAAGAAGTAGCATATCTGAAACTGGTCAAGCTAAAATTCTTTCGATGTTGCTAGCTCTCGTACTATGGGTATTCTATCAATATGAAAAATGATTTTTCTCTATTTCAGTATCGTAATGAGTTCATTACAGTACTAAAAGTAGTGCTGTAATGAAACTCATTACAGCATTGTTTTCAGTTATATATTTCGTTTTGTAGTTGTCAGTATTGACCTCCGATCGAATCAAGTTTCGAATAAATCAATTCAAATTCCGTAATCTGTCAAATTTCGTAAGTCACACTAACTGCCAAGATGAAATATAAAAGTCACTAACCTGAATTTTTATTTGAATTTCGAGAGTATTTCACAAAAATTGACTGAAATAGAGAAAATATCGTCTAATACTCGTTGCAGAAGGCAATTCCAACACTCTTGCTATCGAAAACTCGCTCCTTCGTCGCTCGTTTTCGAACTTCGCATTCATGTTGGAATAGGAGCTCATTCTGCAACTTGTTTTAGAATATACTATTACCACTCCATTACCGACACAGCTGTAGGAGTTGCAGTTCAGAATAGAATAATATCGAGTTTGATCAAGAATCTCAGTATTTCCTCTCTTGATATGGAATTTTCTTTCTACAACGCCCAAATCGATTTCTAGCAAATTACCAGTATTGACCCGGTTGTTGTTCAGTTTCGTCTTTAGTTTTTGTGCTTTAGGTAAAACCACGAATAACCAACTTGAGCTTGGGTTCAATCTTAGTTTTAAGCATTTCGACTGAATTTCTTTTCCATATACTGTTACTTCTGAAAACATGAGAATAAAATCGATCTGTGATCTGAATGGGCTCGCCGCTAGCTGTTGGAGCGCCCGTGTGCAATTGCTGTCATGTCGCCCCATAAACATTTACTAGTTTTGTCAAAAAAAAGCTAATTGATATCTCCTCATCATGGTGGGAAAAAATAAAGAAAAACCTATTGAAGAGAAAACATTTATTTCGGTTCCTATTATTTTTGTTTACCAAAGAGTGAAATAATATACATACTTAAATATTTATCCACTAACATTTTACTCTTTCAGCCTATATATTGGCCAAATTTTTTATGAACTTTCGTGTATCCAAACTATCCAAAATTACATGTTCAATTGAAACTTTAGTCTCTGCTGGCGCACCAGGTGCAACTGGAACCGGAAATGTTAATAATATTCTCAATGATATTGCTATATTCGGAAATGTGGAAAATAAGTAACAATTGGTAGAATACTGAAGAGGCACAACATCGAGTCCGTTTATAAGCCTACTTAAAAACTTGGCCAAATGATCAGAACTGAAAGACAAAGTCGATTTACTTTCACAAGCCATTATTTACAGGATACCTTGCGACTGCGACAAAACCTACATTGGTACAACCAAACAGAGTATCAATACGTTAATGAAGCAGCAAAAACGATGCTGTCGACTCAATCAGGCAAAAAAATCTGCACTATCGGAACATGCTCTGACAGATGGACACAATATAGTCTTCTCAAAGGGAGAGGTTATTTCCAATATCAGTTACTATCCTAGGATGAACATGTTGCCATTGAAATTTATAAACATGAAGACAACTTAGAAAGAAAAGGTGAAAACCCCTTGGTACATAGCTCATGGTTACCCGTCTTACAAAATACCAAGATCATTCCGATACGGAGTGAGAGCGATGGGCCAATCAATATCTCACTATCTTCTCCCGCCATAGATCGTGGTATAAATAACACCTCCGGATAAAACTCGGCATCACTGTCAGAAATTCAGCGGTCGAGTTACAATGTCAGAACATGAATCCTCTAAAGATGCCTACCGCAGATGTAGGAGAACCGTTAGTTGAAATAATTCCTAATATACCGCGGCCAATAAGCCCGGAATGCTTTCTCAATGTAATTAAGTCATTAAAAAGAATATATTGTGATTGGGTTTGTGGATCATGTTGGGTATTTAACCAGTTACCCACGAATTTTTTACTTAATATACCAATAAAACCATTAACCAATAATTGTGATTTGTTTATTTTCACCAAAGTCAATATAACCAATTGAGAACAACCAATATTTCTCTACATTGACTCAAATCACATTCGTCTTAACGTTACTTACAGACTACTTGTACTATTCTAACACTTTTTCCCCGCGCTTGGGCACGCTAAGGCCCTTGAAGAGCGTCCTTTTCTGTCTTCGTCTTATGTGCGCGGGGTACGCCGTTTTATGCAGTTCCTACGCTATTGCACATATCGAACTTTACCAACTTCTTATTGCCTTAATGCGACCGAACATACCCCCACCTTGAAATATAATATCAACACACTTATCTTAGTCTGTAGAAGAAGGCATAGGCAATGGACACAATTTCGTTATGGGTCTCTTGTATGATCCATCTGAGGTCTTCACTGTTGCTACACGCACTTTACCATCAGGTCCCTCGTACACCTTACTCACACGACCCAACCGCCATTTCATAGGGGGTAGATTATTGTCCTTTACAATAACCAACTGGCCTTCTTCTAGATTTCGTTGCTCCTTTGTCCACTTGCTTCTCTTCTGCAATTCTGGTAAATATTCTCTGGACCATCGTGACCAAAATTGTTGCAGTAACATTTGCAGATGCTGATATCTGGAAAGCCTGTTCATCGGAACATGCTGCAAATCTGGATCTGGCAAGGAAGTGAGTGGGCGACCAATGAGGAAATGACCTGGGGTAAGGGCTTCAAAGTCATTAGGATCTGGGGAAAGCGGAGTTAAGGGGCGGGAATTCAATACTGCCTCAATTTGAGTTAAACCAGTACTCAAATCTTCATATGTGAGTACAGCGTTCCCTAAAATTCTTTTTAAGTGGAATTTACACGACCGTACTCCGGCTTCCCAGAGTCCACCAAAATTGGGTGATTTCGAAGGAATAAATGACCAATTTACTCCCTCACCATTAATTTTATTGCTCAATTCACTCGAGTTTTTCTTTAAAAATGTGCATAGCTCTTTCAGTTCTGTATTCGCACCAATAAAATTAGAACCGTTATCAGAATAAAGTTTTGAAGGTTTTCCCCGTCTCGCTGAGAATCTTCTGAAACATGATATAAATGCCTCGGTAGAAAGGCCTGTAACCAACTCCAAATGTATGGCCTTTGTTGTGAAACAAATATATACACAAATGTAACATTTAGATGTTTTTGAACCTCTACCATATCTATCTTTGACGAGAAGGGGACCAGCGTAGTCTACTCCACTGACATCAAATGGAGGTGCAGGATTGACTCTGTCCCTAGGTAAGTGACCCATTATCTGCTCCAATGAAATAGGTTTTGCCTTGAAACATTTGATGCAGTTATGAACACTGGCACGAACCAAATTCCTACCACCAACTATCCAATATTTCTCTCTTAATAAAGAGAGCACCAATTGAGGACCAGCATGCAATAGTCGCTGATGTTCCATTTCCACCAATAATTTTGTAAATGGATGTTTAGACATCAGAACGAGTGGATGCCTTCTTGAGTAACTAGTGCTTGATAACACTAGTCGTCCACCAACCCTGAGCATTCCTTTGTCATCAGTAAATGGACTCAACTTCTGTAAGGTTCGACCTGTCAACGTTTTGTTTCTTGAGAGTTCTTCCAACTCTTGCTCGAACATTTTTTTCTGAGCTATTTTCACCAACATGAGCATAGCATGTCCCAGCTCTGAAGAAGTCAGGAAACTTTCTTCTGTCGACCTTGGATTTCTGAATCTTCGTATGTACCTAAGTATATGACAAATTGCCCTTTGCAACCTTGATAAGGAGCTAAACCTTTCAAATGGGAACACCTGTTCGCTGAGAGAAACAGAGACAACATTAACTCTCAACTCAGGAATCTCCTTCAATCTTATCGGTTGCGAGAATCCAGACCATTCTGCATTATCCAAAAGTAACCAAGTTGGTCCATTCCACCATAACGAATTTTCCAACAGCTGCTCTGGGTACATTCCTCTGGATAAAATATCAGCAGGATTCTCCTTGGACCTGATGTACCTCCAGCTGTTGAGGTTTGTCAAGTTCTGAATTTGGGAAACCCTATTACTAACAAAAACCTGCAATTTGTGTGGTGCAGTATTGATCCAACTCAATACCACCGTTGAGTCACACCAAAGCCAAACACTATCAACGTCCATAGTCAAAGCACATTTGACCTTATCCATCAACTTGGACAACAAAAGTGCACCACATAATTCCAATCGAGGTATTGTCAGCTTCTTGAGAGGACTTACTTTAACCTTAGAACATAACAACTCAATACTGACATTACCATCTGCCAGTAAGCTCCTCACATAAACACAAGCTCCATATGCTTGCATCGAGGCATCACAGAATCCATGCAATTCAATTCCTGAACACTGATGACCTACAACCTTTCTCGATACACTAAGATCCTTCAACATGGACATTGCACCTTTAAGTCGAAGCCATTCTGTGTCAGGTAATTTATCATCACAACCAACATTCTCCTGCCATAATTTTTGAATGAGAATCTTTGCCATTACGACTGACGGGCCAACCAAACCCATGGGGTCGAAAATCTTCGACACTTCTGACAGAATACTTCGCTTGGTAGCCTTGTGGTGGTCAGACGAAAATTCAACACAATACCTCAGTGTGTCATCTTTGAAATGCCACCATAAACCTAAGGTTTTGTTTGTGTGCCTTTCACCAAACTCCTTTTGTTCTGGTTCTTCACCAATACCATTCAACTCATTCCGAACAAAATCATTATTCGAAACCCATTTTCGAAGAACCATACCACCTGACTTCAGAATGTCAGTTACCTTGTGACAAATGGTCACAAGATCTTTTGGTGAACTTCCTCCTGTCAGCAAGTCATCAACATAGAAATCCCTCAGGATGATTTTAGACGCCTCGGGACATTCGTCTGCATTTTCTATACCCAACTGTCTGAGACATCTTATGGCTAAATATGGAGCTGATCGAGTACCATATGTCACAGTATTGAGTGTCCATTCAGTCAGTTTCTCATCTGGAGAAAATCTCCAAATTATTTTCTGCAGTGATCGCTGCTCTGACTTCACCCAAACCATTCTATACATCTTAGCAATATCAGCACAAACGACGATCTGATGTTGCCTAAACCTAACCAAAATCAAAAATAGATCGTCTTGCTGTTTCGGACCATTGAATTGAAGATCATTAATCGATACCCCAGTGTCGCTGCTGGCACTTCCATCAAACACAACTCTTAGTTTTGTTGTCTGGCTATTTTCATTTAGTACACCATGATGAGGCAAATAATATGAAGCCTGTGCCAACACTGGATTTTCAACAATCGACATATGACCAAGCTGTTGATATTCCATCATGAACTCCCTATACATTTTTCCCATCAGAGGGTTTCTTTCCAACTTTTTCTCCAAATTGAGAAACCTTTTGATAGCTAACCGACGAGACTCTCCTAATTTCAACACCGAGTCCTTTAATGGGACTTCTACAACAAATTCTCCATCTGACCCTCGGAATGCTGTTTCCTGAAATATTCTTTCACATTCCTCTTCTTCAATGGAGGCATATTTGTTTTCATTAGGAAGTTCCTCTATTTCCCAAAATCTCACAAGGTCACCCTGTAAATCATCCAACCCAACATGTAGACTTGTCAGTCTCTTAGCTTCCAATGATACCAACGGACCAGTGACCAACCATCCCAATTTAGTTTCCTGTAACGTTGGCTGAGTCGATCCCAGTTTGATCTGCCCAATACATAACAAATCATAGAACAATCCAGAACCAAGTAGTAAATCAATTTTTCGTGGTTGATTGAAGTTTGGATCTGCCAACTGTAATGTTTTGGGAATTTTCAAATGACCGATTGCTAAATGCCGACTAGGGGTTACACCTCCAATACTGTCAACCACCAAACATGACAAACTGGTCCTATAATTTGTTATATTTGAAAGTAAATTCACCTACTATCACCTACTTTTGTCGATTTACTTCCATGACCAACAACTGAAACTTCCACAGCCTGTTTGTTCAACCCCAACTTATCAACCAATGAAGTCAGAATTAAATTTGGCTGTGATCCACTGTCCAGGAGTGCCCTACAGTTGTGCCACCTTCCATCAGCACCTTGAATCCGAACCAAAGCAGTGGACAACAAGACTTCACCTGATACCTCCTCACCGTCATTCAAGAAAACGGATTTTACCTCTGTAGAAGGACCTTGAGTCGACTCTGCACCCCCACCATGCTCATTCAATTTTGGAGTATCGACACGATTCTTAGAGTTAGCGTCAGGTTTTGGTTCATAATGCAACAGTTCATGATGCCTTTTACCACACTTAGCACATCCTGAAGAATCGCAATTTGCACTTATATGATTCACCTTGAGACAATTCAAACAGAGTTTCAATTTCTTTGCTACTTCGTATCTACTATAAGTTTTCATTTTCAAATATTTTTGACATTTACTTATATTATGATTCGATTTACAAACAGAACAACATACGCTTTCTTCAATTGAAACAAAACTTCTATGGGGTTTCCGACCACTAAATTTGTAATCATTCTTACTAATGTTTTTACCGTCCATTTTTCGTTTTTTCTCGATATTCTTCAACATGTCTATTCTCTTATCGAGAAACTGTTTGAATTGTTCAAGGCTTGCCAACTGTTTCTTAGGTCTAGCCTCCTCCCATTTCAAAAATGAAGATTGATCCAATTTCTTAACCATCAAATGAATGATAAGAGGATCCCAAGAACTAATATTTACACCTAATTTTTCCAAATGATGAAAAACATCTGTTAAAGTATCCAACATATTCATCAAATCTGTTGCAGATTCTTTATGAACATCACCAATGCCTATTAAATTGTCCAAATGACATTCCACCAACATTGGCATATCATCATATCTGTTACACAACAACTGCCAACTAATTTCATAATTCTCAGAAGTGATTTTTCTCGACTGAATCAACTTTAAAGCATCTCCCTGTATCGCTCTTTTCAGGTAATGGAATTTTTCCACATTTGAAATCACATTATTTTGATGAACCAATGATTCAAACATATCTTTAAATTCCAACCAACTTTCCACTTTGCCTGAAAAGGATGGTAAAGGAATAGCTGGCAATTCGAACAGATCATGAGACTGGTCTTCTGCAAAATGTAACTTTAATGCAATAATTTCATTAAACAAATCAATACTATCAAAGTCTGATTCACTAGTTTCCCCATCTCTAAGTTTCAGATTAAAATATTTACAATACTTCATCAAATCATCATTGGACTAGTTAAATAAGTTGTCGCTAAAGGTGGACTTTCGAGTCGAGCGACAGTGACGCGGCGTCTGTCAACTACGAAAACACGACAATAGAAGTTCAGGCTCGGCAGTGTCGCTGCCGTTCGACGTTTGTCACTGTCGTGGTGTCAGTAACGCTTTGCTCGAATGCTACTCTATGCAATTTCATTGTGCTACTACTGTCGCACTGTCGCTATAGACGCCAGGCTCGAAAGTCCACCTTTAAAAAGCCAAAGACGTCGATACATTTTTTCAACTGCTCGAATCTATTCTTCAATGAAGTAATTGTTGGATCCAGGAACCTAAAATAAAATTCCACTATATTAGCAATATGTCGTTGAAGAAGATTTGTGCGGGCGAAGCTCTCCAAGTTTCGATCCCAGAATGAGCTGTTTGTAATCGTTCAATAGTGAAAATTAGTACAAAATGTATCTTGTGTACTAAATTTTTTCATCCCGGCTGCGCGAAATCAAAAAATTGTTGTGATACGGACATTTCGCCCGTTAATGACTGGAAAAGTGGGGATATCTCTCCCAGATCTGATATCGGAAGTGATCTTACAAGTGAATCTACAAACAAGGAACTGCTGTTAAGAATAATTTCTGAATTAGAATCTAAAAATTCAATTTTGATTGGAAATAATTCACTGTTGAAAGATAAAATTTCTCATCTGGAATCTGAAATTGTAAACAAGAATTCTCAGATTAATTCATTAAAATACATGAAAATACAGATGTACTCGCACATGCTTCCGATTCATCCCTACCATTAATTGTTGGAACCTGTGCTGGGGATCTGCGGTGGAGGGTATTGATAGATTCAGGGCGTTTTATGAACTTGAAACTAGCGAACATGGCTTGAAAAATTTTCTCATGAAAAGTTTCTCGATTGTTAAATGTGAACAACTCTAGTCGAAATATCCTGAAAGTTACGAGTCTTTTAAGGTGCTTGTGCCTGTCCCTGAGTCTGAGAAAGCTCTCGATGGAAATGTTTGGCCAAATAAAGCAACGGTCCATCGATTTTTTCCACCAAGAGGGGTGAACCGTCCAATAAAAAAACTTCAAAAGATGCAGTTAATTTTTCTATGGTAAATTCAAGGAAGCAAACCAAACTGACTTTTTTATCACAAAATGTTCGATCGATAACTAGAGCTAGTAATAAACTAATCTTCATGATCAAAGAAGAGCAAGTTGATTTTTTGTCTGTAACTGAACCCTGGCGAAGTGAGGAGGAATTGTTGGCTCATCATCTGGAAGGATACACTTTAGTCTCTAGCTACTGTCGTCCCAGAGGTTGTCATGGTGGTTCTGCTAAATATGTACGTGAGAACTACAACTGTCGGGAGAGACAGGATTTGAAGGAACTTAGCATACCTGACATCTTTGAATGTGCCGCAGCCAATATTATACTGAAACATGGTAAATTTTTATTTGTCTCAATCTATAAGCCAAATTCTTATCCGCTTTGTGATATAGACTTATTTTTTTTAAATCTCAAAAAAGTTTTTGAAATTTGTACTAGGGAAAAATGTAAGATTATTATAAGTGGGGACTTCAATGTAAATTTTTTTTCTGATTCTAATGAAAAAAACAGTTTAGTGTCTCTTTTGGAAATCTTTAATATAGAATTTAAGATTAATGAACCTACTAGACCTGATAGCAATATAGTTTGTTTTCTGTCCAAATTGCAGGATATAAGTTGGGAGAGTATTCTTTCTGAGGAAGGAAGCGTGAATCAATTATGGAATACTTTCTCAGGTCGTTTCAGCTTTTGTTTTCGGGAGAGTTTTTCTTTAGTTAAGTATAGAAAAATTTTCTTCAAGACATACATAAGTCAGACAAATCTGTGGCTCTCAAGAAAACATAAGACAATCTTCTTGTTTTATCAACAGTGTCACTTGAGTTTAAAAAGCAATATAATAATGTCAAACGACAATACGACTTTGAATTATTAAGCAGCAAAAAAGTTCATATTAGTTATGAAATAAACGTGACTCAAAATAAGAATAGAGCAGTTTGGAGCATAGTCAATGCTTTAAATGGTAAAACATCAAAGTCTGCATTGTCAATGATGGACGGAGACCATGAAACTGTAGTCAATAGTTTCGATAATTTCTTCGCTACTGCGTCTGACAATGACATATTGAACAATAGTGTGGAAAGATTGGAACTAGAGAGGGTGCATATAACTTTCTACATGTTTCCCGTTACAAATCCCGCGATTTTCAGGGTCACAAAGTCAATGGAAAATACCTCATCTTACGGAAATGATGAGATCCATATGACAGTGCTAAAAAAAGTTAATCATTTGATCGTGAAACCTTTGTGTATAAATAAATCCCTCAGAGAGGGTACTTTTCCAGATGATCTTAAGCTAGCAATTGTTCGTCCTATTCACAAAAAAGCGATGTAGGGGAGTTTTTGAACTAATGACCTATAAGTTTTCCGAATTCATTTTCTAAAATCTATGGAAAAATACTAGCAATTAGACTAACAAAGTTCTTCTTCAAGTTTGATATCATTGGTAATGCTCAGCATGGGTTTGTTAAAGGCAAAAATACAGAAACTGCGATTTTTGAGATTACTCAGTCAATTGCTTCACCACTTGATGGGGGATATGGTACTCTTTGTGGATCTGTCTAAAGCGTTTGATAGTGTTGATTAAATCTTTTTTTTTATCAAACTTGAGTACTATGGCATGAGAGGTAATCAACTGAAACTTTCGCAGAGTAGTTTGGGAAATCGTGGACAAAAGTGAACATGTTGATGGTGTTGACCAAACATCAGATGAGGTGAATCTGACCATGAGAGTTCCTCAGGGTATTACCCGTGGTCCCTCACTTTTTTTATTTTTTATTAATTCTCTGAAGTTGGATTTTCCCACCAGAACAGCTACTGTTCAGTGTCAGAGTTCATGGATACAGTTTAAATATGCTGATGACACAAGCTTTTTGTGCATTTCTGACAAATTTTCTTCAACAACTGCTATTGTAATAAAAACACTAAATGATATGACGGAGTGGTGTGAATTTCACTTACCAAAAGTCAATATTGATAAAACCAAATGCTTGACATTTAGCTCTCCTGAATCGAGGAATATTCTCCCTTCTCGTTTTCTCTATAAGGATATTGAAATGAATTGTAATGATACAGTAAAATTTTTGGGTGTCATTCTAGATGGACATCTCAAGTGGGATTCACACATTGAATATTTCAAGAAGTGGCTTCATTCAGTCATTTATACCTTTATGATTTTGAGATTCATGTATTCTAACAACACTTTACTTTGCCAATTTTCAAACTGTACTATCGTATGGCATACTATCGTAAGCCAAAAATGGGCTTTGAGGGGAATGCGTTTTAGAAAAACTTGCCACGGTGTATTTAGAAGGCATGATATTATAACGATTTTTGGATTGTATATTTAAAGAATTTTGCTGTTTATACATCATCAACATCATCAACATCATCACCTAGCAGCACTGCAACCCTAAGTGGGTCTTGGCTGCAAGCTCAATTTGCCTCCCTGTTCATACATGGGGAAAATAATTATTTCACAGAGTTTCAAATCTTAATAATACGAGACGCATTTATTCTTATTTCTTTCCATCACATGAAACGTCTATTGTGGAGAAAGGTATAATGCTATACGTTTTTTCAATGCTCTACCAAGATATTTGTGAAAAATTGTTGAGTATGAAATTTTCAAAAAGAATGTTGGCAATTTTCTTATTTCATGTGAACCATATTCAGTTGAGGAATTTCTTGTATTAATTTTAATGTATGATTGTTGCGTCAAATAAATTACTATTATTATTACTATTATTATTATTTGGATCTGAATTGATTGTCATCATATTAAGTGCGATTTTCAAAACGTCATATTCATTTTTGTATTCTATCGTTATTTCAACAGTTGTGGAGAAAGTATAGTCCGTTACTTGGTTAGAATGAAAATCCGGTACTCGTGATTCCTCAGGCTCGCCTTCGAAATGATTCACTCGTATCGGATTTACATTCCGCCCTAATTACAGAATATGCTATTCTGTAATTCTGTGTCAAATCCGTTCTTTCTGTCACATCCTTCCTGCTTCGGTATTCTGGCAGACTCAACTGAAACAAAAAGATTAAGTTTCGAAACCCGCAATCCATTTTACCATGATACAAAAACAAAAGGTTCCATTTATACGCAAATAGGGGTTGAAAGCAGCAACGATAAATATTTCGATAAAAGTAGATTTCATATTCGTATTATTTACGGATATGATTCGGGTATTCTGACTATAATCTCTTGAATTTTGTATGTTATTAATCCTAGAATTACTTGTTTCATAGCGTTTTTTTATTATGATTTGTAACCCTGAACGATTGGCCGTCAAAATTTTAATGCTTTGGTGGTCACCACTTCATCGGAAAATTTATTACAAATCGGAATATTTTGATTTTCTGAATCTTTTCACTTTCTTCCAGATTCATCAGCGATTTGGTGGATAGAGCTCCAGAGTGTGAAATCCGGAGCATTTCCAAGCAGAACCGAATCAACACCAACGATTACCACTCATTTATCTTCCTCACACCTCCCAGTCTCAAACTTACAATCAAACAAATGAAAACAAATGAATGCAGTAATCAGGGGCATTTGGTATCCCTGACAGAAATGATTGATAGGGATCTATCCAGAACAACCCCCAGTTCCACTGCGCCGTCAGTTTTTTACCGGGGGAATCGCCATGAGAGGCAAAACCTAATGCCAAACCGAGGAACCCGCGGCCATGGCCGACTACTAAACGTTCGAATCAATCAATTTCAGGGGGTCAGCATAAAGGACGATTGTTATACTGATGTTTGCGAATGAACGAAGGTTCGAGTGTAAACGGACGATCGACTAGATGATTATTGGATGAAGGTTCTACCACAGCCATCTTAAACACATAGCCGTGAACAAAATGTGGCAACGTCGCAAATGAAGGATCCGGAAGGCCGACTGGGACTTCGGACGGCCGCAGTAAATTCGTTATAATAGGAGCGCGATTTCCAAATATATTTCAATTAATTGTCGAATAGTCGATATGGAATATTTTAAATACAATCAAATACCTAGAAGCAACAATACTAAATCCTACTTGACCAATGAATCGGTTTGATTAATCATTTTTATTATAACTGGTGGATATCAATTGAATGAAATTATTTGATCTGTATGGAAGCATCTGTATTTTGACGATACAGCACATTTCATATCGAATTTGTTGTTCAGCAAGAACCAAAGAGAAGTTGTAGGGTCATCTCATGCCACAAAATTTTGTATTTGAATCAATGTAATCAACATAATACCTAGGTAAATGAGAAAAACTTGAGATCCAAATCATTTTAATATCTTCATGTACAAAATTTAATAACAGAACATAAATAAAATCTCTGAACTTAATAACTATAGCTGAAGAAATAAACATAAATAATTAGGGGAGATTGAGAATATACCTAGAATAAATGTCAAAACTATGATACATGATGAATAATTCGGTTTTTTACTTATAATTTGTCACATTTGATCCGCCACCATCTGAAATGTTTTTCAAAATTTTCATTCGCTTCCCCTTACAAAAATGTTTCTAATAAATATAAAGATTTGCTCAATTTATACAATTCAGCATCCGGACCTTCCAAACCTCGTTCATCTACATAATATTCATTTATACCGAGAAAGTTCATTTGTAAGTTGGGACCACCTTGAAATCTTGAGATATAAGGTAGGATCCATTTCAAATCTAGATGATAATTCAGAATCTTTAATGAAAATTTTTACCTGAAGGGTCTCACTTGTTATTAAAACATTTACTGTTATAGTCTCTCCAAAATGTAATAAAAAAGTAGATTTTGTTGTCGAGTTATTTTTTAGGTCATCATATTCTTTAATCGAATCCAAATTGAAAAAAACATTTATATCATTATCGTTTCAGTCAATCGTTCCATCTTTTCTAAACTGGGGATTAGTTCTCTGTTTGAGAATTTTTTTTAGATAAATAAAACGGTAAATTTGGAAAAAATAAAGGAACTGCTTTTTCCTTGAGTTGTTGACGTCTCATTGGTTCCATCAGCTAATAAAACTTTATAAAAATTTCAAGATATCGTTTTCATGGAAATGAATTTCGGAAACCAAACTAAATTTATCAAAAACGCAATTTTCTCTTGGAATTGCCTAATCCACGATATTGATACAGTTCTTCATTTTTGGAAACGAAACGACACTAACATAATTGTTTCCTGAAGTCTTGTAATTGCTCTTGCAGCCAGGTACACAACATTCATTTGGCATGATTCGAAATATGAGAAGTTTCTTTCACAGGACACCAGATGAAAGATGAAATTTCACTTCATTCACACACACAGATTTTTTCTTTTGGGCACAATTCACTTCACAAATAATGTGACCATTTCTTTCCAACCTGGAACCAGGATAAATGCCATCAATTCTCCAAATTCTTATTTCTTGAAATATTCGAACTTGCTGCTGACACTGCTCGTTTGTGTTCAACTGTTTTTATGTGGGTTTCAATGTAGTTTTTTCCACTTTTGCAATAGAAAATGTATTTCCACATTTCGTGAACTGGTTTTGTTCGATGACTAACCAGAACTCATGCCCGAAATTCAATACTGGATTGGTAAAATCAGTACGAACAGTCACCATTAATTCACAAACACAACAAACAACAAGGCATTCACGAATGGCGTCAGAAACTTCTCGGCCTTCCGCTGCGTTGCCACATCTCAGCTGTTCGCGGCTTGTTAATTGAAGGAGGTTATGGTTCTACAGACTGTTTACTTTCGATTGAACTGTACACAGCGAATCGGACAGCGCAGCTTTGATGCTAACGGAAGCAGAAAAATTCAGGAATTAGTTCAGCACAATTTGCTTTTCAGGTTTTTGATTATACTCTCATAATTTAATGATTGGGAACATTTTTTCTACAGTCAAATCCTAATCACAAGAACATCGTATAAACTGCAGTTTTATAATTATGGTAGTACGAAAAAAATATTGGATTCGGAACCGAAAGGAAGAACACAAACCAACTATGAAAAAGGCTGCAACCTCGGCTGCAACTGAATTTGAAGTTTCATCGTTCTAAACCACTCGGACGAAGCAGTCGAATTTTTGGATGAGAATTCAATAACTGTGATTATTCATTTAGATAAAAAACAACCATTTTAGATAAACCTGAATTGAAAAGTGTTCTTGAGACCGTAGATTGGTCGGATGTTTTTAATTCTGATATCAAATGTTATAAAGATACTGTCACTAAAACCGTAATTTCCTGCATTTTTACTTATTTTCTTGTAAGAAAATAACTTTGGAAAGTCTATGGGAGATGGTTTCCCTTCATTAGGGACCTGTAGCGGTCTTCAAAACCATCAGAAGTGCCGTAAAATCATCGCTTGGACGGCCGAACCTGGTTTGGAACCCTCAGAGAGCAAAGACATTCGCGTTTTAGATCTCAATATTGAAGGCATATCGAAGGACAAAGCGGATTATTTATCAAAATTAGCTGGCGACCTTGGCGTTGAAGTGATTCTACTTCAAGAGACACATGTTGCCAGGAAATTTGAAAGGTTATGTACTAGTTGATTTTTTACTCAGTAAAATTCATGGTCTAGTCCGTTACGTGAAAAATTCTTTAGTAGATAATGTCGAACTGATTCAAAAAAGAGAATTCGAAGGCGTTTTTTTCATTTTATTCAAATTTTTGTGACATTTCTGTCATTACCTCCAAATATTTCATGGCCAAGAAATTTCAATATAAATGGTCAACACCCATCTATTTACTGCGGAGATTTCAATTCGCATCATGTCATGTGGGGTTATGATGTAATGACAGAAATGGACTGGATGGAAGACCATGATTACTTTTTAGTTTTTTATGCCAAGGATAAACATTCTTTTCATTCATCTAGATGGATAATTGCAATATTGCATATGCCATTTTATCCGAAAAATCTCTGCTAGTATTGAAGAATTTTCTAAGTTTCAAATATTTACAAAGTTCTCACTAAGTTGAAGCCGTGGATGAAACAGGTACTATTGAATTCCAGAGCACAAAGTGATAGATTGGGACAAATATGATCGCAAACAGTAACTGTTTCGTCATGGAAAGAGTATACAAAATATCGTTATTTTTGAACAGCCTTATGAAAGAAACAAAATATTATTCAAATGAGATTAAAATTTTGGAAACAGATAAATGGGGTTACAATTATAGCGCTCGGTAGGGTTGAAGATGATGTGATACGTGTGATCGATGAATGGGTTGAGAATAAAAAAGAACTATAAAGAAAAAGCAGAATACTAATATTTTTTCTGCTAATGTTGGAGAAACAATGAGCGCATTCATCAGAAAAAGCAGTAACAAACTGTCAGTCACACATCACGTTACCGAAAAGTACACTACTAAAAATGTGTAAAAAACAGATTAGTGAACTTTCTGGAGAAATATGGCATTTTATCCCAAGATGAATTCGGGTTCACGGAAAATCGATCCACTGAACATGCTGTTAACCTAATAATGCCTATGATATGATCATATACAAAACGCTGACTCTCATAGAGTCGTGTCACATCTAAGAGTGATCATTTAATTCTTCGCTGTCATTCATTGTGAGTGTATATGTGTGTTAACGCTATAATGGGGCCCACAGACTTCGTGCATTTTCATCCGTTCGAATCGCCACGATTCGAATCGTTATGCCAAAATTATCAAAAACCGAGGTGTGTGGCCAAAACCGTCGTCGGTAATACCTGTCGGCGTTTGATATTTGAAACGACGATTCGTGGCGATTCGAACGGATGAAAATGCGCAAAGTCTGTGGCCCCATTAGATTCACCATATCTTCTACGAACAGATTTTGCACAATTACACACAAATATTAGAATAGAAAGATTTTGAAGTGTACTTCTGCTGAGGTAAGATTATGCTATATTTTATTTTGTTGAGAAACATTTTTCTGACAAGTCATGATGAAAATTTTTCTGCTAGTACTCTCTCCTGTAGAAATATAACAAAATAACTTGAAATTTTGCAGCGTTTTTTTTTTAATATTTGAATATTTCTGCAGCATATGATATATCATATCATACCCAGTACCACATAATATTCTCTTGTTCAGTGGCCTGTCGCTATAACCTTGTTGCGGCGCATCGGAAAGGTCAAAGGATATACCCGCTACATGATTATTTTCAACCCAGAAAGTAGTGAGAATAATAAATTTGAACAAAGAGGAAAGATTTCTTACAGATAGTTTTAACAAGGAATCCGGTCTTCCCGAGGTGCAAACGATAGAAGTACCTATATAACTGTCTTTTGAGATGGACTTGGAGGTATTATACTATCTGTTTCCTACTCGCTCTAAAGTGAACATGCCTCTTACCCTGAGTTGCAGGAACGTTCATTAAAATTTAATGCTCCCTTAATTCTCCCTCAAACGGAGTACCCATAGGCGGTAGCCATGGATACTCCGTTTAATGGAGAATTAAGGGAGCTTTAAATTTAATGGACGTTCCTGCAACTCAAGGTTAGACTAACCTAATAGTAACATTCCCACTACATATTACTTTTGGTATAAAATCTCCTTATATATTGCCTACTAATTTGAGAACCTTGATAGCTAAATAAACTGTAATGCTTAATTCGCAATGGACGTTATTTAAACATAACACATAAGTAAAAATCGAAGTTGAAACTACAAAAGTCATACGAAAATATTTGCAATAGCTTCAATTTTGCGTTTGAATTCCATAAGTCGAATGATAATGTAGGAATAACGCAACATGTTGTGGACATTTCTATTGTTCATAAGATTTCTATTGTTTAAATTGTAATAATAACTAGCTGACCCGGCAGACTTGGTACTGCTTCAATTGATAAATACAAAAGCTGATTATTTCTATTCAGATTGATGAATATTATGTTTTGTCACAAATTAAATTTCTAAACGCAAACAAAATATTTAAAATTTAACAACCAACAGATAAGTCGTTTCTTTATGTCGATCGATTCCTTTTATAACAAAAAGTTCATCTTTCTATCTTTGTGAGTGACGGTTACCTCTAGGTGCGCTAGAACTTTCTTTACTTCGGTGATCCTTCGGGATAGTGACATTTAATTTGTGACAAAACATAATATTCATCAATCTGAATAAAAAATCTGCTTTTTATTTATCAATTGAGGCAGTACGAAGTCTGCCGGGTCAGCTAGTTTTGATATAAAATTTATTAAGGAAAAGAAATATTCTTTGCCTTTACGGAGGCCACACCGAGAACATTTTTGAAACATAGATTAATTTAAAATAGTAATCATCGAAATAAATACCATCTTCAATTCCCACGTCAGACATCTTCTATCATGAGATTGGAGAAATGATATTAGATTTTGTCACTGAGAAGGGAGATAAACCGGTTTCGGCATTGTTTGTCCAAACAAGATGATCATCGAAAATCAATGATAATCGATCACCTTTATTTCTAATAAACAACAATATCAAATACCTTGCGTTTTTATATTTTCTCAACTTTCAAACCTTCCCTGGATTTCCACGAATAAGTCAAGATCATAATTGGCCAAATTTGGTCCAGCCGTTTTCAAGTTTTAGAGTACTTAACGCACAGCGATTCATTTTTATATACAGGGTGTTTCAAGAATGATTGTACAGGCTTTCAGGGCAGATGCAGGCCATTTTGGCGAGTCTCAATCAGTGTTAGAAATATGTCCTAACAATATTCGTTTAAGAGATACAGGATGTTTTATGTATTTTCACAGAAATTTTCTATAGGCATAACTCTTGAACGCCTGCATGGATCTTCATGTAAATTTCAGGGAATGTGTATGGGCCAATTGCAAATATTCACACATAATGGCTTCCTGATAGAGGAGGCCCGGACTGAGAAAATGATTTTCTTTATTCCACATCTTATAAAAACACCCTGTACATCAAATTTTTGAAAGCAAAATTATCCTCAGATTCTACAATAAATACTCTTTCAAACAAGCCTATCAGGATCAATGGCACACTTCGAATCATCATATTATGAGCCTTTGATTACTTGGAATTTTCAATTTATAGTAAACACGGACCTGTAAATTTCCGAATAATGAATTGATTCATAATTAAATCGATTGAAAGCCTTAGTAACATTACTTAGGTATTGTACTGCATCTTATTCCATCCAATACATGGATTTGGGGGACATACTCATCTTCGAATTATTATACTTTAAAAATTCTTTCTTCAATAAGTGAAACACGGAAGCATGGCAGCAACATCAAATATTTCTAAAAAAAACTAAATTTAATCGAAAACTTGATTTAACAGTGAACATTTAATTGTACTAAAATAAAATGTACTTAAGAAAAAAATGTGAAATGTATCTTATGAACATGTTGTGTTGAACTGAAAAAAATGGACAATAAATAAGAAAAAAATTATAACTTGTTTTTGAAAATACCCCTCTTTCTTCTGAACATTTTCTAGCTCGTGTTATCAAATGAGCTACAGCTTTTTTCAGAATTTCTGGTCTGTTTCGTATAGCTTCACATGCAGCTTGAATACGATTAATCAAATGTTCCCTGTCTATGATTACTTCGGAGTAAACTTCATTTTTCAAGTGCCCCCAAAGAAAAAATCCATGCATGTAAGATCAGGGGATCTTGCAGGCCAGTCATGAGGTCCTCCTCTACCAAACCAATGTCCCGGATAAACTGCTTTCAAATGCGCTACAATTTCAGGGTGAAATTTGCTGGAGCTTCATCATGTTGGAAGTACATTCCTCTTGGAACATTGCTTCCATCATTCAAGAGCCCTGGCAAAGACTCTACTAAAAATTGTAAATATGTCGATCCATTCAGCCGGTGTGGAAGAAAATATGGTCCAATTAAGCGATTATTGTAAATTCCACACCAAATATTTACTGAAAAACGATGTTGCCTGGCTCCAAGGTTTGGACGGATTGTATATGAAATGGATGCCACTTTTCACGGTGCAGAACTCGCCAGACCTGACAATGTGGCAAACCTAAAACTAAACCAAGACGCCTAGTGCTGGTTGAGGGATTTTCTCGGACAGCTTCTATTATCTCTTCATGGTTTACCATCGAATTGGCTCTTTCTCGTTTACTTACTGACGGAAAGTGTCCAGTTTCACGAAGTGACCGATTAACATGTTCGAATGTTTGGTGGTTAGGAATTCGACGATCCGGATATAGCCTTCGATATTCCCTAACAGCTTCACGACCATTGCACTTACAAAATCCATAAACTATCAACATATCAGTATATTCGGCATTCGTGAATGATGGCATTTCGATAAATCTCGTATTGAAAAATTTATGAAAACACAACAATCTACCACTTTTCTATTTCAACAATTTCCTGACAATGGTCTGAAACGTCTGAATTTTTATCAGGAGCCCCTTAGATTTTGAAATGGGTTGAATTCAGAATTTCTTCTGTGACCTTCCACATAGCATTGAGAATAAATGATATCTGAAGCTATAGATCGATTCAAGCTGCATGTGACTTCTCATATGGTAAAATAATAATGGTTCCAGAAAGAAAGGCTAATGAAAGCTGTCAAAAAGAAATAGGAACTTCTCGAGAACAAATCACGTACGAAAATTGAAAGAGGAAGGGGTGTGAAGGAATTTCTTTTCGAGAGTGTCAATAAGATGTCTAAATTTATTTCGTTTTGTGTGTGTGGTTTTGTCTGATTTCAGTCAGTTATAAATTTTTTCAAATAATATTTATTTTTCCCTTTGGTATGTTCGCGCCCCCTAGGTGGGTGCACCCCACAGGTTGGGAAACGCTGCCTTAAGTCATGATACTGGGAAATTAAATTCATTCGATATGAATTAACACATTATTCGGAGATTTACTGGTCAGTGTTTACTAGTGAAAATTCCAAATATTCAATGGCTCATAATATGATGATGCGAAGTGTGCCATTGATCATGATAGGCTTGTTTGAAAGAGTATTTATTTTAGAATCTGAGGATAATTTTGCTTTTCAAAAATTTGATGTACAGGGTGTTTTATAAGATGTGGAATGAAGAAAATCATTTTCTCAGTCCGGGCCTGCGCTATCAGGAAGCCATTATGTGTGAACATTTGCCAATGGCCCTTACATATTCCCTGAAATTTTCATGAAGATCCACGCAGGCGTTAGAGTTATGCAAATTAAAAATTTTTGTGAAAATACATAAAACATCCTGTATCTCTTAAACGAATATTGTTAGGACATATTTTTAACACTGATTCAGAATCACCAAAATGTCCTGCATCTACCCTGAAAGCCTGTACAATCATTCGTGAAACACCCTGTATACAGATGTAATACCTAGATCATGCTTTCATAGGATCTTTGTTCCAAAGTAGTACTCACCACTGCCAGGAATGTACATGTTGAGAAACAAACAATCCTCTGACTGTTTCTCAAGAAGGGGAAGTAATTTTCTCAGGAAATTATATCGGCCTTTGGGCATATGTTGAAGGGCTGCAGTTCTGTTACTCAGATCGGGAAGTTTTTGTGGGCACACGGCTCCAAATGTGTCAGCTAATCTTGTTCCTGTCCAAGGCAGAGGGGGTTGTGGTGGTTCGAACCTGAAAAAATATATCACATTCATTCAAATTAATTCACATTGAAAATGGACCATGGAAAGTTTCCTTAAAAGGATGTATAAAACTTTAACTACTTTTTCTTTGAGGTTTTGAATTCTGGTAGAGTTTCGATGTTGAGGACCGAGGACTCGAGCGTTAGGTTTTTTGTTTTCTTCGATGATTTGTCATTGATCGAACGGCAATTCTAGGCGATTCTGTGTCACGGAATTCATTTTTGGGTTAGAAATGAGAGACGACCGATTTGTTTGGAAGTTGAAGCGTTGTTGGCAAAATCTGTAGAAAATATTTTATACTATGAAACCGCTTGGCAGATTTTTACCAACTGTCTTCTTGAGAAGATGGTATCACTTATAAGATCCTGTGCTAGAATAGTCTGGGTGGCCTGACCGACTAATACGGAATATAGGTGATAAAACTAATTGAAGTTTATATGAACAAAGATTCATTGGAAGTATTCTCAAAGTGGAATGACTGAAATGGGGGACATCAGATGGTCGGTTTGTTATCTGTTCGGAAAACTAATGGCGGTATTCTGCTTTTTCTCTATAAGCATTGAATATTAATATATTTATACTCAATGCTATAAGCTAAGAATCTGTATCGTACGACTGAACTGTATATGGCTGACTCACTTGTAAATGATGCAATTTTGTCGAATTAGCAGTGTCAATTTTGAACTACCGCATAATAAGATCATAGAATAGAATCTTATACTCTATAATATTTGATAGTGAGTATTCATTATTGGAGGTATACTCCATTCACATAGGAGGTCATGGTATCGAATCCAGAGTTGGTGCACCTGATGAAAAGTCAGTGCGCACACTAAAAATATCGTGAATGACAAATGACGTTGCCAGTTTGTTTCGTTGTTTACATATTGCAAATACCTAGCAAAGGAATCCTTTCTATGAATTCATTTAAACGTTAATTATTTTCGACCATCACATCTTTTCCAATTCATTCATTTTCCGAATAAATTCACATTCTGAGAAATACGTAATTGCTGCGAATGTAGAACGGGCAACATAGTATTGACTTGGAACATGAAAATATTTTGACAAGCGTTATAACCTCCATTTTCGTTCGATACAGAGTGGAATGTGTCAAATTTCCAGGCTAGAGGTGGGATTTTATAATTGTGAATGGAGTAAAGTTATGTTCAATTTGTGTTTGTTTGAACGAAAAAGAGAAGTTTACACTGGAGTGTGAGAGTCAATCGCAAAAAACCTTTGAGTATTTTATATTCTATGACAAAAACAAACCATTCAACAGAACCTCACAATATATTATTCCATATTATGCTTTCGATCACCTTTCGATTACTCGTAAAAATTTAATGTCTTCTGTAAGCTACCGATTTTTGAAAAGTGTCCAGAATCGCAATTTTCCTGTAAGCTTATGAAAAGCTACAGATTTGCTTACAGATGAAAGCAGAATGAAACGTTGAATAATTTCTAGTGATATTTTCAATTATTCTTAATTTGTTGGAGCTACAAACAAAATTGAACATCTCGCCGTAACCACCATTTTGTAACCCCTGAGAAAAGTCTTCAATTGGGTATTGCCCTAACATTGTACACTCATGAATACTGGAAACATATCAAAGTACTCTCACCTCAACTTTCCTACCGGGGGTGCGGCATACGGTACCCCTCTGAAAACTTCTCTACTGGCTCCAAATGCCTAGAGTTCAGTTCTAATATTATTCCTCTTATCCCCCCTGATTGTGTGTCCACTATCCTTGAACTATATCGAAGGCTGGATCTGCACTCTTGGAAGACAACCGTCAGTAGCAAAGAAACAGAAAACACTAAGGTGGAGGTCCTGCTGGAGTATTGGGGGTAGCATGTTTTGCTGGGTGGTCGTTTGAGCTTGGGCATCACTCCAGGTTCTTTGGCTCCTTGCGAAGCATCTACTTCAGAGAATCAATCGATTCCAAGTACTGAAACAAGAGAAATATTATTCTATATATCTACCATGTCTGCAAAATATTGAACCTACTGATATATTCGTTTTGCCACGTCTGATGATAACAGTTTTTTCTCAGCACCGCAGTCCAAGGAAAAAACGCTATTTAATGTTTCAAGAACTCAATACTTAATAGTCCGGTCAATATAGACATTGGAAATACCAAAAATTGTCAGGAAGCCAAATTTTGGTGAACAGCTAGGGCTTACCATCACTAATAAAGTTTCGAAAGTCCCCATAGATCCTATGGGTGCGACAAAATTTATTCGGGGTCAAAGGTCAAAATTTAATTTTTTTTTATTCTTATCGAAAACGATAATTTACCGTGGTTTCCTCTGTAGGCCTACTCCACTAACTGTCATGACAATTTTAGGATAATTTAAGAGAACAATACCTGTCATGTTCTAGATATAAACTCATTATTGATTATTGATTTCGATTATTGGTTTAATTATAATTTTGATTCATTTAAGTATGCTATTAATAATAGTAATATTTCTACCCATACATATATACTACAGATTGAAAGATCCAAAAGCATAGAATACAAGTGGAAGTTCACCAATTGGTGCTCTACCACTTAACCCTGGGTACAATTATCAAGTACAATCAGGAAGAAATGAAAGTCTAACAAAAAAATAGAAAATTAATCCTTAAATATATTTCATACTGTTCAAAGTTTACTTCAACACTAATGTCTTCTTCGATTTCTTCTTCATTCTCTTGCTGGATGTTCATAAATTTTTCAAATGCGACTGTGTCATTGTTCTCTTCATTCAAATCACAGGAATCTTCGTCTATTGTACTCAACTGGACTTTTAATCAAGACTGACCTTGGCAATTGATACACGTTGGAGAGCACAGCAATCCGACATTTTTACAGCCACATTTGGCACTACAAAATTTTTCTCAATTACAAAAAAAAAGTTGTGCAGTTTTTCTAGAGCAGGTGAGACTAAAGTTTGAATCAGTTTCAGAGTATTATATATCAATTTTCAACCCCAGTCTTCTGGGTTCAGTTGATTGCCTGGGCATGTTTGAACTTGATAGTATACTCGATATAAGTGTTCTTGTTTATTTTTTTTTATTTTTTACGAAAGTGAAGTATCGGTATTTATCAATGCAAATAATTTTTTTTGGAGCTCCATAAACCGCAATAGGAAAGAAATTATCGTAATTATCGTTTGAGGTGTGGAATCAATTTCTGTGAATATTTTAGCGGAGTCATTCAATTTTTTTTTCGAATAATTTGAATACTGACGTTTTGCCCTTCTCTACATTGTGGACGTAGTGTGGCATGTAAAAATAAAAGATAATTTTGGCATTTGGGATAATCAGATTAACTCTTCGAAGAATATTTTTCTACTCCCTGGTGAGCTCTTCGAGGTTTCAGAAAATAAAATTTTTTATGCTTGTAGTAAGTAGTACTAACCATCTGCCAACTATCAAAAACACGTTACCTTTCGGAGTCCATATCAGACACAATCAGAAATCGTCTAAATTGTTGATGGTTCAATTTGTCATTCGACATTATGGTCAAATTTCGAAAAATTTTTTGGTTCATTGATTGATTGATAGCCAACAAATTCTCACAATTGATTTGATCCTGACAAATCAGTACAAGAATTTATGCAAGAGCATTACCATATTTGAAATTTTCCAATTCATTCTGTTTCAGAGGCGGGCGTGAAAACCTTGGAAAGTTTCAGAAAATTATACGTATATGAGGTTTTAAAAAAAATATGGAGACGTCGAAAAACTCCTTCACTTCACTTCGATATTCATCGTCAAAGTTCACCAGTCTGGTAAACAGATTTCACGTCTACATCATCATTTTCCACTTCATGTTTTCGCTTGTCTCGTGTTTTTGCTACAAACTACGGGAATCTGCTTGCTGTGCGGCATGTACTATAAATTATCCCTAGCGTAATCTCAGGGCTCGCACTAATCGAATACGTTTTGATTAAGTGGTGGAAAAGGGTAGGTTGAATGTTGGTATTACGTAGAGCTGGTTGAGCAAATGCGCAAACTGTCAAAAATGCCTTATTAATATTCAGAATCCAACGTGAGGATGCATTGTAATTATAACATGAGTGTCTAGTTTACCATTATGAAAATTCACTTGATAGTGACCTCAGTAGGAACTGTTCGTACTTTAAGAATTCGTTCGGAAAATTTATTCGCATGTCTTCAGTGGCAACACTTCAGGTCTATTTCGTCTAATGTAATTGTCGGCCGTACATGTAGGGCTGCTGAGTGATTGAAAACCAAAGAAATCACTTTAGACTTCTTCGAAGTGCGAAACAACATCTTCCGAAAAATAATGAGGATTTTCACTTATAATAGTGTCAAAAATGTCCGGATTTTATTTGACCACGTGTGCGATATTCGGTAAGAAATTTTCAAACCAAATTGTGTTTAGATAATAGTATATTCTAAAACAAGTTGCAGAATGAGCTCGTATTTCAACACGAATGCGAAGTTCGAAAACGAGCGACGAAGGAGCGAGTTTTTGATAGCATGAGTGTTGGAATTGCCTTCTGCAACGAGTATTAGACGGTATTTTCTCTATTTCAGTCAATTTTTGTGAAATACTCTCGAAATTCAAATGAAAATTCAGATTAGTGACTTTTGTTTTGTATCTTGGCAGTTGTGTGTGACATACGAAATTTGACAGATCACGGAATTTGAATTGATTTGATTCGAAACTTGATTCGTTCGGAGGTCAGTACTGACAACCATAAAACGAAAAAAATAACTGAAAACAATGCTGTAATGAGTTTCATTACAGCACTACTTTCAGTACTGTAATGAACTCATTACGATACTGAAATAGAGAAAATTTATTTTTCGATTTCTAAGAATTTCCAGTATAATTAGGTGTTGGTACTTATCCAAAAATTTCCACTTAAATTCATCCGATGCGGTGGAGATCTATGAAAAATACACGTTCTGATTGGTTTAGAAGTAAAGGTGAGGAATTTTAGCTTTTATATAAGGAATTTTGGTTTTTTGCTTCAACAGTTTCGGCTGGATCAACCTGTAACTAAGGGAAATTATTCTACTATATGTTTGCTACACAGACAAGTATACCGAATATTTTTAATTTCAGTAAATTTTGTAGAAGGATTTTTAACGAACATTGTGAAATGGCAATATTAGAAACATACGTCTCAAATATTGTCATGTAGTGCTAATATTGAGACCGTGGTTATAAACACTGTAATAATACGTTATAAATAACAAAGCTATAATTTCATTATAAAACTTTAATTTCAAGTCAATTTTCTGTTCGTGCTGCACAAGAAGCACAACCAATACTTAGTCACAAGCGACGATTTCCTAGTTTCAGATTCTTCTTCCAACATTTTTTGTGTGAATAAGATATTGTCAATTTGAGTATGCTGATCACACATTATTTATTATAAGCATAAGTTTATTCACATAAATATGTAAAAAAAATTATGTTCCAGATATTGCCATGGCAATATTTGGTCCATATATGGATGGCAATAATAGGCATCCGTGAATCCAAGGACCACCTTTGTATTAAACTCGGTATTAAACATAAAAACCCTACAACAACAAAACATGTCCTTTGTGACTCACCTCATGTAATGTTTTCTACAATTTATATTGTGTTCGTACAGACTGCGCACTTTTATATTGCGTTGGATTGATTGATCTCAACATGTTGAATGCTTTAGTTTCGATATCGGCCGTCAGAGTAGTGACGCCAGGATTTTGGAACGGATGCCAGTATTAGCAACATGGCAATATTTGGCTTAGGTACCTTACTTGAAAAAAATTAGGCGCATTCCACTTCTTTGCTTTCGTATAATTTGAGTGCTCGGACATCATACTCTGACGGTCTTTCAACTAAAGGACTTGCTAATTTACGAACAGAAACACCACTGAGTTCTTTTCTGGATAAACTCGAAATCCACGAATGAAAAAGAAAATAACTGTCGACGATTATAAATTAGAGTAGGCCAATTAAAAGCATCTGCTTCCTAATTGCAATAAATACAGGCTGCCGAACAAGTGGAGGTGTCCTTGCACAAACAAAATGGGGCATTTGAGCGCCTCGATTCTCTAGAAGTTACACAAATGCCTTTTTTAAATTGTTTTCGTCCGCCAAGTTCGGAATTTGTGAGGGAATCATAAAGTTTTTAATTGGCTCCAGTTGAAAAACCGGTTGGTTCAGCTGGAGATAGAGATGAATTAAAATTTCCACTGGAGATCCTCAGTTATAATAGTTCATCATGCTCGGCGTATCTCGTTTTTCACAACGGAACTCCATGTTTATGATGCATATACATGTTGAACTGTTCGCCATGTGACGTCTGTATTTATTACAAGGTATACAATTCCCCTTGGATTCATATTAGTGCAGCCATAACATAGGTAACTGATAACGACGAAATCCTATTGTGAAAACCCACAAGTACAGAAAACAAATATACTTACGCTCATGAAGAATGAGTTTAATTATGTTATAACATAAACTGCTCGCATGATATTCCAGTGAATAAAAATAACAAGTAATGAGGGATTTTTTTCATGTCAATCCTCTCGCAGAACCATTTCCTAAAATTTCTATGGGTAATACAACTGAATACTGAACAGATGTCAGCCTGGAAGATGTTCATTCATGTGACAATTTTTTTTTTTAACACGTACTTTTACATTGTTATATCATCTCAAATATTCAGCTTACTGAGTAATTGGTATTTTTTTGGAGTATTTTATGACCAATAAGGATGTTCTGCTATTTCGCCAAAACTGTTTTTTTTCATTTTTATAATTATGATGTTTTATTATATCAAAAAAGTCTGTGACGGGTGACTAAGATTTTTCAATTGTGCCATAGGTATTCATTGTGTCTATATTCAAGTGCTTCCCAATTCAAATATTATATATACTTTTCATTATCGAAGAGAAAATTATATATAAATCTTTTTATCTAAGTGGCTGTATCTGAAAGAAAAATGGTAGCTTTCTGAATTTATTGGTTACAAATTATTCGGATAAAGCACGGACAAAATATTTCTGAAAATTTATTTTTCGCTCTACGGGTATGAGAATTTTTCCTATTAAAATCGCATAGCCCCTTTATTAAGCTTCAATTTGCTTTTTATGGGACTAACATACGACCATTTTTCTTCGAGATACCCAATTTTGAATAAAAAATGATTTTTTTTCACTCAACTTCCGATATCACCGAAACTACTGATCGCCTAGCAAGCACATAGGCGGTTTCTTTTTCTACAGAAAATTCACTACCAAACTCTGTTATGTGCGATAAAAGAAAAATTTTCACATATGACGTTAATCCCATTTTGCATTTTTTGGGTTTAATTCAGTTTTTCGAGAAGTTTAAGTAAAGTTGAAATCGTTAGCACTGGAGACCATCATCTTGAGCCTTGAACATAAAAAGGCACCTCTTCTGATTGAATGTTTCTGCAAAGGAAAAGGTAAGTTACTATGTATTTCGCAAAGTCTGTTTTCGAAAAAAACGAAATCAAATAGAATACCACACAATTGATAAGAGATTGCGAAATACAATCAAATAAGCACATTGATATATATATATAAGGTGGGTTTCACGAAACTTTGATTGCCTGGTCAATCACAGTCACATTAATTGGAGACACCGATATTCGTTTAAATTTAAAATCCAGTGATTCGACTGGTTCGAGTTCACTTAAATTTTTCCTAATGTATAATCAAGGTTATATGAAATCCATCTTAGGTCTTTCAAACATTTTGATCACAAAATGACACACAGTTATTATTAGAACCCTTCCACTGACGAATATTTCTTTTTGATTCATGGACACTTTGAACGAGTTTCCTAGTAATGGAAACTTCAACACATTATTTGTTCAGATGTAGAATTGTCGAAAATTTTTTGAACCCTACAGTTTACAATTGATTTTTTAGACTTGGATAAATATTATATCAGTGGAAGGTATTCGAAAGGAAAACATTACCTGTAGTTGTATCTTTTTGAATTTCAATTATAACTCTGATCATGAGCATTCATTCAATCCGTGACCTTTTCTTTAGAAAACTTTCAGATCCGCCCGTGCTGTTAAATGAATAGGACCCTCGGGCAAGAACAGATTTGCGTTCCATCGGGTATAATTCAGTTGCGCAGCAGCTTCAGTTTGCCCGAGATTTAATCTAGGATTTTCGTTTTCCACCGTTTATTTGGTGGAAGCATTCGGAAGCACACACTCGCGCACCATCGACGAAACGAAAAAAAGACGACGGAATTCCTGTGGTCGAAGAGTTTAGATAGCAATTCTGTATTCTGTTCTACACTCGAACAATGCTATTTGGAGTTTTGTGATGGAAACTCAGAAGCTTTCCGTAGATTATTGAATAGCCAGAATGGTTCGCATTCGCTCGATTGATACAAATCAGACCGGCAATCCTTTTCACTAGCAATCATCACTGGCCCTAATTTCCGAAGTTCGTGCTCTATCAGTATTTTAAGACTTCAGCAGAATGATGAACTTGATATGCTCCATTGAACGGAAAATAAATTTAACAACTGCAGCATTTAATATATTATACAAGAGTGCTCTATACGAGACGACGCTCATACTATCACGATTATCATCAAAGATAATGGAAAAAAAATATTGAAAAGGAAGCGACTACACTAAAGTCAGCGCTATCTAATTATTTCGAGTTCATTTAAGATTGGGAATGATTAAGAAACACGTAGTATAATTCAGCGGTTAGAGTGGTTGACTTGGGACCGCGAGGTCCGAGTTCAATTCCGGCTAGTGCAGAAATTTTCTAGTCAATATTTTGGTTTCGTCACACAATATGTTATTTTCTAAGCTCGACAAAGTCGAAATGCAATTTTAGTAAGAATGATTTTAGCGCCATCTGAAGTTTCGAAGTTCCTAACAACGGAAAATTGTAGACGGTTTATAACATCACTGATATATGGTCGTTTCCCAGTGGCGTAGCAGAGGGCCCTGCAGACCCCGCAGTGCGGGGGGCCCCGGGACTAAGGGGGCCCCCCGAGCCAAAGAAAAAGCTTCGAATGGGGCCCCAATAACTATTGAACTTGACAATTCGCGATATTTTTCAGATGATATAACGGACCAAACCTAAACAATGCTTGCATTCACCGAACGTAACAGTTGTGGAACTGTTGCGGAATCGTCCGGTGGCAAATACGCTACAAACTCAACACGTTCCGGAGAAGCGGGAGCGCTTTCTGTTTATGCTAGGTAGCGGTAGCGAAGCGGTGGCAACATTCTTCGTTCGGTGAATGCAGGCAATGAAGGTACAGTGATTATTCTCGGAAAATAGAGAAATATTCCTGAATTATATTCAAAAAACATAAAAGGTTCACAGTAATTCGATTCGACATATCACTAAATCACACCCTGTTCTACCCTATTTTTGAGAGTTTTTTATATAGCGTCAAGCTTTCCGGCATTGCTCTTCGAACGTCGCCACATGATCGTTTTATTAGGGGCTCGGCGGCTTAATTCACGTGTTGTTCTTCAGGCGGCTTATCTCCTATTGAAGAAATTATTGTCAATTCTCCAACCAGGACATTTTTATGAAGAAGGGAAAAATATTATGAAATCTTTTTATTTCCATTCTAGTAGTGAGAAATACAAGTGTAACAAGTGTTTGAATGCAAAACCACGTTGTGAGTTTGTTTACATTCAAAGACAAAGTTTTCAATATTCTGACTTTTTAGTGCTTTTAGTTTCAGGATAACAATTTCATTCATTTTTTCATTATTCTTTCATTTCAATATTGAAAAAAAGTTGAGTTATTGAATGCGCAAATTTGAAACGGCAGTTTGAATATATTAGTTTTTCAGATATGAGAAAAAAATGTCAGAGCGGAAAAGAAAATATTTGAGTGGAGCTTGCAAATGAAAACAACAGAGAGAAAAAAATGTGTTTTCTAAGCAACGAAAGGTTTTTTTAATATTCTAATAAGCCAATGCCTGAGTCTCATTGAATTATTCAGCCTAGTGGCGTATCAGGTATTGAATAGGGCTCCATTTATTTCATTCTATTGAACTTGCCGACTCGTTATCTTTTTCTGATGATATTGTAACATAAACATAAATCGCAGAGGCTATAGCCTGTACGCAAAAAACTAAAACAATGCTTTTTGGGGCTCACTCTAAACATCGCCAAATGATCGTTTTATTGGGCTTGAAACAATCAAGAAGTATCTTAGGAATTCAATGTCGTAAACTCGTCTATCAGACTTTCAAGCCTACTCCAGTTTGGAACAAGTAGCTCGGACATCGACAAATTGATAAATATGTTTGAACAAAAAATTAGAAAAGATTAATGAACTTTTGTTAAATGATTTTTCAAGTTCTTTATAATATTGATTTTTTCTAGTCATTTTTATATCAAAATCTATATTATTTCTTCAGAAATTCTTGTTATTCAATATTATATATGTATTATTTTCATCACATTTTCTTAAATATTTCTCTTTGAAAAACGTCAGGGGAAGCTTATCATACATAAAATAGATCTATGGAGGGGGCCCCGACTAGAATCTTGCGGGGGGCCCCCAAATTTTGCGCTACGCTACTGTCGTTTCCTATCTTTATAATTATAATCTTCAGATTATCATAACAAATCAATGATCAGTTATGAAGCTGGGTGCTATTTGAACTATGATTTGTTCACGTCTCATGTCGAGAAGGTTTAAAGTTTCGAAAAAAACAAATCAATTTGGTTGAGTAATTATTTCGTTTTATACAATATTATATTTCCTTTATTTTTCTTCTGAATTTGACTTTTTTTCCATTACATGACGAAATTCATCACCGAAAATAAATATTCACCCCTCTATACTTTGAAATGGCACTCCAACTGTATATTCGAAGACCTGGATGGAAGAAGTAACAGTCAGGCAAGTGTTTATTGTGACGTTACTGATAGATGGTTGTAATGTAAGACGTAATGTAACTCGTAATGTGATGTGAATTCTTCGTTTAGACCTTGTACTGAATGCAGGGGTGAAATGAAATTGTATTTCTTCTTTACTGGGCTTTTATTCAAAACTCAACAAAAGTACCACTTTCAGTTGACTTGCGAAATGACCTATGAACTTAAAGGTAGATTATAAACAAGATAGGATCTTCACCTGTCGTCACCATTATTGAAAGCGTTGACAGATGACACTCGGTTCCAGTTATGAGATATAAGTTTGGGTAGAAAGTTTAGGTTTGTACATATGGCCTGGCAAGTTGTTATTATTCAAAGAAAACATACTTGCCAACCATCTTAGTTCAGTTTGATTTTAATTCCTCACTCCCCTGGTAATGATTTCTCCCTCCTCCAGACAGAATCTACACTAGTCAGTATTAGGCTCATTCTCAACAGATGCTTTCTGAGGCGACAATGTCCCGTAAGGAAGCCGGTGGGGACTTATAGTAAGTTCTTACAAAGATTCGGATTCCTTTTTGATCTTGCAATTTCAAAGGGTGATCCATTCCTGGGAGATTGGGGATTGCTAGAGCGAAAAAGAAACTTTCGCGGGATGGAAATCAAGCCCTAAAAGCACTAGAGCTTCCGATGAACTGTTACTCTCAAACACCGTTTTAGATTTCTACTTATAAATGTGATAATAATGCGTAGGATGCATGCTATGCAATATATCCGCTGCCACATTCAACATATCGCAGTCCCGCGACCACCAGCGCATACCTACAGTATTCCAAAACACTCAGAATTTCCAAATGTAAGCCATTCTAGGAACGCTCGAATCTAATGAGTTAGCCACCCCTTCTTAAAAACGAATGGTACATCTTTGCATCCGATTCTGACGATACATAAAGGGTGTTTCGAAAAAAGATGTCCCCCCCCTAGGATAGATAGCTATCTAACCAAGTTTTATAGAAAACTAAATAATAATGGGGATTTGTTCAGTAAAGAATTTTTGTAACGCCATGCGTATTCAAAACAGGGCTTTGACAAAGAAAAAAAATAAATATTTTTAACGGTTTTGCCAAAACCACTTGGAACATTGTAATGAAATTTAAAACGAATATGTTTTGGAAGCTGAAACATCTAATGAATGTGTTTTGATGTCTAACTCTCATAGACAGCGCTTGTTACATGATTCGTACCAAGCTGTTTCGAACATAACTTTTTGATATTAGATTCATCAAGCTAAATTTTGAGCGATCTTAATTATACACCAGAAAGGTACTCTTGATGAAACTCGATACCTACTGTGCGACGTTTTCGGAATATTTTGATTTGAAAATTCTGAAGTAATGATGGATGTAATGATAAATGTATTGATCATACAAAAAAATCAAAATTGAAATAAATGCCAAAAACATAAAAAAGAAATATTCAATTAGAGTAGGTGTTCGCAATCTCCTCCGTTCTTACAAATACACAAATCTATCCTTCTTTCTAAAAAATCCATTATTCTTCTTAACTCTTGGGAGTCAGCTATGAGGTCATTGAAATGATGTTGAATTTTGTTCTTCAATTCTTGAGGTGAATTTACCTTTGTTGGATTTATTTTTTTTTCAAGGTACGATCAAACCACAGTATAGAAACCAAAACAGTAGGTGCACTCTCGATTAAATGAACTGAAATTTTTACTCCAACGAGATTTCGCGCATACCTCGGTGCACACTAGAAAGTTGCTAGGATATGCATTCAGTTTAACGGCAATTTGAAATATTCGAAGTGTCAATTTCGCAAAGTGCTTCATTCCAAAGATTATAAAGATGAAATAAGATTTAATATAAGAATATAACATTTTAATTTCATTCATTTTCATTCTTTTCTCTAAGGATTTTTAGATGGGAAGATTTGTGTCGGAAGTAACTTTTTTTAACACTGACATTTAAAATTCATATACCAATGGCATTATATTCATTATAATTTCGTTACAAACAAGTAATAATGTAATTATCATAATAATATCCTCCAGGAAATCATAGCACAATTTTTACAAAAAAAAAACAGAATTCTTTTGTCATGAACGTTCATATTTGATAACAATCATAACTAATTGTGAGTACTATAATGATAATTTAGAAATTGTCTGGATTATTTTGCATTTATGACTTGTCCCATACATACATTGTTATGTCTAAAAGGATTAATAAATTATTATTATTATTATAATTGTGATAAATGCTTTACATGATAATATTCATTTTGCGGCAATTGAAAATTGCTATTTTCTTATTCAATGAATTTTTCCTTCTAATTCCTTCAGAAATCGCAGTTCTATTTTATGAAATCAAAAAAGGCAATGTGATCGTCCCAATGTTCAACGAGAAAATTCAACTACGTAATGCAATGATTCGTCGTTTGAGGTTAGACTCAATGAGGAATGCGCGAGTCCGAAATGGTGTAAAGAATTCCACGGAGTGCACTTACTGGTTGGTTTCTATACTGTGATCAAACTGTGTAATCCAAGGAATTGAAATTGCATGACCGAGTAGGCTAATGAATCGGAGCTTCTGCACCTCTACCAATACATCGATTCGGAAAATGGTTACTCAATCGATTACGACACCTTCTTTCAATGTGGGGTGGAGCTCCATCGTACTTGATAATTAATAATAAAAATAATTAATGACTTCATATGTATATTCTGGGCTTAACAATATGCAATCTACAATACATCAAAATATTCCGGAAAACAGTGCATAGTATGGAGTTTCATCAAGAGTACCTTTATGGTGTAAAATTGAATGGTATTCAATATTGTTCAAAATATAGCTTGATAACTCTTATATCAAAAAAGTTATGTTCAAAACAATTTGGTACGAACCCTGTAATTGTAACTGTAATGAGAGTCAGAAATCAAAAGACATTCATTAGATGTATCAGCTCCCAAAACATATTCGTATGAAATTTCATTGCAATGTTGCTAGTAGTTTCAGGAAAATCGTGAAAATTGTGAATATTATTTTTTTTCAACGCCCAGTATTTTGAATACGGATAATAATAATAATAAGTCATTGAGAAATCGAAATATTACTTGTCGTGTCATTTAACAATCCATTAACCCCCACAATAATTAGAAGAAAAAAAAAACAAAAATCAAAATATAGATCAAAACAAAACTTCCGAGTTCAAAAATTCCCTCAAACTGTAATATGCCCCCCGACATAGAACATCCTTTATGACACTGTCAAATCTATTCTTCGGTAATAGTTTTATATCACATGGCAGCTTGTTATAGAGTGGTCAAAGAATTGCTGGGTTCGGGCCATCCGATGCAAAGGTACAACTAAGTTGTCTTTTTTCCTTGTATTACAATCATGTTGATCTTGTCCGCTAATTAAATTTTCCCTTTTCCCATGTATATATTTCAAACATTCTTTGATAAAAGATTGATGGTACCTTGATTATTATCTCCTGCTCAAATATATTTCTGCAACTTTCTCGTGCACTCAAACCTGTCAATGCTCTAATTGCTCTTTTTATAATATGATAATACTTTTCGACTGGGTCACCTTTTTTTGAAACACCCTGTATATGTTGAAGTATTAGAGAAGTGATAATGGAGCGGCTGGGTATCGATGATCAAATTTAACCTGCTCTGTAAAAGAATCTTTTATAATTCTATTCTAATAAACATATCAACCAAGTAAGTTGTAGTTCTTTTCATGTTGTATTTTTACAAATATTGTTTGAGATAAGTCAAGTGAACTGCGACTATGGTTAACGTGTATTAATGAAAGTTTTGCGGCCACTCAATCGTGGCATTGCGATACACCTGTTTCCCCATCAACATATGCGGTATATATGTATATTTGCTGTCATTATGTTCCAATGATGACAAGATTCAAAGTTAATAGTTGTGGCACTACATTTTCTGTTCCGAAAGGACTGAAATCAAGTGGAATGAAATAAAGCAAATCAAACCTGCCCTTAGTTTCAAACTGTAATGAGTACGAACATGAAAAATTAAAGTTTGAAACTCCCAATTATGATATAAATGGGCTCAAATGTTTGAATTATTAGATATTTCCGAATAATCTGGATGTTGTGAGTTAGTAACATATACATATACCCCACAAGGGTAACACTATTTTCGAAATTCGCCTCAATTTAGTTAATAAGAAAAAATAAAATATGGCGCGGTCGCAACAGTTACTATATCCCAAAACACCAGCCCCTGACGCAATATCAGTGCTGTTTAGATTTTTTTATTAATAATTATTGTTTTTTATTCAAAAATGCCTCTCAACTAGTAAATGACCTCACATCAATTATTATTCTCGTGATATTTTTCGGTGAAGCTTCGCATCGAGAACCCCAGGTAGAGGAGAATCTGAAAGTTGAGTCATTATTTTTTCTAGGGGTAATTACGCTTTCGAGCCGACCTCATGATAATTCCATTCCAGACTTCTCCCTTCTGGAATCAAAGGAAAAACGGGACTAGCAGGCGCGATAGAATCGCTCGCTTCAGACGTACAAGAGAGGAATTAATCTTCCTGTTTAACTGGAGTGCCCTCAAAATCACAACATCCGACACTGCGTTTATACTCCCAGGGGTGAGAGCATAGATCATGAGTTGGATCTGAATTTCGCTGAATATACAAGATCTCCTGGAACCTGAAGGAATAATCTGAATGTGTTCTTTTGGAGAACGTTCTACAGAATCTGAGATTTAAAACAATCATCAAGTATTTATCTGAATATTAAATCTAGCTCCCAGGTAGCTTTCAGTCTCTTGTTTTCTGATCTATCGTTGTGAATTAATTCCAGCTAGTATAATAAATGGGCAACTGAAAAATAGTCTTATATTTGAAGAAATTTTCAGAGTAAAGTCGAGAACTTTGGCACGTGACCTTTTCGGTGGCCTGGCGGATTGAGAGTCGGCCTCGTACACGGAGGTGATGGGTTGGATTCCCACGTGGTCAAGAGAGTCTGTGCTTGTTGATTTTTTCAAAAATTTATATTTATTTAACAAATAAATAGATGGCCAATGTGCAAGTCCACAAGGTCAATAAAAACTTAATTGTCTATTGGTATTGGATAAGGGCAAACGGTCCAAAGTTTAGTTTTAGTTTAGTGTTCACACTAAACTAAGATTGAAACATTCTGTTCACACAATCCCGAAACTTTATCTGAACTATCTCACTATCATACGGGTGTAATACACACCCCTATATGAGCTTTGTCCTTTTTGTGATAAAAAGTGACTTTATTCATAAGGGGTTGTCGAGATGTTAAGGGGGCTGCCGAAAGAGCGGCTTCACGGCAACCTTACAACAAAATTTGGCTCTCTCCACCTCGGACAGAGTGTGGGTAAGGCTTTCTGCAAAAGAGTAGAACTTAGTGTTATTTTTCTTGTAGAGAGTTTTCAGTTTCTAGGGATAATCAGTGATAATAAGTGAAGTAACTTATATAAAAATCTATTTCCCAAAAACCAACAAGACAAAAAGATAATAAAATAACTAAATAATCCAGACTGTCTGACACAATTTCATACAAAGACAAATATAAGTTCACTTTTCACTGCATTACCAAATTACCCAAAATCCAAATTAACATAATCATAACTACCTAATACTTCAATAACTACGAAAATAAAACTTTACCCTTTTTTCATCAACGGACTTTAACCGTTAGGTACCCGTTCCGCTCCTCGAAACTACCTTATATATCTCAATAAAAAAAATTAGGACTTGACCGTTTCCTCGAGCCGCCGACCGAGTTATCTGAGGATGTGCTGTCCCGCCTGGGATCCCCAGATACACTCTCCGACCTTCCTCCGCGCAACCTGGAGAACCTCACGAAACCGTCGTCCCCAGGTCTACTGAATGCCTCCTTAGGAAACCAATTTGCTTTCTACCTCTGGTGGGTGGTCCCTCTCACCTCACATTTTAGGTAGTACCAATCAGGTTTATTGAAATAAAAAATTGTTTTTTCTCCTTCGCTGAATTAGGCTTATCTGGACCATGACCTCAATTTTGCTTTGCAGCAAAAATTCTCGTCACACGGTTTTTTCTGTTGAGTTCCCAAATTGAAGCCTGTTCGTTGGAATATTTATAATAACTGATGGAAAGGTTTGGAGAATATTTTAATTCACATGGACCGAAAAGAAATTATTCGTTTATCTCCAGACGTCTAAGTCATTGAGGATCGGATATCAGTTTTCTGATAATCCCATTCGCAACATTGTATACGTTCATTTTCAACTATTATCACAACACGGGCTCAAGTGTTGAGCCAGTGATTGGAAGATGAATATGATGTTTTACAAAGCTTGAACAATACAAACTTTGGAGGAATAACTAACTAATTATATTCTATACGGACGAAAATAAAGCCCTGGACATATGTATGTTGGTTGATATCAGGCAAAAGCAGAAAAATTTAAGAAAACTGAACGATGGTCTAGCGCATTCGCCAATTTGTTATTTCGGTATTTATAGAAGTTCCTTTTTTGTACCAAAAGGCGAAGTCCGAAGTCAGCTAGACCCTCCCTTGAAATACATATGCAGGTAAATAATATGATTTTCAGAAAAATAATACTCGACCATCATCGTACCCCTTTAATATCAGCACCTCAGAGGTAAAGTGTAAGTCACATTTTTTCTGACACGAACTTTCTACAATATTGGATTCACATCAGTAAATTCTAGCTAGTGGAACACATTTTTGATTCCCTGGGTATATCAATTCACCAAATAATGACAGCTAACATTCTTTGAATGAATAATGAAACTAAAAATCCCTCTTTTGTGTAATTTTGATATTGTGACTTAACACACTTTACCTCTGGGGTGCTGATATACTTTCCGGTTCTATTCCATTCGTTTTTAAATTATTCTCCAAATGTTTTTCCAATTTTCATTCTCTATGTATAAAATTTGTGATTTTGTAATATTCGCAGAAATATAAACTCAATGTGAAAATTTGAGAAAATCAACACTTTTAGTGATGGAGTCCTGGATATTGTGGTTGTTTTTAGTTTGAATGACTAAAAATAGGCTGATTTCGGACTTCGCCTTTTGGTACAAAAATAAGAACTTGTGACAGAGAGTTCCTTCAAAATTCTAACCGGCAAAATGTACAATATCCAGATTGGACAAATAAAGGGGGTGAAGGGCTAGGGACATTCAAAAAAATGATGAATGCCTGTTGAGAAGAGGAAGACGGAGCCAAAACTATCCTGAACAGGAGACATCTACAGGGTGGTCCAGATCGTAACCAAGAAATTTTAACCACGTATTCTTAATTAGAAATAAGCCCTAGTTTGTTTGTCATATAAACATATGTCTAGAAATGTTTCCTCTTCAAGATAGGGGGTTGAAATCATAGACAAAAAAATTTTTTTATTGATAGCTTTACTTTTTATGAAATTTGAGACAAACGTTTTGAGCGTCAAGGAGCACTTTTTGCACAATATCGTTTTTTTTATATTCTACCAGTGGCGTCCTTTGCAGCGAGACTGAATATTTTCACATAAAAAAATGATACGCCACTGATTTTTCCGACAAAAAAAATTAGTAGTCAGGTAGTAGTTGACTACTACCTGAGAACGGATAATCTGGAGAGTACTCCACTTCACAGTTGTCAGCATGCGTACAGGGAGGGACGTTCAACGGAAACCGCCCTGTATGAGCTGACTGAAGCTATTCAGAAAACTCTGAATAACAAAGAGATCGTCATCTGTGCCTTTCTGGATATATCTGGGTCCTTTGACAATACAACACACTTCTCTGTCAGAGATGCACTTGAAAGGCGAGGAGTGAATGAAACCACTGTAAAATGGATGTTTGAGGTATTAAACACGAGAATTGCTGAAGCATCGATGGGCGATAAATCCGTCGGTATTGAAGCTACTCGAGGTTCACCTCAGGGTGGGGTGCTATCCCCCCTATCATGGAGCCTTGTAGAGGATCAACTACTACACAGGTTCACGCAGTTAGGCTTCGACTGTATGGGCTATGCTGATGACATAGTCTCTATAGTTAGAGGCAAATTCAAAGGCGCCCTCTGCGATTTACTACAGAATGGCCTTGGAATCATTGAGCAATGGTGCTTGTCGGTGGGGCTGAATATTAACCCAACCAAGACCACAGTAATTCCGTTCACCCGGAAAAGAAAACTTTCAGCCCTGGAATCGTTATCATTGAATGGAAATATCCTGGACGGGAAGACTGGAGTTAAATATCTGGGAATTACCCTGGACAGTAAGCTTCTGTCGAATAGTCATATGTAATGCAACTAGTAGAGCTATTAAGGCTCTTATGGAGTCTATGCAGCAGGAATTAGGGTTGTAACCCAAAAATACTGCGATAGACGTACATCATGATTGTGAGACCTGTAATCACATATGGGGCAATAGTCTGGTTTGCTAAAGCAAGTCAGACAAGTACGACGAAAATGCTCGATAAAGCACAGAGGCTTTTCTGTGTGTGCATCACGGGGGCCATAAGAACCTGCCCAACCAGAGCACTTGAGATCATAACAGATCTCATACCCTTACATCTGATGATTGACAGGATGGCTCATGACGCCATCCTCAGAATATTTAGAGACGGCGCAGGTAATGAGAGAATTAGGTGTCAGAGAGTCTGGTGCTCTCTGAGTAACTACATCTCATCTGAGAACCTTCCTAGTAATGTAATGGTCAAGAAAGTAAGTACTGCGAAAAAATTCAGTATGATGCTATGCAAAAAGGAGGAATGGGAGCGGGAATACACCGACCAAAATTTCGAAAAATTACTGTTAAATGGTATACAGATGGTTCTAAAACTAACACGGGTGCTGGCGCTGGGGTTCATGGGGCCAAAACCAAGGGTGCACTACCGTTAGGCTCCTGTGTGAGTATCCTGCAAGCAGAAATATTAGCCATCGAAAGATGTCTAGCTGGGCTAGCAACCCAACACCAAATAAGTTCACAATGTTGCTGAATTTCTCATTCAACAAGCCTCGGAATAGGACTGGTAGTATTCAACGACGAACGAGTGAATGAAACAAGTGTGAGAGAATGATTACTTGAAATGTACAGGGACTATTGAGCACCAGGAGATCATTATTGCTGTAGTTGTTTGTTAATAAGAGTTGGATTGGAGATTGAAAATGAAGTAGCAGGGCAGTTCGGAGAAATACAAGGGATTGAAAGGCTTGATGAAGAGAACTGGGTATACGGCATCAAGCTGTTTCTTGATGATATGTATTGTAGATTGCATATTGTTAAGCCCAGAATATACAATACAATACAATACAAGATGTCTAGATATTAATCTAGAGAGAAACTATCAGAATTGCGACATAGCTATTCACGCTGCTATCAAAGCACTGAACTCCTATGTATTCGACATTGGAATGCCGGAGCAAACTCAATGAGGTAGGAAAGAAAACTAAGGTCTCTTTAATGTGGGTTCCTGCTCATTCGGGAATCACAGGTAACGAAAAGGCCAATAAACTTGGCAGAGAGGGTGCTCGGAAACCACTGACTGGCCCAGCACCTTCCTGTGGTATAGGAAAATGTAAATATAAGGAGTTTCTGGAGGAGGAGAAAACTGAAAGAGAAACACTCTGGCAGAATCTTTCAGGGTTGGATCACACCAAAAAGTTCCTTCAGAATTTTGAAACTGCAAGATCCAAAAAATATTCGTATCTCAGCAAGAACCAACTACACCTCCTCACTGGCTTTCTTACAGGGCATTGTCGCCTCAGAAAGCACTTGCTGAGAATGGGCGTATCGGACACTCACGAGTGTAAATTCTGTGGGCAGGAAAAAGAAACTCATATTCACCTAGTCACAGAATGCTTTGGCATTGTAAGCAAAAGGAAACAATTCTTTGGTCAAGAGACCTGTAGGAGTGAGGAATGAGCCTCACTGAAGCCTTCCGAGATATTGGATTTCATAAGATCTCTGTGACTGGAAACTGGAAGGCAAGTTGTAAAGCTTTGTTAGGGGGCACAGTAGACCATCAGGTTGCAGCGGACTGTAACCCCTTTTAGACTATTAACTACAGTGTTAATAACCATGTTCCCAATACTGCCAGTACAGGGTGATTCACTTATCTTGGTAACCACAGTTTTCTAAAAAACGTCCAAATATTTTTTCATTCTGTGAATGGCGTTTTGAATAAGTCAATGTCGACTTGAGATGTGCATAAAAATCTGCGCAATAAATAAGGACGCCAGGAGTCGCGGCGCTATCAAAAATTTTTTCTCCAGGGACACACCTTTTTTATAATGTCATTCAAAAGATAATTTCATTCTGAACTTTTTTTTCGAATACAATTTTTATCCATTCCTAACCGTCAGCGATCTGCAGCGTGTTTTATGTTAATTCTATTCCATTTATTTTTTTCTGTAATGTGGTGGTATGCCTTTATTTGGAGACATAGATATGATTTTGTGCCTTGAATTCAAGAAGGCTAGTTTTCTAGTCAATGCCTCTGCAAATAAGATGAATAATGTAGCTACAGCAAGATGGGGCTCCATGTCACAACGCTGCCATTGTGAAGAGATATTTAGATCAAGCATTCGAAAATAAATGGATAGGAATCAATGGACCCATCAGGTATTGCCAGACCTGAAGCTCATGGATTACTTTCTGCGGGGTACCCTGAAAAATATGGTATACCAAACTGATTCTAATAACTTGGACCATTTGAAAATAAAGATAAAAAACGCATGTGCCCAAGTAGACCCTTATATTTTGACCAAAGTAACTTATAATGAAATAGGAAAATGATATAACTTATGTATGGATCATAACAACCGGTATTTAGAACATATGATTCGAAATGTTTCGTTTGTTATTAAAAAATTTTTTCATTGTTATAAGATATAATATTTAATGAATATAATAAAACAGAAATAGTTTGTAACAAAACCTCCGTCATTTTACGAAACAAAATCATATCCAGGTCATCTAGCCAATATGATCAATACATAAGTTATATTATTTCCCTATATCATTATAAGTTACTTTGGTCAAAATATAAGGGTCCATTTATTTTTGAATTCTTGATCTCAATATCTCCTCACAATGGCAGCGTTGTGACATGGAGCCCCATCTTGCTGTATCCATATATTTAATCTCATTTGAGGAGGCAGATTGTTTAGAAAACTAGCCTTCTTGAATTCAAGGCACAAAATCATATCTATGTCTCTAAATGAAGGCATACTACCACAATACAGAAAAAAATAAAAGAAATAGAAATAACATAAAACACGCTGCAGATCGCTGACGGTTAGAAATGGATAAAAATTGTATTCGAAAAAAAAGTTCAGAATGACACTATCTTTCGAATGACATGATAAAAAAGGTATGTCCCTGGAAAAAAAATTTTTGATAGCGCCGCGACGCCTGGCGTCCTTATTTATTGCGCAGATTTTCATGCGCATCTCAAGTCGACATTGACTTGTTCAAAACGCCATTCACTGAATGAGGAAATATGGGGACGTTTTCGAGAAAATTGGGGTTACCAAGATAAATGAATCACCCTGTATATGACAATATTTGGGACGTATGTTCCTACTAATGCCATTTCATAATGTTTTTTAAAAACACTTCTACAAAAAATTATACCGAAATTAAAAATGTTCAGTATACTCGTCTGTGTAGAAAACATGTAGTAGAATACTTTCCCTTAGTTATTGGTTGATCCATCTAAAAATATTGAAGCAAAATTTCCTTAGGGTGGCAATATTTGGCTTACTTATCTTATAAGTATTTTAAATTAACGAATAGACAAATTAGATCTTAACATAAATATATTAAAATTTAATAATGACAGGAAAGTTGGATTCCTCATTGAAAGTATGACGTCGAATTAAATCGAAATATATAATGAATAATTATCTCGTAATGTTCCAATAGAAATTAATAACGAATTCAAAAGTTCACCAACGTAAACGGGTATTCAAACAATATCGGGAAATCCATGAACTAAATGTACAAAATAATCTATTGGAGCTCCATCACCAATTATTTCATGAAATGAAATTGCTCGAATACACATTCGTTTAATCATGCTCAGCGTAAATCAGTTTGAGTGGACTTTCAATGAGAATAAAACAAAATAGTTTATAATCTGTAGTTTCGACTGGGGTAACAAGAATTGAAGGGGCAAGTGGAAGGAAGGGGTTATGTTACAAATATAAGTTTGTGAAAAAAATATATTGTACACATTGTTGTGAAGTTAACTGGCATTTTTCAATAGAAGCTATTTAAAGAATTCGAATCGTGAAATTGCAGAAATCCAATTGCTCCATTGAAGAGTGTCAGTTAACCCTACTACAATGAGTACAATCTATTTTTCTCGCAACCTCATATTTGTAACATAACCCCTTCTTCCACTTGCCGCTTCAATTATAAGCAATCCAGCAATCCAATTAGTGGACTGGCACAGTTTAGATTGCGGGATGCCACCAACGGAGAAAGTAAAGAAAAAACGGTTTCGCTCTTATTGGAGCTCCTCAGTATCGAACAACTTCCATCCAATAGGAGCATTAGAAATGAATAGGAATATTTGTTAAGCGAAAGCTAGCACATGTCAATTTCATTTCGAAAATGAATCTGAAACCTCATGTATACCCTGAGAACCTACACGAAATCTTCACATATGAATCTATACTATAAGTGATGAATGTATATAGGAAAACTAGGAATTTTCTATTTTATCTCATTTTTCGCCGTACAACTTGAGCTGTCAACTGTTTTCCATTCGAAAATCATTCTATTCAACGTTAATGGCATGTTCTTATTCGATTCAGTATAGTTATTCATATAACAAGTGTAGAAGGAGCTGGTATTTTTCTACGAATTCAAAATTGAAAAACGAGGTACGAAGTGGTGAGTTTAAGAATGAACGAGAGTTAGAATTAGCCTTGTACGAGTATTATGATATGTATTGATGTGTTGGTGCAAGTGCACTTCCGTTGAGTTGTTTAGGGCTGCAATATGGCGGATGAGAGTAACCATTTTGATTCCCAACCTTCTGAAAGGAGATCACATCTGAAGAGAAGACGAGTATTAAACGTTACTTTTTTTAATTCATTGAATTTTCATTGAAATTAATGAAATATTTCCATGCTATCTTTTAGTGATTTTTGCATTGAGAAATATATAATGGCAAAACTTCTCTAGCATGAATTCAGATTATAAATCAATCCGTGGCAGGAGGCCAACATGTAATCAACATGTAATATTACTATGAAATATGCGAGAATGAGATATTCTCACAAGATTTTGTTTGATAAGATGTGATAGAATGTACGGATTTGACACAAACTTAGAGAAAATATAAAATTTTTTCTGATCATAGACCTTTACTTTGATCCTGGAACCTCCATGGCCAAATTCGAGAGTCTCCTATAGTTAAGTTTTTAAAGCTTGATGAAAATCGATCTCCCTTATTTTGAAATGACTAGTTGCCACTAGGATAAGATGAACCTTTTGCGGGTTTCAGAATCGCTGAAATCTGAACAGGATATTGCATCATCATCGTCTTGGCCAGTGTTCGAAATATTTTTGATTTCATATTGAGACCATGAAATGATTGAAACTGGAATCATCAAATAATTTTCACAAACTGAATTTTTTTTCATTCTTATGATAATATTTTCCAATCAATTCCGAGTTGAAAAATTAAAACTTTAATTTTATCATGAATCTTTGATGGTCTATCTCTGGGTAAACTTGTCTCAAAAGAACTGAAGTGGGCATTAAGTAAAGGGTGTATTTCCTTCTCTATTTTGCAGAAAAAAAGTGGAAATTGGCAAGACAATTCACGAACTACGTGCTACGTGCATATGAAGACTATGTAACTGATTTCAACAAAGAGCAAGAAGATGGTTTTTAAAGTCCCCTCAGAGTTATTTTCAAATTTTAATTTCAGAGGAAAAGTTTCTTATATTAAGATTTATATTTTTCATTGAATCATAAAGCACAGTATGATAGGGTTAGATTCATAATCAATAAACTCGCAGAAAGATACCCATGGCTTTCTGATATCTATTTAAAAAACCTCAATCTGGAGAGCATTTCTCGAAAGACCGTCCAATCATTCGAATGGTTGTTTGATACATTTAGACTGAAATCTGGTTGGTTGTCTGCACTTTCAGCTGAATCGTTTCAAATGTATAGTAATGATGAGGATATTCCACAACTAAAACTTCAGGTTTGAATCACCAAAATATGAAGGGTTTCTTAGTCCTACTATTCAATCACACAGTGATCATTTCAGCATAAAAAAAAACACATTTATCTCCTGAATGTCATTACTTTCTCAGGTTATTCTCATTTTTCTGAACTAATCTTCCAGCAAAAAATCATTATGGTCTATTAAACTTTGTATGAAATATATGAAAATATTCACATGATGTGTAAAAAATTGATACATTGTTCTAAGCCATTTTTTTCAGAGCAAATTTTGGAACACCTTCATATGAAGAGATGTTCTTAACATTTTTCGGAGTAAACGAGATATTCATTCATAATGATGAATGTGACCTGAAACCCTCTCGTTATGAAGGACTTTATGTTATTATTCACCCTCCTCAAAGGGCCTCACAGGTGGAGAGGTTGTTGGATTTTATGAAAAAAGCCAGCTAGTAAAACCGATGTTTACTTCATTCACTGTTTGCATTTACGGCCTAGAGAAGGAGTTCCAAGGTAGGTACTTTGCATCGCGCGATACCGTTGGAAATATTTTCATTTCAGTTTTCATATTTTGAGCATCGTGGGAGGGCTGAATTCTTTGCAATCGAAATGAAAACAGGATGGCTCGCTCGTTTCTTATAAGCGTCGTCTCCCAGTTTCCAAATGCATACAAAGACTGAAAAAACTTTTAATATCTAGAAATTTGACTGACTTGGTTGATTTTGTTCTGGTGAAATTTTCCGTAAGTTGAACCATCTGTTTTCTTTCGTATCATTGTCCCAAATATGACTAGGATCAGTTTTGATGTTTGGTTTGGTTTTTAGATTAAAATATAACACTCGAAAACTCAATTGAACCAAAAGAAAATTGCTGAGAGAAAAAATATTCTGAACCAATAAAAACGTGAGAAGCAGATTATTTGTTGAGATACAATGGAATTTGATATTCGACAGCTCTTCCTAAGCAGCCTATGTATACAGAGTGTTTCAAAAAAAGGATAGATAGAAAACTGAAAAATAATAGGAGTTTGTTCCTATTATTGAGCACGATGGAGCTCCACGCCACATTGGTAGAATGTGTTGTAATCGGTTGAGTAACTATTTTCCGAATCGATGGATTGATGGAGGTGCGAAAGCTCCGATTCATTGACCTCCTCGGTCACACGATTTCATCCCTTGGATTATACCTACTTTATGGTTGCGAGGCATGGACACTAAAGGTCACAATGATGAACAAAATAGAAGCGTTTGAACTCTGGTGCTATCGCCGAATCCTAAAAATATCGTGGGTCTCGCACACAACCAACGAAGATGTCCTCAGAATGATGGATACGGAACGGCAACTGCTGAATATCATAAAGAAGAGAAAAACGGAATACTTTGGACACATAATAAGAGGATCTAAATACCAGCTGTTGCGCCTCATAATACAAGGAAAAGTTGAAGGTAAAAGGTGGATAGGACGAAAAAAGCTATCCTGGCTTCGCAATATCAGGCAATGGTGTGGTCTTTCGGCCGAGGAACTATTTCGCGCAGCAGCCGATAGAGAAGGATTCCAAAATATCGTATCTATGATGATAGCCAACGTCTGAAGACAGACAAGGCACCAGAAGAAGAAGAAGGATTATACCGAGGATTACATAGTTTGGTCGAATCTTCAAGTAAATATTTATGCAACAGGGGTGAATTCACCTCAATAATTGAAGAAGAGAATTCAACGTCACTTCAATGGCCCCATAGCTGATTCCCAAGCGTTAAGAAGATTAATGGATTTTTTAGAAAAAAAGGATGGATTTGTGTATTTATGGAAACGGAGTCATTTTGAACACCTACTCTAAATGAAATTTTTTATGGTTTTAGCCTTTTTTTAAATTTTCATGTGATTTATTGTTCAATTAATACTTAATACATTCATCATGACTTTATACCAGCATCGATTATTACTTCATGATTTTCAAATCAAAATATTTCGAAAACAGTGCACAGTATCGAGTTTAATCAAGAGTACCTTTTTTGGTGTGAAATTGAATGATGTTAAAGATCGATCAAAACTTAGTTTAATCAATTTAATATCAAAAAAGTCATGTTGAAAACAACTTGGTACGAACCGTGTAACTAGCGCTCTTTATGAGAGTCAGACATCAAAACACACTCATTAGATGTATCGGCTTCCAAAACATATTCGTATAAAATTTCTTTACAATGATGCCAGTAGTTTACGCTAAATCGTAAAAAATGTGTTAATTTTTTTCTTTCTAAACGGATGAATACGGATAGCGTTACGAAAATTTTTTTACTGAACAAACCCCTATTATTTTTCAGTTTTCTATCTCTCCTGGAGAGGGAATCACCTTCCTTGAAACCCTCTGTATGAAATATATATATAATATATATATAATATATATATATATACATATATATAATATATATATATATATATATATATATACAATATAAGGATAAATAATGAGGGATCGGCGAAGTACATGGAAAATATTTAACGGACATAACCCTCTGAAACGAAAATAAACCGTAGACAGCTGTTTCGGGCTTTCGGCTCTCTTGTGTTGACTCCGTTATGTGATTTCAATTTCCAACTTTTCACCGTACTGATGAGGGCCGAAAGCCCGAAACAGCTGTCTACGGTATATAAATATATATATATATATATATATATATATATATATATATAATATATATCGCTTATTACCTTTTTCCGGTCAATGCAAAAAATGATCGAAAACATCATTGCCCACGACTTGGAGAATTTCCTTTGATAGTCAATTTCTACTTTTATTTTAATACATATGATGTAGGTTCTGAACCTGTTTCACAGGATGTTTCCCGGAGAAACATCTGCAGTGGCTAGTTTAGGGGCGCGAAAGGGCATACTAAATTTTTGAGCTCTTCAAGCAACCTTTTTTCTAGTGGTAATTTCAATGAGATGAAGAAATATACGTTGGTCAAATGTTGAATTCGATTTGCATACAGTAGAATAAGATAAATTTACTCCGCCCATTCAATTGTTGTATAGATCAATAAAGTGTTCGCGAAAGATATATAAGGAGTTTACATTCAAAACTTGACTCGTCACAAATAATATATCGAATTCACACCGCAACTCCAAGTATCGGCGCAGTCTGAGAACAATCCTAGAATGGTTCTGAAAATTTATTGTAACCCGATTTAACCATCGGGTGAGTCGGGATGAACGGACCAAACTTCAGGTGTGTATTCTGCAGGTCGAAATAATTTAAAAAAACTCATATGTTGTTATCCGATTCTCATTTGTTTTCAAACTATAGGGTAATTAGAATATTTAATTAAGGTCAAGCAATATTCAGATCAAGAGTTTCTCGGACTATGGATTGGTCGCTGTGGTCGTATTAGTTGACCTCCAAGATCTCCAAACCTCACACCATTGAACTATTGTTTGTGGGGCTGGTTCAAGAACGAGGTATACAAAGTTAAAGTTGACACTCGGGATGCTCTAATTCGACGCAATAGAAATACGGCATTGCTTTTTAAGGAAAAGCACGAATCAATCAGAAAAGCATCGAGAGCCCTTCGCAAACGAATGTGTTTCGAGGTTAATGGCGAGATTTTCGCACATTTCTTAAAATAATGCTATAAATGAAACCATTTTAATATAGAAAATGTTGTTTTTTATAATGACGCTATAGTTTGAGAACAAATGAAAATCGGATAACAACATATGAGTTTTTTTATGTTATTTCGAGCTAAGAATACACACCTGAAGTTTGGTCCTTTCCTCCCGACTCACCCTGTATATATATATATATATATATATATATATATATATATATTGTTATTCAGAATTTATAAAACATTCTATACCAAACGATTAAACTTTCAAACTTTCATATATTATATGGGAGGGAGGCAACCGAAAAAAAATTTCAGTGGAACCCCATGGGTAAAAAGAAAGGCGAACACAAATTGGCAATAAACATAGTACGCTACAATTTCGTAGCTGACAGATAAAAGCAGGATACCGGCATTGATCCCCTAATATATGTATACAGAGTGTGTCAAAAATGTACACCGAGCTTTCTGGAGCTGATAGTACATTGATATAAGTATAATTTGATAAATGAACTTATAGCCTAAAATGTCTATAAAGGAAGATATATCCTTCCAATTAAAAGAATTTCTCCGCATTTTACATCTAAACGGTGAATGCCAAGAGATTGAAATGATGCATGTTGCTGAAATACATTTTTTTCATTATACCTCCATATTTCTGATTTCAGCAGATTCATATTAAAGATATTTGAGCAGGCCATTCACAGTTCTATTTCAATCAACGATATAACCCTTCGTGTGCCGTTGGTAAACGATAAGTAATAATAAGTATACCCCACCAACCTTTCGATAACAATAAAAGTTAAAAATTGTTTTTGGTATACTTACATTGAATAATTTTGGTTGAAAAGAGAGTGATAAAATCAACTGAATTAGCTAAATCTGCGGTATGCATCTTCAGAGGATTCTTTTTCTGAGATTGTTACGCGACTGCTGAATTTCCCGGAAACATTTCTGAAACACTCGCGAACCATATCAGTGAGTTCAGAGAACGATAAATCTGCCATTTCTTAAAATCATAGTTGAAAATCGCAGCAAAAATATAAATAAGCAGAAGAGCCTCACGTAGAAATCAACTACAATTATGCTGATGACAAAAACGTCAAAATTAAGACCAAAATTTTTTCATGGCCTGCAAGAATAGCGTTACCGATGAATCTCGCGATTGATAAATTTGCTGACATTAAGTGACTACAAAAACTCAAATATCTCGAAAACGATTATTTTATGACACTTTCGGCGCTCTATCGAATGCTTCTATTTTTTCATTATAACGAATACAACCAAAGGAGTGTCCCAAAAAAATCATGACTCACCCTATAAAAACACCCCTTATAACAATATTACATACGAAACACAGTAAAAAATTTCACTGCATCCCAGAAAAATCATCTATCTGTTTATTTGCCCGTGTGCTGAATAGGTAATTTTGGGGTAGGAAGTGTATATTTATACTCTCGTGTTATATCTCTTTTGCTAATGTATCACTTAGTTTGAAGATGGAATTTATGGAACCTCTGGAAAAATAAGATTGTGATTTGAATGTACCATTCTCATTCTCACAGTACGATCGAGGCTGTAGGTGTTAGGAATTGAACAAGATGGCCTATTCGATTCGAAGTATATTTTCAGAAAATTGTTCAGATCCAATTTATCATTTCCCGGAAGGTTTCAAATCTACTAGGGAATTTTTTCATGAAAACTATGTGTTTTCAAGCCTGAAATTAAATAAACCTCCGGAAAATACGAAAATATATCTTTCTCTCTCAATTTGTACCTTGTACTGGCACAAATTGTACCAACTTGTACAATTTCGAAATGCAAATAATATTCAGTGCAAAAATCTGATAAGAAATTACCGAAACCAGCAACTTAACTTTACAATTCAATTCAAAAAGAGACTCTACGGATTCAAACAGGTCGAGACGTCGACTCGGCAAATCTCATCCAGACATTGTACTCGACAGTCAAAAGTCCGAAATTGACATTGTATGAAATTGGGACACTCAGACCGTTTCCTCGGATGCTCTTTTTAAGATTTTTCCAATACGGCGATGAAATATGGATGTTTCACTAGTGTTCTCGAAGGAAATCCAATTACGAGAAAATTCGTTGAATATTCCGCTGACGGCTGTAACAGACTCATCAGACCTCATTGAATATTTAATTGCAAATTTCCGAGTAGATACGAAATATTTTATGTAGTCTGGTTTTATCGCAGAAACAGAAATTTTAGTTAATTCATTCATATATAAAAACGAATGCTTGTATTTTGTCATCGAAGACAAATATTGCGGACAGTGTTTGGAATGTATAGAATTTTCCGAAGCAATTTCTTTAACAAATATTCATTTGATTTTATTCTTTGATACTCTCATTTTATTGTGGAGAAAATATTGAAGAATATTTCCAATTGAGCTCATAAACAACAATACCAATTCATGAATTGGTTGAGGCTTTCGCGGCCATCGTTCAATGTAACCTGTTCTTTCGAGCATTTAGGCCGTCGTCGTAGATTAGTTCTCGACGTTTCGCCAATTCGAGGGTCTGGCATCTTCAGGAGTTATATTTGGACTGGACTGAACACTCAGGCTGCTCGAAAGAACAGGCTACAATACCAATTCAACTGCGAATTTGAACGTATGTACCGGGTATCCCAAATTGAATGATTTTGGCTGTTTCTGCTACTTCTGTACTAGATGGGTAAAAATTTTGAAAGGAGTGAAAACTCCATTACTGGAAAACGTTTCACGATATCCCTATTTTTTTTTATTTCGATATAATATCGATTTCGAAAATGTGACAAATTTCTTCACTTACCAAAATATCTTAGAACGATTAAAACTTTGTAGAGGCACTTTTTCACTGGAAAAAAGACACTATATTAAATTTGTTTCATCTCGTGCATTGAGGGTGCAAAAAAACAATTTTTCATTCTGAATACGAACGCATTATTTTTCATCTTATATCATTAATGAAAAATTACAGATGAAAAAAATTAGAAATAGTGTCTCAATACTAGAGAAGAAGTCCTTGTTAAAAGTTTTAGTCTTTTTCAGATATTTTCGAAAAATAAAAAGTTATTGCACATCTTCGAAATCGATAAAATATCAGAATTTTGTTATATCTTCCAAACAAATGAAGATATCGTGAAACGGTTTTCACTATTGGTGTTTTCACAAAAATCGAGCCCATGACTCTTTTAAACGTTTTAACCTATCTAGTCTACTAGAAACAGCCAAAATCAAGCAATTTGGGATACCCTGTACATTCTGAACGACTTAGATCTGATGACAAAACAATGTATTCTACACAGGACCAATTCGCTTTTCCGAACTCGTGCAGCATAAGTATAATTTTTGGAAGAAACATAATCATTGAGCATCATTTAGATAATTCGACGATTCATCCAATTTTGAAGCCGAATACTAAACAAATGGAACAACGATCTGATTTTATTTTTACGGAAAGTGTTCTTTTTGCAAGGAATGGAGATTTGTGATTTTTGCTCATATTTAAGAACATCTTATATTCGTCCATTCAGCTGTAGCTTGAGATCATTATTCCGACGTTCGTACATTTTCATAAAAGTTGTGGAGCGCAGAACGTAGATACTACCTTGAGATGCTTCTGATAATTGGGTATTAGGTATTGAATCACAATGTAAATGTTTGCATCCTAATTGCAGGTATCCAACAAATATTTTCAACACAAGAGGCTTCGCAGGAGGTGCTTTAACTTTACCATTTGAATTGAATGAATTTCTTGTACAAAATGAAATTAGGCAATCAGAGTCGAAAATTATTTTACCGAACTGATAATCTAGGGAACTCGAGTTTAATATTTATTGCACAACAGGAAATTGAAAAATTTTGAGGTTACAGCACCTTTAGTAGGGTTTTTTCTAAGACATATTAATAGTGTAAAATTCGTCCTACGGATTTTTATGAATTTTTATTATTTTTATTTTTTACGGTTTTGTCACCAAGTCTCTGAAACGAAAGTCAATTAGAAATTTTTTTAAATAATACAAGAAAGGCGCCTGCGTGGAGCTTGTACGTTTATTCAATTATTTCATTGAATGAAAATAATAATCTGGCCAATTATTCGGTGGGATTGGATCGTATCTCGATTGATTTGTTGAGGAAATAACTGATATCAGGAAATTTCGAGATAAATTAGACAATGTCTTAGTATATAATATTAATCCATCTATGGTCACAAATGTCAATTGATAAATCAAACAATATTCATTAATTTTGGGATTTGCCTGATAAAGAAATCTGTTATACTACAAAACTATGCAAAGTTTGAGAGTGTACTTTCTTATTTCATTGTTAAGCCATAATTTCCTGAGAAGAATTGCCCCTGATAAATAAGTGCACAAGTATCACGCAGGGGCTTTCTTCTACCATTAAAAAAATGAGACTAGGAGAGAAAACTCAAGAAGATTTCAGAAATATTCATTCAGTACATACCTTTCTGTTTAATTATGCATAAAGTGAAAAAAATGAGCTAAATATATACATACCTTATTTTACTCCGAAGACACGAGTTTGGAACCAGCTCGGTAAGACGAACACTTGAAGTGAATTGAGAAATCTGAAAAAAAAAGGAAATCAATGTAAATCGTAATATTTTTTTAGATTTTTGTAATCATCATTATTAGGTTAATATAATTATTGCGCTTGTTTATTGATCACATTCCCATCATTAACGTCGAATCAATTTTTTCGGAATGATTCATTTTATCCCTAATTTTTTTCATGCGTAGTTTCTTCAACGTTGCTCAATGATCGCAATGAGTTTCATAAGAATGTCTGCACAATTTCCACCAGTGAACAGATTGATAATTGCGATATTGTAGAGGCGTTTATCATCAAAGTTTGTATGATAACTTTAGAAATGCTTGCGATGAAAGAAATTGATCAAGCTAATGATCTATCTCTGATAAATAAAGTACCTGTATGAGGTTTTTTTTTATAGCCCCAGCAATAAATAAGTTCTGAGAACTTTTCACTTCTCTCTATTTCACCATTTTTGATTATAAATCGAAAACGGTTGAACTCATGGGGTTACGGTTTTCCACAAATAATAAATGTCCACAAAAAACGAGCCTGAAAGTGTGGCATTCATTTTGTTCTACTTAATATCAGCACCTAATATCACAATTAGACGAAAGAGAGATTTTTCAGTTCGATTATTGTTTCAAAGAATGTTTACTGCCATTATTTGGCGACTTGATGTACCTGGGGAGTCAAAAATGTGTTCCACTAGCTAGAATTCACTAATGTGAATCCAATATTGTAGATAACTCGGGTCTGAAAAAATGTGACTTAACACACTTTACCTCTGAGGTGCTGATATGGTTTCTTAGATCTCCTCACGAAAAAACGAATATACCATGGATACCAAATCCATTAGCTTCATTCATCAAAATGGTTTATTTCGAGGTTGTTTTGTTGCAGTCCTACATCATGAGCCACGACCAATTTTTTCAGTGCATACAAAACGCTTATTCTTCATTGAATGTTTTCTTATTCTAGATAAAAGAGTGAATTTCTTAGAAGAATCTGAATGTCAGATGACATTTAAACTGCGCCTGGTCGTACGGCTCAAGGACCTATAAGAAATCCTCTGATAGTATTTCTAAGTCAAAGAAATCCAGTACTTTCTCGCCGGAATGAATGGTATCGAGTAAAATAGATTCAGAGCTTTGGGGGAAACAAAAAGTACAATCAATCATTTATGGTTATGTTTTGAAACAAAAATTGTTGTGAAAAATTGAAGGTGCGAAGCTATTATGTCTATATTTCTTTTTACGAAGATTCACAACATTTTCTGAGAGTTTGGATTAGATATGATGCATAACAATGACATTTTTCCGCCTCCAATCGACCTGACCTACTTAAACTCATTGATTAAAAAATTTAAGCTGGCATTATGCTTTATATTTCTAATAGTTTCAATCGACTTCTTCTTCTTATCTGTTCTCAATGTGCTAGGCTAACGCCATCTCCACATGAACCAAATTGGAAGCCAATCATCTTTGCAGAGGCTTCTTAGGGGTTGTTGTATTATTTATTTGTAATTACTACAGTGTTTCTTTTTTTCTCAGGGTTCACCAATAGAGGGGTTTAGGGACGGGGTATATCGTGTTTAACATCACGAATATTAATTGCAGACATACATTTCACATGCAAACCAAAGGTTATTCAAGTCCTATGATTTGATGTTAGAGTTGAACAAAAAGTTGTACCTTTCAGTAGTATCTGTAAAGAGTAATGTCGTTTGAAAATATCATATCGTAAATATTAATTAGAAAGTTTTCAACATGTTGAATTCTACTTAGGTCTGTGTATAATTTTATATAATTTCAACCTAATGATAGTCATCAAGATCCCCAGGATTTCTAAATATAAAACAATAAATCTGATGGGTTCAACCTTGATGAAACAACTCGATGCAGTCAGACTGATACAACAACTGAGACGGGAGGAGGGGATCTCTTCCATATCTTCTAGATACAACACAATATGTTCCACTCCTTCGGAATGAAATCGGAAACTACATTGAAACAGATAAATTTTCGCGTCAAAGCATAACTGGGTGGATCTGAGCATCTTGACAATATCACAGGGAGTAAATTGGAATACTTTCCTGTTGAAATGAGCTGAATTATCTTAGCAGTGTAGGAATTCATTCAGTTGGTGGTCCCTTCAGACAAAGTTAGGATTTTCCTATTAGTTGATACATTCTTCAGAAGGTATGTTGGATGAGTAGTATTGTGGTATCCAATGCAGTTGAATATGAATTCAACACTTTGATGATGCTACAAGATACAAGGTGTGAACTCGCATTTTTCTAGTGCACGCAAGAAGAGATGAGATTTTCCATCTACAGGGTGGTTCAATAGTACTCGATTGATCGATAACTCTTGGAAATTTTGGATCACGAGAATGATTCAGATTTTGATGGAATCGACATAACTCTGAGCATTAGCTTGAATTATTTTGGCGATATTCGTGATCCATGAACTACAACTTTTTAATAGTAAGAGATCGAGGAAAATGAATGGATTAAGGATTTCCTTCTCAAGAAATAGATGACATCAACTTAGTTTCTCAATCTTCTCTTGTTTTAGAGTTATAGGCCAAAATTGAAATTCGAGCGAATTCAACATTGTTATTATTATTATTATCCTCTGTTAATATGCTACGAAGTTTAAATGAAGAAATTATACAAGCACACTTTTCATACGATTTTTCCTATGGAAACAATAGTTGATTTCAACTTAACTAGAATCTTAAATCGCCATCGATTTCGAGTTACACATCATTTCGAAGGTTTCACAATTCTACTCGTTAATAAGCTGCAGAAGTTATATTTGATCTTCGTTTCGGCATGAACAACTCATTGAAATGCGGACAAAAATGCATCGAGATAGATTTTCTACACCAGAATGAATGACAAATGGAAATTTTTCAGCATATTCAGGATATGATCATACACCCCTAAATTCGCAGTCAAAAATCGTAGAAAAATTAATCTGTCCGAGCATTTATCTACAGAGCTTTCTTACGGAAATATTGGGCATTTCTCCTCCACATGGTACACCCTGTAAAATGTGTATATATTTTCAAAATGGAAGCAAATAATGATTATTGCTGGATGATAATCAATTATTGTTTCCACAAGAAGAAACACAACTATAGTCATTCCAACGAGAAGTGATAGCGCCAGTAAACAATTGAATGTATGCCTATAGGGTTATGAATATTTTCATTGGATGCCGTTTAGTGCTTTCTCCGTCTTCTCCAGATCTGTATTACAATTAAGAGATTCATCTGAAATTCTGAGTAGCTCGCGTCGGCGTAGTTCCGCGGTCGGTACATTAAATCCGATCCTGATGAATTTGGTCTTGCCTTGTTGTTTTGACGCGCTATCGCTTCTCGTTGGATAGACTGTAGATGATATATATCAGCAAAGAAACCTCTTGGAAAAAGCAGAGTACACCAATGGATTGCTACCAAAAATGTGTTCGTATAATCTTTTTATTTCATTATTGTAGCATAAATAAAAACGGAGGTAATGAATATTGTTGAACTTTCCCGAAATTTAAACTTTGACCCATAACTCAAAAACAAAAGAAGATGAGGGAAGACAGTTAATGTTATTTTGAGTAACTTCGAACATTTGTTGTCTTTGTCAATAAAGAAAAATTCATAATATGTAGATACTTTAGAATTTTTTTTTTTTACTCAGATATGCTATACAGATTCCTTTTTAAATTTCGACATAAGTATATAAGTATCACGGAACCAGATGGTATTGAAGCTATCTTTGTGGATGGACGTGACCCACCTGTAGTTGGTTCTGTCTCTCTCTGCGTCAATTTGGTTCAAACCACCGATTATTTTGAAACAAGGAGATTCTCGGAATATGTAAGAATATGAGAAAAAGAAAAATTCTCTGCCTTTACGGAGGTCACACACGACATGAGATACTGATGATGCCAAACCTGAAACCGGTATAATTCTCATCTCAGTGACAAAATCATTTCTCCAACCTTATTATAAAAAGATCTGTGAGCCTCGGAATTGAAATTGGCATTCACTTCGATGATAACGAATTTGAATTCAGCTATGTTTCAAAAATGTAAGCCTATAGCCTCATGTATCTAACCTTTTTTTTTTCAATGTTGCAGGACCAATGTGAAGAGTTCGTAATATCGGAACGTCTCTTCATGGCGGAGCACATTTCGACACGAACAGTCAACGAGTAATAACATATCAAATAGAACGTATGCTTATTAGTTGTGACGTACAATATTAAGATATTGTGGAGTGAAGAAATGGATCTCCGATAGCAGACGTTTTATGTAACATGTAACCGAATGTGCATTGGATTTCCGCCCAAAGTTATATCGATTGCGTAGAGTCTTGACGATTAGATTTGAGAATCCGCAATGAAAAAGACGCTCTCGCGGCGATTTTGTCGAAAAACGGCTACGACCTGAAAGATGTATTGAGAAAATTAACCTCCAAATTACCTAGTGAAAAACTAAAAAAATTGAAAGTTAAATTGAATAGACAAGTGATGGAAGAACCAGCTCCCAAAAAGCCGAAAAAGGGCAGCAAATGGAGTGTAAAACCTATCAAGAGTGAACGGAACATCAAACTCATATAATTTCTTGAGTGATTGTGAATCAGTGTACCAAGAAGATATGGAAGCCAAGAAACAAGAAATGAGAGAGACAATACAGGAATTGGATATACCGTCTAAAGGAGCAAAATCGCTTATCTGATAGTTCGAGATCGTTCCAAGTGTCAGAAAGTGAGTAACATGACAGAGGAAGAAATAAAAGCAGACTCAGATGTAAAATGAATGTAATGTAATGAATGTAATAAAAATCATCAGACTAAAGAAAAAAAGGGAATTTCACCGCCTCTGGTACTTTTTGAAATCGACAAAGGCGACAATGTAACCGATGTCTATCATACGAGCATTCACAGAAAAATTGTAACGCTTCATTCAAATGACTGGAATGCTAAAAAAACCAGCACAGCTGCTCTCAAATGAACAAACTGTGGAGGTCACCATTTGTCAAACTTCTTCAAGAACAAACCGAAACCGAATAACCCGGATAAGCTCAAAGAAAAGAAAATTTTTTCGCGGTTTTTTCGATTTTTGGCAGAGTTGCGTTCAACGCTCGAGATGACAAACTTGGATTATTCATAAGGCTAACATCAAAAACAAGTCTGAGAAAAATTTGATTAGAAGCATCCTTTCCTATACTTTCAGACGACAAAGTTATTGGATTATTAATTAAGTTGAAACAGAACGTTGAGCGTGTTCAGTACCTGAACCGCTGTGCTATGAATTTGGAAACGCGCGTGTTTTGTTAACTGCTCCTATATTAATATGGTGTAGCATTCTACAAAAATGTTTCTATGAAGTGAGTAAGAGGATGGTAAGAAAAAGAAAGTGATCATCCAAGTGGGAAAAATTCAACAATATTTTCAGATTTTTTATCCATGCAGCATACGAAGGGCAATTTCTTATGAAAATGAATTCATGTAGACGATAACGAAAATACAATCATTCTTTGTGCCAAATCTGGAGTGCTCTTCATTAAACTCGAGTTAAATAACTCGAGTACAAAGAAAACTTAATTGGAAAGAACATAAATAAATACCTACGAATGGTATGACCCCTTCTCGTTTCTAACGGAAACAGGGAATGCTCCAACCACGAACGGCACGAAAAGCAATAACACTCCAAGAGCAATATGGTCGTTATCATTCGAACCTTAATTAGAACTTTTGATCTTCGCTCGAAGTCTTTTCTCGCGCGCCTCGATTGAAAACGATTTCACCTTGTTCAGCGACATTTCCAGTTGGCTCTTTCAAACTTGGTGTCACGACAACTGGAATTTCTTAATGAGAGAAGCAGGTATGCACGTCTACTGTACTTCCTGAAATGAAAATTTTGTTTTGTTTTCTGATTTTATTGTCGAAAATGAACTTTCGGAATCAATAGAATTCAACAATCAAACTCCCCGAAAACCTGTCAAGATTTACGTTATATATTTTTTTATCTCTTCACACAGCATTCCCAATAACATACTATTCGATTGTGTCATTAAATCACACATCTCTTCAACACCTACCAGCAAATACGAAACCTCAGCTTTTTCAGACTTTACGCAACTGCTTTAATCTGTGGGCTCATCGCAAATTCAAAAGGTGGTTGAATACCTTTGATTACAATGCAAGCTATGAAGAATTTCTCGACTAGAATGAATAGTATCAAGACATTTAATGGACATGCAAAAAAAAGCAGGAAGGCGAATCAACTTCAAAGAAGTTAATTCATACAAACATTAATGGAATGACTTTTCATGCTTAAAAAAAGAGAGTGGAGGAAAAGATATTCTTTTACTCGAGGATTTTGAGAAAACTTTATGATGGAATTGGATTATCAGCACAAGAAAATTGCTTCCACAGTCTGAGCAAGAGTACAAGATATTCGGAAAATCGTTTTTTCTGCTGCGTCGAGGTTAACTATAGGTAGATACAAAACATAGATCTTCCTTCCTAATCAAATTATCCTTGAGCAAGGAATGTGTAACAGATATCTTAGTTATACCTCGTATCCAAGATTATGCGGAGCAAATAAATCTCTGCAGATATCAGCCCAAGCAGGTCTCTCTTTAGTTGTCGGTAAGCCTGGCGAAAGAAGAAATGCAAAAAATCTCCAGTTGTGGATTGAATTATGTGAGTGGATCCATTTGTATACACACCGCATGACGAGACAAGGGGTGAGAACAAAAACAGTGACAGGAAGACTGAGCAGAGTTTAATGGAGGCATTGACCTCGAAGGAGGGGAGGAAGAAGCTAGTTCCGACAGCCGTTGTCATTTTGAGGTATGAATAAATTTATCGGAGGAGAATAAAGTTTTTCTTAAGCTGGGGGTCTGAAGATTGATCCTTGAAATCTCATACCAAGATTCTGGTTATGTTCATTCATAAGTTCCTGCCTCAATTGGTCATTTGTATGTTGATGTGATACGAGTTGGGATTATGATTCGATGTGCCCAAAACTGAATCAGCTCAAATATTACACTCAATATGTTCACTTCATTTATCTTTATCTTCTCCTAATATGAAGTATGAATATGATCAGGAAAAGTGGCAAGAGTCTCGGTGGACTTTCAATGAAACGAGTTCCTATATAAAGTAGAAATGGCACTCCAACTATGTTTATCTCTAGTTGATTACAATGAATGTACACATTCCTTAATTTAAAAATTATATGCGAAAAAATTCTTCGTAAAAGTTTATGAGAAGAAGACGGAATTGAAAGCAGTAGATAGTTTCACAGGAACTACCTATATTTGTGCAAAATCTTTACGAATGACAAGCCTCAAGAAAAATAAACCACATTGTATTTGTATGCAGACTACACGCCAATTGCAGCCAAACATGAGACATCCGAACACGTAACGAAATAGCTATAAAATAAATCACATTTGCAAACTTATGAAATGGTCCCGTCAAGAGAAAATCAAAATATATAGGGAGAGAAGATGAGCAGTCATAGTTGAATTTAAGCCTGAAATATAAAAACCAAGGGACTGAAAAGTGAGAATGAAATGAAATGAAAATGCAAAATATCTAAAGGCAAGTATCTGAACTTGAAAAGTGGAAGATGATTTTTCCAATCAGTAAAGATGAAGTAGACGAAAGTAAGAATGATGATCAATGACAAACGGCAGTGGAATTCTGAGAATGGATAAGAAGAAAATGAAAAATCTAGATAGAAAACAAAGAGCTGTAACAATAGCTTCTTTCGTAACTCTTTCCATTTGTGTCAATATTGAACAGAGAGTTACAACAAAATTATAATCATTTCATTTCTATCTGAACTCTCAATTTGATTTCCAATGAATAGGTATGAATAGGTATTTTGTGACATAACATCTTACTGTGGTCAGTGGAGAAAAGTTATTATTATTAGTTTATAGCTATCTCAGTAGGAGCCACATTGCTGTTCAAACACCCTGCATTGTTGAATGAGAATTTCTTCAGAAATTCAGAAATAGCAACTATCGAATCAAGAAATTGCTTTGTCATATTCTGTGCAAAAGGGTGTTCGGTGTTGAAAAACTACAACGAAATATTTCAGGCATGATTCTTTGTCGAAACACAAAACAGGCTTGTTAAATGAGACTTTGTGGCATTCTCATTCCTTTCTGAATTAAAAGTCTTGAAAAAATGGAATCAAAATACTCATACATGGATTCTCAAAAATTTTATCATATTGATAACTGCTTGCAGGAATTTATCCCATCCCTTCTCAAGTACTCATGAAATTTTAGAATATTTCCTTGAAGAAATTTGAATTTCAATTCATTTTGTCTTTTTTGTTTTGCTTTTGCAGTTCCAGTGGTTTCGATTTCGAAGGAAATGATTAGAATGTGATATCTTTTCTCATACTGTCGATATAAGAATCCCTCTTATGTTATTTTGAGGAGCGAAAAAGTTTAATAAAACTAATCAGTTTTATTTGGACCAAGGACTTGCCTCCCGACATTTTTCGATGTTCTTTTCATCACCTTATATATATTTCATATTCTGACACAAAACAAGTATTAATTATATTCGTTCGAAATAAGACCCCTATTTCATTGTTGCAACGGAATAACTTCTAACTTTAGAGCATGCCGTAGGGTATTCCATTTGCGATAACAAAGAACCAGAACATGAAATATAATTTCGAAGGATAAATTATTCAATTGCATAGTCAATCTCAGAATTCGAAACGTAACTCTTTCAGCTCTCGGAAACCAACAATATGACGTAGAACTTTCAGAGTTCTAATTGAATTTCTATGCCCCGATTGAACTCAATAAATAGTACCTAAGTAGGATCTGAGGTATCAAGAAAAGTTTCGACCGCACCCCAGGGCTAGTTTGCAAATTTCGGACGACACTCCTGATCTATCCGAGATTTATAGGGATGGGAAGAGGTATGTATATTCGAATGGTATTTGCTGGAAGGGATACGTGAAAGTTCGGAGTTTCCGAATGATTTGGGACTGGAATTGTCCTGGGATATGTCCGGAGCGTAGAGTATAAAATCAGAATACATTAATCCATAAATAATATATATGAGGTGCTTCCAAAAACTGAGAATTGAGGTTATATATATTCACCCGAATATTCCCCATTCTGTAATGACTGATGGAAACAGTCGTCGATTACACCCAACGACATTTAATCGTATTTCATGGGAAAGTTGTGATATTGAGAAAACTTTTTAAAGATTTCTAAACTGATCAATTTTCAAGAACTCTTATGGATACCTAGAAACTAAAACTAATCGTAATCGTATAGTGTTCGGAGATAGGTTGTAACCATGGAGGTAAAGAAAGTGGAGGGGGCATAACGTTTGAAAAGTGTCACCAAAACAAATCCGGATTTGGCAAACCAAGATGGCCGACTTCGAGGTAATTTAAACTGTAGGTTCTGCAATTTTGGCCTTATTTATTATTCGTTCGTTGGTTTTGGCAGTTGTATGTAGTGAAAAAACATATAAGAAATGGTTTCTTGTACAGCATATGCTGATCTTACTCGAAAATTAATGGTGAAAAGCTGAATTTTTTGACGTTTGTAAATACATGGTTTAATTATTGTTGCATACAACTTTAATTGATAGGGGAACACGAGATAATTTACCAATTTGTTTCATTGCATATTATCTGAATTTGTATGTACCTTAATTGAAAAAATAAGATGTATAATTAGTTACAGGAACATTCCGTACGTAATTCAACTCACCAATTCTTTAAAAGCAATTGTTTATGATATTTTGACTCCTTGATTTGTTTCGATCATTATTTATTCATCTTTAGGTCATTAAAAGAGAATCGAACAAACTTCGAATTGTAAAAATTCAAATATACAAAATTCCCGCCACAAATTTGGCTCAGCAACATGGCGGATTTTTGGTGACACTTTCATAGCAAGGGAAACATAGGATATGCTACCTCCCCTTCTTCTACCTCCATGGTTGTAACTGTGTTGGTCGCCATTTTGTACGCTGTTAGTTGATTCTGGGCGTCATCTTGTGCTGGTATTTTCTCTCAATATGATTAACTGAGCGCGCCAGCTATTTTTCATACTGATACGGCCGAATAGGAGAAATAGTACACCTACCTGGGTAGTCGAAGACAGAGTTCACTTTTATTCAAGCTTGTAGCGATAATTTGATACCCAGAAGTAGAACAATTGATAATCCACACTCAAATTCCCTGGAAGGGATTATGATGGTACTGATCGGCGATGAGGGTGAGAGGTAAAATGTCTCTATACAGAACTATGAACACTGAGAACCATCTATATATGACAAATGATAAAGGACTAAATATCACAGTAACATTTCATGAATCGGGTCTATTTGATAGCAGTTTAGAAGGATGACAACAATTTTCCGATTTGAGTCAGCCAGAATTAATGTTGAATGATCGTCGAGAGAATTCAATGGTTTAAGTTGAACTATGACAGTTCATCATTGGCCAGTTGCGGATTTCTGTCCTCCTGGTGGTCGGTAGGACTGGAAATCGCTCGTTGGCTAGGTATCAGGTATGTGATTTGATCGGACGCCCTTCTGTGAAAAGTCAGTTTCTTGGAGGAGATCGGATTTCCTTCTTCCTCACCATTGGCACTCGGCGGTTTTTCTCTAACTAAAAATATAATAGGAAACGTTCTTAACGTTCATAGGACTAATACCTTGAAAACTTTCAGAAAATCTGAGACAGCTCCAACTGGATTCAAATTTCTACAACATCATGCAGAAAGATGTACAGGGTGATTCAATTATCTTGGTAACCCCAATTTTCAAGAAAACGTCCGAATATTTTTTCATTCTGTGAATGGCGTTTTGAACAAGTCAATATCGACTTGAGATGCGCATAAAAATCTGCGGAATAAATAAAGATGCCAGGCGTCGCGGCGCCATCAAAAACTTTTTCTCCAGGGACATACCTCTTTTATCATATAATTCGAAAGAAAATATCATTTTGAACTTTATTTTCGAATACAATTCTTGTCCATTTCTAACCGTCAGCGATCTGCAGCGTGTTTTATGTTGATTCTATTCCATTTATTTTTTCTGTATTGTGGTGGTATGCCTTGGTTTGGGGACATAGAAATGATTTTGTACCTTGAATTCAAGAAGGCAAGTTTTCTAAACAATCTGCTTCTTTAAATAAGATTAAATATGTGGATACAACAAGATGGGGCCCCATGTCACAACGCTGCCATTGTGAAGAGATATTGAGATTAAGAATTCGAAAATAAATGGACCCATATATTTTGACCAAAGTAACTTATAATGAAGTATGGAGATGATGTAACTTGTGTATGGATCATAATGGCTAAATGACCCAGATATGATTTTGTTTCGTTAAATGACGGAGGCTTTTTAAGAAACTATTTTTCTATTATTATATTCATTAAATATTATATCTTATATCAAAAAACATTTCATTTAATAACAAACGAAACATTTCGAATCATATGTTCTATATATTATGATCCATAAATAAGTTATATCATTCTCCTATTTCATTATAAGTTAATTTGGTCAAAATATAAGGGTCTACTTGGGCACATGCGTTTCTTATCTTCATTTTCAAATGATCCTAGTTATTAGAACCAGTTTGGTATACCATATTTTTGGAAATTAATCCATGAGCGTTAGGTCTGGTTATATCTGATGGGTCCATTGGTTCCAATCCATTTATTTTCGAATTTCTGATCTAAATATCTCTTCACAATGGCAGCGTTTTGGCATGAAGCCACAACGCTGTAACCACATATTTCATCTTAGTTGAAGGGGCACATTGACTTGAAAACTAGCCTTCTTGAATTCAAGGCACAGAATTATATCTATGTCTCCAAATAAAGGCATACTACCACAATAGAGAAAAAAATAAATGGAATAGAATCAATACAAAACACGCTGCAGAGCGCTAACGGTGAGAAATGGATAAAAATTGTATTCGAAAAAAAAGTTTAGATTGAAATTATCTTTGGAATGACGTGATAAAAATGGTATGTCCCCGGAGAAAAAATTTTTGATAGCGCTGCCACGCCTGACGTGTTTATTTATCCCGCAGATTTTTATGCGCATTCGAAGTCGACATTGACTTGTTCAAGACGCCATTCACCGAATGAAAAAATATTTGGGGTTACCAAGATAAGTGAATCACCCTGTACTGATGGGGACAGCAAAAACGATACGAACGTATCGGAAGGATCACCGTCGGCGATATGACAAGAAGGACACCAAAAAGAGGCCGTGAAGGAGCTGCCTGAACCATCATGAGCCAGAAAACCTGGAAAGGGCTCCAATTCTTCTGATATCTAAGATATGTGGAATTAGTGAATGTTTCCCTGAAGAGGATTGTGAAAGCCGCCAATGAAGTCATAATGTCTTGATCTAATGTCCTTGATATTTTTTTATGATTCGAATCGTAGATTTTTAAAACAGGCAATATTCAAACGATTGAAGGTACTACATGAATAAGGTTCCAGTTTTCTAATCTATTTATAGTTGACATATTCCATACCAAATATTTTTTTGACATTCTTGAAAGATTGTTTATTTTCTGAAACTTTTTTGGGTTGGCTTAAGGGGCTGTGAGAGAAAACATGAAAAGAAAAGAGACTACACTTTGAAGAAAACTCTGCATTTTCTGAAACTTTTTCGGGTTTCCTCAAGAAACTGTTTGAACACCTGCAGCCGAGTTTGTACTGGCTGATAACTTTCAATTTTTTCTTACCATAAGAATCATGAAATAAAAATTCAATTCTATGGAAGATGAGGGATTGAGCCATAAGTTACAAGCCAGCATAAGGAAACCCCCAGAAAGTTTCAGACAACACTTTATATCAATCTTGTAAGCTTATTAGTAATACGAAACTGTACAACACCAAAATCGATTTCAAGAAAACAATCAGTAATGACCGAGGTTGTTGTTCAGTTCGGTCCTTGGTTTTTGCTCTTAAGGAATAACCAACTTGAGCTTGAGTACGATCCTAGTTCTTCAAGCATTTAGACTTTTCGACACTTTTGAAAACATTTGAGAATAAAATCGATCTGTGATCAGACTTGATTGTTATATTTATTGCGGTTTGCAAAACCTCATATTCATATTTGTATTAACAGATTGAATCTCTAGCGTTATTTCAACAGTCGTGGAGAAAGTATAGTCTGTTAGAATGAAAATCCGATACTCGTGATTCCCCAGGCTCGCCCTTGTTACAGAATATACTATTCTCTAATTTTGTGTCAGATCTGTTTATTCTGCGACATCTTGTTGACCAAAGTCCTGCGAGAATACATCATTCTAGCACAGTTTTCACGGTAATATTTATTAATTACATCTTATCCTTCCGCCACGAATTTATTCAATATCTGTCAAATTTATGGGAAAGAAAATAGTTCTGCCAATCAATATTTCTCAATGCAAAAATCACCAAACGATATTTATGGAAATATTTCATCCATTTCGATAAAAATTAAACGATTCAGGGAAAATAATAAATGATACTAGTACAAAGAGCTTATTCTAACAGTCCTTTAGTCAAAAAATCTCCACATCGAGGCTCGTTTTTGAATTTTGAACTCGTGTGAGAAAATCAATGCCAATTACTATTATATTTTCAAACTTTCGAAATAGTTATTTTCATAACAAGTATGGAAAGAGATATTTTCCCGCATGAAACTGCCGTTCGGGTAAGCAGTTGAGTGCGTGAAAACCACTTTCCGCACGAGTTAGGAACAATATTTTTTCTACAAGCGCTCACATGCGATCGATATGAATTCAACACACAGATCGAATTCGATTACGCATATTAATTCCTACTGCACATGAATGTCGAACGTAATTCTACATTCTACATGTCGTTACCATGGTACTGTCACCGTTGACGTTCGGTGCATAGAGACATATCATAGTTCAGTTTATTCTTTAATAAAAGTGTGCGGGAAAAACCCCTAATAATCCTTTTCCGCACAGAAAGTGTGCGGGAATGGAATTCAAATGCGTGCGGGAAAAGGGTACAAAGCGTACGCTTGTAGAAAAGGAACTTTTCATAACCAAATTGCGGAAAATGGTTTGAAGTGATTCTCATCATTTGAACAAGATTGTTATACAGTTAGCCTCAAGCATTCCAGTTTTGACTATGGAAGAAGAAGGCTATTTTTTTACAGATATCCACAGATTCAAATTTTTAGATACCTTGTACAAATAACAACTTTGTATTCCTCAACTTTCCACATATTGGTATATTATGTGGTGAATGAACGTGAAACACAAAAATGCTTTCATAACGGCAAAACTACTGAAAAAACTATTGAACCCTTTTAAGCAAAATAGGTATACGCAATCAAGAACCACAACGATGATTATTGAACTTCATCTCAATGCAGTTACCGCATTAACAACATGAATCTACATATAACGCAAAAATCTGAACAGCGGGAATACGAGAAAATATAAGGTTCGTTATCTGCAAACTGTAATACGCTGTCGACAGGAAGAGACGAGTCAGAAACTAGAATAACCGAATCGTCATTATCTATGTAAATAATAATTATGAACAGATGCGTAAATATTATCCCTAATCATCACCATGTTTGTCGATGTTTATGTAAAAAATATCAACCCAAAACCTTCATGTTGAGTAAGGATTGTGCTTGTACATTGAGACATTTTTTTCAAACTCCTATATTTCAACAGATTTTGATGAATTATTTCGAAGAAAATTCGAAATAATTATTGATACTTACCTCACTTTCATGAGTGACTTCAGAAAAGTGAAAAATTACTTTTAACCCATAGTGAGGGAAGCATTTGTACCTCGGGACAATTTCTCTCAAACCCGTATTTTTCAATGGGTATTGAATCATCTCAAACTCAAGATTTTAAACAATTACTACCTTATAACCTCATATTTATGAGTGGAATGAAATAGTTACTCAATAAAATTTCTGGGTTTATTTCAGAGAAGTAAAAAGTTACTTTTGTCTCAAGATACAAGCAAGGCTTATACCTAAGGAAAGTATTATCTTTTCTAATGACACTAATTCAAAACGTCATTTCAGAATTAAAAAAAAAACATCAACAGAATTTAAAAATACTATGCACTCATTATTGAACATAACTCATGATATTGCAATCAAAGATTATAGAGTATAAAGATGATAAACGAAGCGACTACAGTGATGTCAGCGACATCTGTTTTTCAAAAGTAATCGGGTTATGGTTGAAATATTTAATCAGGGTTCATTTGGCATAGATTATATGAAAATTATTAGTAGGCTGTTGTCATTTTTGAAAGAAATACTTGAATAAATATTTTTGCTGAATGATGATTGTATTTTCTCGCGTATTTTCCACTGAAATAACTCGAAATCTACAAGAGTACCAACTAGCTCACTCCATAATCTTGGTTTGTGTGTTTTTCTGTTATAAATTTTTTGTTAAAAACTGGCTGACATTCGAAATGCATGGTGATTTATTGCAGAAATAATAATCTTGAATGTGCATTCTTTTCATTACCAAAGAGAATAGAAATGTAAGTTTTGAAACTCGTATCATGTAATTGTCTTGTTCATTGCTTTTTATTTTCAGTGTTGTCAAATGGATAGAGGTTTCGGAGCAAAAATATATTGTTCTGGATAATTTGTTTGCGAACCGAATTTTCTTCGGTCTCATTCATTAGATCAAAAAGTTCCACTCATAGAGGCAAAGGTGGTCAGAAGAACGACTTATAGAGGTGGTGGTTCTCTTGACGACCCTTCTAGCAGTTCGACTCATCTACTAGACCCTCTAGACTCATTGAGGTTAAAATACACTGGGTAAGATATGTATGAATCGGATCCAGAACAACTGTTTGACTTATCGATGTTCGATTTATCGAGAGTTCATTCACAATAAGTTCTTGAAATTGTTATGATAATTCTCTAATATGTGAACAAATTTTTGAAATGTACTCAATTTCATAATTATTGTATTGCAGTTGATTTTACACAATCATTTCAAATAAGAATATAAAGAATCCAGAAGTGTATTTCATTTGATTCAAAGCAATATGCAGAAGAAAAGAGCATCCTGATCAAAAAGCGGAGCCCTGCTTTTTTTTGTCGATCAAGATATTTCAATTAAATGAAAATTTATGAGAAATTTGTTTCGAATTTCGCGCCTATTAAAATACTTTTCTGTACTAAATAATGTTTTCAGCGTCATCTATGTGTCACAAGTAAGAAACTAGTCAAAAATCGTAGTCGGATTTTAGTACCACAGATACAAGGGCGTTTCCTATCTTTCTAACTCTATAATCTTTGATTGCAATAAATCGACATTTCGCACCCTTGCTTCAAAAGTGACACAACTCAAAATTGATTTCTCCCAGTTGATGCTAATTATGAGATTAGTAAACAAGCCTACATTGATCATCAACAATTTTAAACCCACATTAGTGGGTCCTACATATTTCATATAGAAATACATATCAAAGTAGATATCTACTTCATTTATCGAATTGATTAAAAAATATTCAGCATTGTAATATTTTTGATTTGTTTTTCGAGTTATGACACTTTTGCTGCAAGGGTGCTATTTGTTGATTGATAACAGTTTGAACAGCATTCATAAGATTTTCTTTATACGGATTGGACCGGGGCACTCTGTTTTTACTCTGGGGCTTCAGAAAAGTGAAAATTAAATGATTTCCCTGTAACATGGGAATGTCCCAAGGTACAATAATTTATGTGACCCGAACTACAGATTTTTGGTGATGTGAAAATTAAAGACCAAAAATATGATTTCTGTTAAGATACGGTATTATAAATGCGGACTGTTATTAACTAAACCTACTTCAATCACTCATCTTGTATCAAATGCTCAAAATTGAGTATTATAACGAGTAATAAAAAAATGGAATTCTGAATTGCCCTACAAGTACTTTCGTGCTGGGATAGTTTGGTCGTATGATTTTTGTTTTGAGCTACAAGGATTTCCACCACTATATAAAGATTAGGAAATATTGAGATGTAATTGTGCATATGAAATTATCATGGCTGTGTTTTCCATTATGAAATAGAAAGTGTTTATATGATAAAATCTGAGTATCTTATTCTCAGATTTCAATTCCTTACACTTACACTTTTCACAATTCTATTAAGATGTGTATAAAAAATGCTATGAAAGTTATTGTTGATTATTTCACCGGTAAACTAACGAAACATAATTCCAACAACAGTAAATGAGCTTTAAATTACACCCCCTACTGAACAAAGCCATCAGTGCGTAATCTCAGCATTCAGAAAGGACAAAGCTTTGAAACGGAACACGTTTTCGTTTATATACAGAACAGTCAACATGCTTGCTAGGCGCAAACTTGAAACTCCATCCAGGTTTTCAAGTGAATCCACGATTCAGTTATCAAGAAAAGTAGGGAGGAATTTTCGTGGGAGCTGTTTCTGAGGTGGAAGAAAACAAAGGAGCGGCGAAAACAAGTTTAAGAGATATATGGAAGTAAGACATTGGCAAATCGGGAGTTGGAAATCGGTAGAAGTTTCCAACTTATAAGTAGTTTCTAACTAGAGGGGAAAATATTATTCCGAAGTATGCAAACTTTTGTTGACCTAAGCTAATGAATTTTGGGTGAATTATCATTTTTAGTAGTCGCTTGTGTTGCATCTTACTTCAATTACATCAAGTTTCATGCAATTATTTCACGGAAACTACTGTTTGGTTTAATCCATGGAAATTGCAATTTGCTTTCATAATGAAGTGATTAAAATTCATGCTGAAATCGTTATACGGAATAAAAACGAGAATGAAATATTCATAAATCGATTGAAATTTATTACTGGAGGTTTCTGCATTCTTATGCAATTTCTTTGAGGGTTTTCTTCCGCAGTTACTGGAACAAGAATCAAGTAGACATTTTTTTCAATTTGAAAATGTGTTAAGGGCTTATTCTTTTCAATTGTAGCCTAACAAGAAAGAAAGAAAAAAAAAGTCTCAGATAATGTATTATTCATTCTCTTTCATTCAATTTCTTGCATTTTGAAAAATATATCAGCCTTGTTTCCAATATATATTTCAGATCTCGTACTGATATAGGAATCTATTCAGTTTATCATTTGCAATGATGTTCTTTTGCTTCCATATTAAATAATTCAATCCCTCCTTGAATGTTGCACATTTACGTTTCATGCTGAAAAAAAAATGTGCAGTTGACCTACGTCAGTGCGAGTGAATTATACTGAGGACGAGACACAGAAGAGCCTGAAGCATCACCTACACAAGTGGGCAATCATATGTAAAAATTTTCATCGAAAAAAAAAAGAAAAGTTTCGTGAAAATATTTGCGGCACCAGATAGAACAATCATTTTATATCAGACATTGTGAGAGAATTTCTTCTTCTTCTTCAGCCCTCGCACGTCCACTGCTGAACGTAGGCCTTTTCTATAAGTTTTCACTCGAGGCTGTATGCTGTCTTGGGCAACTCTCATCCAACCCGACCCCACTGTCTTTACTATGTCATCTTTCCATCGTAGAGGGGGCGGCCGCTTTCTCTATTACACGTCCAAGGTCTCCACTATTCAGTTCTTTTCTATCGTATTCACTGCTGGCCAAGTGTCCTGCCCACCTCCATTCAGTCTTGCTATCCTTTCGGCAACACATCAGACTTTTGTTCGGGCTCTGATGGTAGAGTTGCTGATGCGATCTCGTAAGCTGACCCCCAGCATGGCCCTTTTCATTGCGCGTTGGGTGGATTCCAGCCTCCGCCTACTTCGTAACGTCAGTGTCACCGTCTCCATGCTATTTGTCATAATTGGCAGGATGCAAGCCTCATAAACTTTTTTCTTGAGGCGCATAGGGATTTTTTTATTCTTTAATGTATGGCTCAGATTTTTGAAGCCTGCCTACGTTAGCCCAATCCTCCGATCGATTTCTGGTGTTTGATTTTCCCTACCCAGCTTGATCTTGTGTCCGAGGTAAATGTAGTCTTCCACCGACTCCAAGGTCTCATTCTCTATGATCACATTCACCCGCTCGGAAGACATTATACCTTGATTTTATGAAGATTTATTTTGAGATCTACCTTTTTTGACTTTTCATTGAGTTCTTTGAGCATTTCTTCCAGTTGGCATGCACTATTACTGAGCAAATCTGAGGTGATTCAAATAGGTTCTATCTATCAGAATTCCCTTCTTCTCCCAGACGATATTTTGGCCTCTGAAGGCCAAGGTGAATAGTTTCGGGCTTATCGGATCACCCCTCTAGAATAGATGTTTATGACGAGGTTGGTGTAACTCGAATCAAGCCGAGCTTTATTCATTGCGTCCAATATCGAAAAGACTCTCGACACAGCTGAAATATGGACGGTATGTAGCTTTTTTTCCAGATGCAGGGTAGATAGTAGATACACGAAACTTATTGAAAGCATTTACTCTCAGGCGACGATGTACGTACGTCTTCAAAACAGCACAGCCTAATTTCCTATTTATATCGGCACTTGAGAGTGTCTTCATGAAGCTGAAATGGTCCAAAAAGGGTATTAATACAAATGGAGAATATCTTAGTCTTCTTAGATTTGCGGACGACATACTGCTAATAAGTAGCTAGGAATCGGAACTCAGGAAAATGGTGGGTGAATTAGACCATCACTCAAAAATGAAGGTACTAACAATAAATAAGAAAAAAACAAAGATCATGACCAATACAGACGAACAGATAAACATAACCATCAGAGGCGATATCTTGGAGGAGGTCACACACTACATATACCTTGGACAGAGGGTCACCACCTCTAGATACGGAATGAATGAAGAGGTCTCGCGTCGAATCAGGATGTCATGGACTGCTTTCGTTAGATTGAGTAAGGCGCTAACATCTGAACTACCCAATACGCTGAAAAGGAAATCGTACGAACAATGTATTTTACCTGTGATGACCTACGGAGCCGAGACATGGAGTCTGACAAAAAACAGGCCCAACGAATAGCCTGAACACAACGAGCACAAGAACGAAAAATGTTGAAGATCAAGCTGAGCGATAGGATGAGCAACGAATGGATCCGGGAACAAACACAGCTAACGGAGGTAATGCAAAGAGTTGTTGAGTTAAAGTGGAGATGGGCAGGATATGTATCTCGCAGAACTGATGACAGATGGTCAAAGATGATACTGGAGTGGAGACCGAGATAAGGCAGGAGAAGTGTGGAAAGGCCTGTGACAAGATGGAGAGACGACATTAAATCTCTGGCGGGAACAAAATGGATGCAGATAGCCCTAAATAGATGGAAATGGAAAGAGATCTGAAAAGCCTACATCCAGCAGTGGATAGAGATAGGCAGATCGTGATCGAATATCGACCACAATTCTATGGAGTCAAAGGCCTGTTCGTAGTCCACAAAGGCTATGTAGAGTGGTATTTTATACTAAGAGGCTTCCTCAATAAGATTTCGCTTTGTTTGTATTTGTTCGATGATATTGTAGCCTTTGTGAGCCTTCTTGTTATTATTATCTGGTTTGAAAAAACCCTCACGACCAGAGAGCAACAATTTGTGGATTTTGAATTTGAATATCGAAGGAATTTCGAAAGGAAAGTGTGATTACGTCTCCAAATTAGCTGATGAACATGGTATCAAAGAGATTCTTCTGCAAGAAACCCACACGGCAACAGAAAAAAAATCCTCGTGAAAGAGGACAGTTGAAAGGTTATGTTGAAAAATTATCAGTTTCGTAACATTCAACAGATTCGGAAAGGGAAATTGATGGAGTTTTTTTTTCATTTCTTTCAAATTTTGTGACATTTCTGTCATAAATATTTATAAACCTCCGAACATTATTTGGCCAAGAAATCTTAATGTTGATGTTTTTTAAAGTAGCAAATGCATTTCCAAAATGCATTCGATTTATTCTGAATAATCGGTTTCTTTTCTGCTTTTGTCCTTTTTCATTTCAGGTTAAGAATTACGAGTCGTTTTGGGAAGAATCTGTGCATCCGAGCCCATCGACGGATAACATGAAGATGATCACACTGATGTCTTTCAGATTTTCCTGATATTTGATATTTTATGTTATTTTGTTTACGGGGAGGCAGGTTTTTTCGGCTGAGGTTTTTTCCCCTGGCTGTATAGTATCGTATGATAGTAGTGTTGATAGTATCGTATGATTCTATAGTATCATACAAAGAATGTTATGATACCCCGTTCTTTTTTACCTCAGCTTAGGTACTTTTTGTTTCAACATTTAATGTATTATTTTAGCTCTCCTTTTCATAAGAATATATATTATTCCACTAAACAGCTTATATAGAATATTTAATAAAATTATAGGGCGATCATTATTTATGCATTTTGGATCCCCTTCTTTGAATAATAAAATGACCTCTGCATTTTTCCAAGAGCAGGCAAATAACGTCTTTCAATCTTTTTCCTTCTTTCCTCAAAATTTCCGCAGTTATTCTATCCTCTCCTGGACTCTTATTTTCTCTCAACATCTTTCCCTGTGATCTCGGGTATTTCTTCGGAGCCAAAATTTGCAATAGTCGGTCTGGGCAGATGGTGTCGGCGCTTGGAAATTTTTTTAGCGTAGAGCTCTGTATAAAAATTTAGTACGAGCTTGATTATGTCGTCTCTGTCGTGACATTCAATACCACTGTATTTGTGCCTTTTCTCTACTTTGGCTAGACTTCAGACACCTCATGTGAGAGAACACCCAACAAAATTTAAGAAAATTCAGAATTCTTCCAGAAAATATTTCAAACGATATCTGAATATCAGTCTCGAGTATTTTTCTTGAAAACTGGCTTGCTGACCAAGTTGAGAAACAAAGTGTTGCACGTAGTGTACCTTCAACATGCGGCTCAATATGCATGTTTGTTGGTTAACATAATAGTTCATTGGAGGCCTGTATATAGGTAATAAAATTTTCTGCTATGGTCATCTTGTACTCTCGTGTTCTAAATGCGATCAGAGTGAAAAAATGCTTAAATCTCAATTGCACTTTCAATAGGCACATAATATACAACAATATATAGAACATTCTCTTATTACCATGAATCCAGAATCTAGAACTATTCCATGTTATAAAAAGCCCATTTGACAGGTGTGTATTTTTTTCGAATTTTTTCTAAAATTAATACTATGATCAATAGAAAATTCAATATAAAATACCTAGGTGGTATATTATATTATATTATATTTTATAATATTATATCAAAATTTTTTACAGTGTTAATTTTCGGGAAAATTGGAACAAAAAATGCTGTCTTTCAAAATGAGCTTTCCCTGACTTGAAATAGTTCAACATTCAGTACATTCAAAAGCTGTGGTGTTGGAACTATAAAGACATTCCGCAAAGCGTTCCGCATAAAGTCGAACGAATTAGTGAATATTATTGAATGGAGTGGAGTTATTTCAATTTGCAGAACTAGGAGTACTTTTTCCACTATATAACGTCAAATATCATAAATTAGTTCGAATATAGACTTGCAACTTCTGTATTTCGGTCGCGTTCACGCTTTGAATACCGTTCCATGTAACTTTCATTCGAGGAATATTAATCGAAACATTCAATTTTCTCGGCAGCATTAGCATTGGAAATAAGATCGAATGGAACACGAATCAGCCTCCCGATCAATGTTTTATATAGCCCTGAACAAAATTCATATGAGGGTGTGGCGCGTATTTCGAAAATGAATAAGCCGTGTAATGATGGTGTGCTGCATTCAATCCAGGTCAAACTTTGGGAGGTTTGTCGGGTGTTTTTCAGATTTGAATAGTGAGCGAACTTTGGTGACACGCTTCGCAATGAATATGAATTTAGCAGAAAAAATAAGATCAGTAATAGATTTTGATTGACACGTATTTATGATTTTTCACGGTAATTGAAATGAAATTTCGTTGGGAAATCTTGATTTTATCGATAATTCAGGCTCGGTAATTCATTCTCATAAAAGCAATCAAAATTTGCTGCTCAAATTTTTATCCTCAGTGATACTTTGGTTAACACTGCAATGCAAAGCTGGCGTTGTCCCATCAAACAAAAATATCAATTTTCAAGATGAAATTATGAAAAAACCATCATCTCTCATCAACACTTTGCCAATATTATTTGGAATTCCCAATATTATGTTCATAAAATCATACTTGAGAGGCTTCTTAATAATTTCATTGCATTTTTTAATTATGAATTAAAGAAATATAGAGTATACCTATACATTTCGAGACGCGATATAATTGATATAAGTGAAGCTGTTTCTCATAACTCCTGCAATAACTTTTTCTTTTTCATTCCAAAATGTAAAATTGATTCAGTTTGGACTGAAAGAGTCCTCGAGATATAATTATTGCAATTTATTTACTTATAACACTTTCTGAAACAAGTTTAATGCACTAAAGTTTAAATGGTAGGCCAATTCAACGGCATAGGAAATTGTCTGGATTATTCGCAGCATCTGTTGCCTCCTTGATAACTTTGATGAGAGGTTTATGAAATTGCCCTATTCTATCAAGTTAATGTTAGTATTTTTCAGAGAATGAAATTTTGCAATTACCTTGACAACCCAAATGATATTTATATGTATTTCATTTCAACTTCCAGAAAAAATGTGACATGTTTCATCATCGGTAACGAAATAGCAATTGTTCAAACTAATTTTAGAAAATTTTCAGGGTTTTCCTTCCCAGTCTCAGAATCATAAATCAATAAGAAAATTAAAAAAAGGTTTCTAATAGATTTTTGTTTTGGAGACTGGGGGATAATTCTCTTTAATTAGTGCGCTTAAACGCACGGTCAAAGATTTGAAGTATATATTTGTATTCTTTTAACTAAACCCCGTGAGAAATACCTCAACACCTGCTAACACTCAAGAAATCTTGTATTAAACGTCAAGTGCCTCGAACGGCCTGATAAACCCACTGAGAAGTGCACTTGAGTTCAGTGCCGTAGGTGAAAAGTAAAAACTAGAATAAACTAACTTAGTTCTAAATGAAATCTGAGATCCCCCGATATGTTATAATAAATATAATATAATATAGACATTATACATCGAAGACGCATGCCTACCTAACAGAACGTGACGTTGCATTTTTGAAGAATCACCTTCAGGGAGAGATTAGTTGAGCTAGCATGAAATATTGACTGTACCTACAAAAGAAAAAGATTTCTGCACCCAACTCATCAATGAGCTCTTATCAATAGAGCCTTAAATCGAGCTAGGACTGTAAAAAAGAGCCTTAAACGAACTTTATGATGTGTACACGGTATCTCCCAAATAGCTTGATTTAGTCTGCTTCTGGTACTCCTAGACTAGATAGGTAAAAACGTTGAAAGGAGACCTGGGCTCGATTTTCGTGAAAACATCATTGGTGGAGATCGTTTTACGATATTTTCATTTGTTCTGGAGGTACAACCAAATTTTGATATTTTCTCGATTACGAAAATAACCATAACTTTCTTATTTTAGAGAATATCTAAAAAAGATTCAAACTTTCCACAGGCACTCTAAAAAAACCAATTTGATTTTTTCCACTCTCAGTATAAGAGATACTTGATATAGTGTCTCATTTTCAGTGAAAAAGTGCCTGTAGAAAATTTTGGTCATTTTCAGATATTTTCGAATGTAAAAAAGTTATGGCACATTTTCGAGATCTTCAAATTAAATGAAGATATCGTGAAGCGGTTTTCCCTAATGGTGTTTCCACAAAAGTCAAGCATAGGTCTCTTCTCAACGTTTTTACTTATTTAATCTAGAAGTAAAAGAAACAGCCAAAATCAAGCAATTTGGTATACCCAATGCAGATTGAAATGTTTCTCATACCCAACCTTTCACAGAAGGCGCGAGGCGGAACCTGTTCCCTTTCCGTTATCGATCGTAGCTTAATCGGTGAACATCTGCGAGACAATATTATTCTTATTAGCCGGGTTCAGCGCAAAATGGAGCTGGTTACTAATCGAGGAAGGGACGTGTGACGTGTACCTGAACTCCAGAACCTAGGATATTCCCTATTTGATGACAAGAATAGCACGAAGAAGGGGCCAATTTCCAACTATCCGCCGGCATGTAGCCACGAACGCTGAGCCACTAATCTGAGAATTAAGACGGTACGTGATATTCCGAGTAATCGGATTCTGGTTAGTGCCGCCCTGTAATCGCAGAAAAATGTGGACCTGTCCAGGTATTACATTAACAACCTTTCGCTTCATCTCCGCGGCCCGAATACTGGATTTAATCCCCTTCACGAGGAAATAGAATGTTAGTTTTTTCATTCCTGAGCTTTCATCAGAAGTGAATGGTTAGAGTATGATTTCAGTACATCCTGCCTCTGATTTTGATTCAAAAATTTTTTCATTTAATATTTCGATGGCCAGAAATTTTCTGATGAATTTCGACCAGCAGATTAAATAAAGGTAATGGAGACACTTTTTGGAGGACAAGTTTTGATGGAAATGGATTGAAAGGGATGAAATGATTTGGAACTGGGTAAGTTTTGGAAAAGAGGATTTATAATATATATCTCACTGGATCATGATTTCTGTTTGATATTTCGAAAATAAAACTGAAAGAAAAACGCAGCTGTATAAAATCCCGACATTGTATATTTTTCCTCAAAATCTTGGATGGGGATGAGGATGATGGAGCCGAAAAAAGCAGTGTCCACAATTCAATCTGTACGAAGTGTCGAAAATAACACATGAATAATAACCCTAAATAAATTACACAACAAGGTTAAAATTGGAAGAATAGTTCCAAAGATTATATGGAAGAAAGATTGGAAACGAAGCGACTTCACTCACGTTAGTGCCATCTAGTTATTCCCAAGTCATTTAGAAAATATCTGATTACGACAGATATCAATATGCTAAATATGATGACCAAGAAACACGTAGTGTAGCTCAGTGGTTAGAGAGGTTGACTTTGGACCGTAGGTACCGAGTTTGATTATGGGATAGAGAAGACATTTTCCAGTCAATTCTTTGGTTTTGGGCTGGAGTAAATCGACAATATATTCAACATTTTCGATTGATTTGTGAAATGACGGAGGACTTGGAACAGAGCTACTAATAAGTTGAATTTATGGAATTTAAAATCCATTTTCGTACCCTATTGATTTAGCACATCGAGATAACGATAATCCTTAAATTAATGATGTGATGAATTCAAAATTATTAAAATTCATAATTTATTATATTGAGAGAAATTTTCAGGACTGAATTTGGGATAGTCTTATCGATTGTAATATTGGAAGCAGTTCCAAAATGATGCAATAAATAACATTATACGTGGTGTTCTACAAGCTCTATGACAAACTTTGACAGTTTTTTCCTATGAACATAGGTCCGATTCGTTTTCGTTTCGGAGTAACAAGCATTTGGTGGTGCGCCTCCAGATAGAGGATTATCGAATTTGTACAGGAAAAAAAGCTAACTTCATATGATTTGCACCACTATCCAACTTTTGCAAAATTTGACCGCTATTTATTATGAAAAATAAGAAATCATACGGTTCGGACGGAATCCCATCTTTTCTAATGAAAAAAGTATTGAATTTAATAATGAGTCCATTTTGTCATCTAATAAATCTTTCCTTTTGTGAGGGGCAATTTCCGAGTAGACTCAAGGTCGGCAGGATTATTCCTGTGCATAAAAAATACGAAAAACAAGATATGAAAAATTATAGACCGGTAACGATTCCATCAACCTTCTCCAAAATATTCGAATACTGCTTCCTTGAGAGGTTGTTGGCTTTTTTGGGGAAAATAATATAATTTCGGACACACAACATGGTTTCTGCTTGCAAAAATCCACAACCACGGCAATGCACGCAATACATGATAAAATTGTTACTAGTATGGATGCGGGAGAATGCTCTGTGGGAATATTTTGCGACCTAAGTAGAGCATTCGATTGTGTAAATCATGACATATTGAAGGCTCGACTTGAGGATATTGGAGTGACTGGTATGGCACTAAATTGGGTCAAAACATTTTTGCTGGTCGTACTCAATATGTTGAGGTTCCTAGTTTGCAGAATGGTAAATTGAGGAAAGTGTGTTCTAATACCATAGAAGTCACTATCGATGTGCCACAGGGTTCAGTTGTGGCCCCAATGCTATTCGTGATATATGTGAATAATGTAGACTCGGCTGTATCGCGTGAATTTATAGTTAAATATGCAGACGATAAGTCTATTATTGTGTCTGGGAAGTCACAGGAAGAAATAAAGGATCGGGTATCAACAGCTTTGGTTAATTTGGGATCTTGGTTTGCTGAAAACTCATTCCATTTCAACATGGAGAAGACGCTGTTAGTTCAATTTCATAATCAACAAAAAAAATTGGATCCTCTTGAAGTTGAGGTTAATCAGAAACGTTGTGTCTAGGTGACAGAACGAAATTTTTGGGTGTGCATATTGATGAGCATATGAACTGGAAGTATCACTGTGAGATATTGGTCTCAAAATTACATTCATTATGTTATAAATTTAAGAACTTGCGCTATATTCTTACCACAGAGCAACTGATTATGATTTATTTCGCGGATGTACAATCTCGTTTGAGATATGGTCTATGCCTGTGGGGTTGGTCTGCGAATGCAGGGGAAGTGTTCCTGGCCCGAAAGCGCATAATAAAAAGTATTGCTGGAGTAAGGACTAGGACATCTTGTTCCCAGTATTTTCTCAAATATGGTATCCTAACTCTTTATGACCTGTATATATTTGAGATGTGTGTATATGTTCATATGAATTTGAATAGTTTCATCCAAGTTGATTCTTATCATGAAGTCAATACCAGACAGAAAAATAAAGGTGATTCGCATATCCTTTTTGCAAAACATGTATTAGCATATCGATCTGCTAATTTTGCGGGTCCTCGATTTTACAATATGTTACCGGTGATATTAGAATTTTACCATTGTCTCGCTTCAAGAAGAAACTTAAAGAATATCTTCTGTCAAGATGCTTATATAGTTTAGATGATTTTTTGCAGTAGTTTTTGGGGTATTGAGGTTATTGTTTAATTTTTTATTTTTTTCGCTCTCAGTTTGATTTGACTATTCCTTATACAATAATTGTAAAATTGTCGCTGAGGAAAATAAAGATTATTATTATTATTATTATTATTAGTCAAGGGGCGCTGTGAAACAAGAGAAAACAAATACGTGACATCACTGTCGAGGTTAGGTCCGAACTGCCGAGCGGGTGGAACTACTCGAACCGCTCGGTAGTCCGGCGTTCAGCTCTATAAAATGCCGGATTGTAGAGCGGGTTACCTGAGTCCCAAAGTGCCGGACTACCGAGCGTGCCGGATTGGCGAGCACCGGGCTTTCGAGCGCCTACTGTTGGCTGACTGAATATTTCCTGAATAAATGGATAAGTCAAAGAGGACCAATATAATGGCTACCTCGTTCGAGTGATCTGAATACCTTAGTTTTTTTTTCATGGGAACATATGGAGCAGCTTGTTTGTCATGTTGAAATCCAATCTCATCAACAATTTCTTGATAGAATTCAAGAAGCATCGAGCCAAATACGAAACTGAACAAATCTGATCCGCCGATTAACGGCATCTTCAAATCGTCGATGTCAAGCTTGCATTCATATCGAAAGTGGACATCTCGAACAATTTTTATAGTCTCAAAATTTCCATTTATTATTAAGATTTTCACATAACAATTTATTTTCAAATGCTTGTATCTTCTAAACAAAAACGAATCGGATATATGTTCATAGGAAAAAAATCTTCAAAATAAGCACAGCTATCATCTGTCAAAGTTTGTCATAGAGTATATTTCTCATTTACTGGTGTCTTGTTACTTTTATAGGGCTTTCATTAATTGAAATCGCATGTTATTTATAATAATCGGTGCATTCCGGAACTGGGCTCGGTTATGGAATAGCAGTTGCTTTCGTGGCCATTGTCCTCGTGGAGATCGATATTCACATAGTTTAGCCAGTTTCAGTTGTGGCAGATGGAAATCGGTAATCGGCATCCACGCAGTTCGTGCGATATGAAACCCTCTACTTCATTACTAAACATTATATTACATTACATGACAGGAAGATGACTAACTGGATGTTCTCAGAAATATTGAAGATAACACCTCAAAATAATTCCATCTTTTAACCATCTCTGGTAAATTATTCGACCACTTCCGTTTTCCATGCGTCTGTGAGGGTAGACGTCTGCTTCTATCAAATAGGTACTATGTATGCGAAGTAGTCATGTTTAAATTAGGTTCCTTCGCATTCTCAAATGAACATGATTCTTCGTTCAGGAGCAATGAATCGAAACCTACTATTTTCCCTATCACCAATCATTTTTCCTTCTTTATCAATTCACCTTGAATCTGAAGTTCTGAAATTCTAGCATGAAGAGTGTTTTGAAACATAATTCTAAATTTATCTTCACTATAGAAACTGAACTCACTTTTATTCGAGACTGCTTGTGAAATAAATTTTCAATCAGCAGATGCTATTTAAATTCATCATTTCCCTGATCACAGATGGGCTTAGAGTTTTGTTCTTACTAACACTTTCAAAACTGGCGCTGCATTGGATTCCTTATTCTTTGTCTCATATTCAGCAGACATTCTAGAAGAGTATTTTGCAAAAAAAAATTCATCAACCGTCCCTGCAGATATCAAGTTCTGTTCAATTCTCAACGAATACCATTCGTGAGATGAAGCGTAATAAAAAAGGAAAATATTCTGGAAAGTATGAACTGCAGATATCCTTTTTTCTGTGAGTAGGTACCTGTTCAGAGATTTTCTCATATGAAATATTGAGTAACCGAAAATATAAAAACTCCCATACTAAAAGGTATAACGACATGTCAGAGAGGAGGAGATTATACGATTATTAACATGAGGCTTCAGTAACAGCCCAATTTTATAGCCGGCATATTCACAACGAACACTTTACCGAGGTGAGATGAGAACTTTTTCACTGTGGATTAAATTTCATATCAAAACAATTTTTTTCTCGAAAAACCCACTCAGAGCTAACTTTTTATGCCGTAGAAATTTTTTATTCATTATTCCTATTTCGAATGATTATTCTCGTTCCTGTGGATTTGAAACAACTTTCAACTTTTTTCGCGCAATTTATATATTTATCAAGGCGGTAATTGCGTTTTTTCAAACTATAACGTTTCTTACTCAGAACGAACATGATTTGATACAATATTACATATTTATAAGGTTGGTATATAGTTTGAATTCGCGGAAAGGAGTTGATCTTCCAACGAAGTTCATCGGTCACGGATATGTAACTCCTCCATCCTCAGAAATGTCCTTACGACAGGAAAGAGGAAAGTGTTCATGGTTGGGAATCTTCAGTCTCTGGTTGATTTATCGGAATTCTGGATCGTAGCCAGAGTTTAATTTTCATTGCTAAATAAATAGATGATAATCACGATTGGTATCAGGTAAATATCAAATTCCGTTGAAAAAAAGTTGAGATATATTATGTGATACCAATTCTGTTTTAGTTTGATATAAGGAAATAACATTTGTCATTTCGAATCTGACTGAAGTAATTTCAATATAACCAGCAGGTTGTGTACCTGGCTATGAAAAGAAATACTTGAATGCGCAAAACTTTTTGCATTGATTTACCCGAATATTTTATCTTCGCGTACAAAATATGTTTAGTATGAAGTCGAGGATGAATTAAATCTGATAAAGTTGTTCGGATTAGAATATAGAATCACCTGAATTGCCGAATTTCATATTCAACTTTTTGGAAATGAACATTTGTAAAAGATTGAAATTTTCGTAGGAGAGATGATATTCCTGTCAGAGTCCAAATAGATTAATCTCTGAATTGGTTCAGGCTTTTGCGGCCATCGTTCAATGCAACCTAATCTTTCGAGCATTTCGGCCGTCGTCGTGGATTAGTTCTCGACGTTTCGCCATTTCGATTGTCTGTCATCTTCAGGAGTTATATTTCAGGAGATGTTCTCACTGAACTGTGCTGCCTGCGTGAGACGGAGACGCAGATTGCAAGTCCTTATATAACCTCGGTCGGGAGGGCGTGGCCGAGCTTGACCGCCGGTGTCGGAACGATTTGGAATGCTTTTGTCGGCGTGATACATTGTCGTTGTTGTGTTCAGGTCTATGTTTGATGTCTATTTCGATAAAAGCCAATCTCGAATCAGCGATCAGGGATTGCCCGAACATGTAGCCGAGAAAATACGAACGGAATTCTCCCAAATCTTGAAATAGGCAAGACCACCGAAGCCAAACATCTCAGCTAACAAGGCACTCGCTATCAGAGAAGTCAACAAGGACAATAGCATACTGATATTAGGTGCCGACAAAGGGAACGCCTCGGTAGTCATGAACAAGAGCGATTACAACTAGAAGATCAGCGAGCTCTTGGAACCCCCAGTATAAAGAAACCTCAAAAAAGTTCCAACACAGGTTACCATCAGAAAATTCAACAAACTGATTGAATTATCTTCGCTGAAGGAATCACTACAGTAAAGGTAGTGTCGGAGCAAGGCCCCACTTCCAAAATTTTATGTATTACCTAAAATCCATAAAAAAGACATAGATACCTCTCCGTCCTATTATCAACACACAACCAAGCAAAACATCTAGTTACAATCCTACAGCCACACGTCGGAAAAACAACCACGTACATAACAGACTCGCTCACTTCATAGAGAAGATCAAAAATATCGAAGTCGAAACCAATGATATCCTGGTCAGCTTCGATGTGGTTTCACTGTTCACAAAAGTCCCACTGAATGAAGCAGTGATAGAGGTAGAACAGAAATTTCCAAATGACATCAGCGAGCTGTTTGAAATATGCCTTAACATCATCCTTTTTCACCATGAGATATACTTTGCTAAATGCAATTTTGAATGTTGTGCAATTTTGAATAAATAGTGGTAGACATCACAAGCAGACAAAATTTTTTTGTGAAAAAATGCCTTAATTAGTTTATAGCGAATGCCCATGATTCATGTCGAAGGTAAATATGATAGTCAATAACTTAATGCAGGTCATCACAGTATATATAAAGATAAATTCGATATCTTTATGAAGGTAAATACGAGTGAATTCATCTCAATGAAGTTGTAAAGAACCGACGATCTGAGCTTAGTTTTTTCCTAAGTTGATAGGCAAACCTACATGCAGGGTTCGTTGTGAGCTCACAAATACAACTGCACCTTTTCTTCTCCCGTATTTTATCTGCATTTGCATATGAAGTGATGGAACCGATACATCCTAAGGTGTGCCTTATTCCGAAAAAAACGGTTACAACAAGGGCAACAATGAATAAAACATATCTAATCCCCGAAGATTAACTAGGAGGGGAAGAATCCCACCCGTCCTTTACGTCGACGATACAGCGCATTGCCGAGGATTTACTGTGTAATTTTTCGCTATCCGGAAGTTTAGCGGTTCTGATCCGCATAATTTTTCAGTTGGGGAAATCATTGAATTCGGTTTTTTCTCATCAGGTGAAGTTACTTCAGGGTGTGTTGCAACCTCATACTATATTGAGGGTTTTTTATTCTTCTCGCTACTAATGGGTAATATACTTCCCAAAAATACAGGTTTGATATTTTTCAAATGATGAATTCATAATGAAACGAGATACCAATAGAAATTTTTTAAAACATGCTGGTATGCATTCGACCGATTAGTGATTGCAGATAAAAAAATCCTGCATTCAAGCCCTAGAGAAAGGGTTAAATCCGATTCATTTCAGTTCATTCAGAATCATATTCACATAAAAGAACTGATACCTATTTTTCCACTGAATATTTTATAACAGAATGAGGCTGGAGATGAAAAAAAATTTCGAGTAGTTTCTTGTAGAGGTAGATAAATTATGTATGAATGCAGTTTTATCTGAGTTAATGTGCACCGCAATCCAAATGAATATATAAACCAGTAGAATTGTCATCGATTCCGCAATTAATGAAATTATGTAACATTTGAATTCAGGCAACCACTAGGTCGCAGTCCCTAATATCTTCACATTTGTGAACTTGTATAAAGGCATCATGTGTGTAAAGCTCCTTTTAAGCAGATAGGCCACTCAAGGTAACAAATAAAATATATTAGCACATAAAACGGGAGTTACTCTGGAATTACGAGCTCTACGTGAGGTTGGGCATTATAAGATTATTGCTGAGAGGAAACTCGGCTGAGGTGGACCTTGCCACATTCGTCATATGACAGAAATTCACCCCCAAGTTCACCAACTCGTTTCGTACATTTTTTAATCCTCATTGAGTGTAGGTTTCAAAAGTTATGAATTGACCGTTGCTACTTCAACACCAGTTCGCTGCTTTGACACATTTACCTTCACCATACCAAAAATAAGTAGGTAGTGCTAAGTTATCCATTTCCTACATCCAATGAATCTGAGTATATTTTTTTTTCTAGAGGCAGTCAAACTTTTCGAATCCTCTCACAAACTACACTAGCTAAGACTTGATTCTCTTTAGAATTAGAGTTCATGAACGTATTGATGCTATCATGTTATCAAAGACCTACATATATAATATTTTCCTGGATTTTCAAATTCTTTCTAGTAGTTGCAAGGATTCAAGAATATCTTCAATATTTGACTTTAGCGATATTTGGGCACATAACGACTTGGATTTTTTTGTAATATATGCAAGATTGAAATGCTGAGGTCCTTAAAAGAAGTTAATTGTTGAAGCCTTATTTTTTCATGTGAATAGAAGAATTACATTAGAAAAAAACTAAGATGGTCTCTTAGAACATCTTTCAACAGCGCTTTCTCAAACAAACATATTGAGATGGAGAAAGACCAGAGGGCTGTATCGAAAGAACAAATTGGTGAATCGAATTCATCAACGTACTTATCCACAAACGTACATTCCAACACTGGACGTGTTTTCTTTCGAATGGAATTAAGTTCACGCTCGAAGTTCGAAGTATATGATGAATCGACGGAATCGAATTTGAGCAGAAGATACTATCATAATAATCGTTCAGGTTACAATTCTGAGATTAAAATCTATTTAAATATATCAATTTAAATTGTAAATCCACTCCATGAATACATATTGCTCCCATAGACGGCCAGGGGGGGCGTGCCTCCCCCATCCTAGAATTTCACGGTGCCCCTCCCCCAGAGAAGAGAGGAAGAAGAAAAGCGGACGGAGGTCCCATTACATAGAGGTCTTTTATGAATCATATTCCAGAAATAGATTTCGCACTATTATAATATAAGCCGAAAATTATTTTTTCATTAATATATCAATGTATAAATTTGTATCTCCAATATATGATATGGGACCCCTCGAATATTTCTGAAGAATCAATAACATCATGGAAAGTTTGTTGTATCTTGAGATCCTTTCGGAAATAACAATGAGAAATGAATATCATTTCCGAAATATCTGAAATTCCTGAGCTGCGCAATGATTGCCGAGAAAAAATTCGCGAGGATCTGCAATGTTTGTACTTCTCGGATGAATCAGTGCCTCGAATAAGCTTTTTCTGCGTGCCAAATAAGTTTTTGAATTCGCGTTCCAATATATGAACCGAATTCTGGAATGAAATGGTAGATTTCCAACACCGGAAAATTCATAACCGATCCCTAAGGATGACGTGCTAGAGGCAAGCAAGGCTCGAGTAACTACCCACTTTTCCATCCATTCCGGGACCTTTGAACGGAAATCGGTAAGTACTAAAAGATTGTCGTCCCCAGATCTCGCGTGTCCCTCACGCATGACGTGATTCGCAACTAGATCAGCCTCCTTTCCTCCACATTCCAGATTCACCAGATGCTGTGAATTATTCGATGAGGGCTCTGTACCCGGAACCCCATCCCGCAAACTGGCAAAATACGTTATTTCGCTAAAGTGTATGGCGCTTTCGCACTTGTAAATAATTTAAATCACTATACCCTTGCTATTTCCGTCGAAAATTCGAGTTATACGAACGGCCTGATGTGCTGTACTATCTAATTATGGAGATTTCGGAAAGGGTAGACAGGAGATTTCAAGTACATCCTTTCGGGCATCACAGGAATGTTGATTGAATTCAGGGAAGCACTTTTCAGCGCATTCACGTCATAGCTTGAATGTTGAAATATTACCTTATTGGTCCTATCGCAAATGATATGGACAATTAATTGTATCTCTTATCTGAAATTGGCGACCGTTTTAGAATCGAATTGTACAATATTCAACGAGAATTTTCATACGGAAAAAAATCTTTCACTTGAGTTATCCCCCAATTATCTTTCGCGTTTATTGTACCAAGAATTTTTATTAAAATAAAATAGAATATTTTGTGATGGACGTGTTGAGTTTTTGGTTGAATCAACAAAATCTCAGGAAAATACTATGTGATATGGGATTTTGTAATTTTGAAGGAACAAAAAATGACATAAATTACAAAAGTTACAACGATCTAAGATCGCTTCACGACGCCCCTGGTATTATATATACATGAATAAATCATACTATGTAAAGAAAGTGCGAAATTTCTTGGAATCTACTTGGACAGAGTGGTTTGAGGTGGTCCACTCACTTCGATTCATTGTGTAGCAGGGTCAACAGTTCTTATTTTGCAAGTAGAGTGAAAAATCTCCTACCTCCAGAAATTCTGAAAAATATCTATTATAGTTTGGTTCACAGTCATATAATGTTCTTGTGTGGGGAAATTCTTCGGATGTTGACAGGGCTTTTATATTGCAGAAACGAATTTTACGTATGATATACAATATACCTCCGCGTCGGTCATGTTTGATGAAAGTGGTTTCCTCACCTTGTCTTCTATCTTCATATTCAAATAACTTCTATATGTTAAAGAAATGAAGGGAGCATGATTAAAATACCTAGTTCTCATAATTGTTATTAAAATAGATGTGAGGGATTGCTACATATACCTAAATATAGGACTGTTAAGTTTGAAATGTCTCCTACGTACCAGTCTATAAAACTTTATGATCATTTGGCGTTTCATATAAGAAATTTCAATTATAACGAGTTTAAGAGAAATGTTAAAAGCTTATTGCTGGAAAAATGCTATTATGCGGTGAATAAATACTTGAATGATTGCATTTGAACTTGGTTAATTTTGTTATTTTGACTTTTCCTATACATGAATTCACATGTACAAAATGATAAAAATTATTATTATTATTATTATACCGCGGATTGGGAAGTAACGAACTAGTTGATTAAATTACCATTACTTGCTCCCATGTCCATTTGATGAATCAAGAACTTATTTATCACAGTTTCATGTTGATAAGTGAATAAAAAAAGGCAATTGACATTGAGAGAGTCTTCCGGCTTATTGGCTGCGGTATCCATATTCAGAAGATTTTTGGTCTTAGTTTGTAGCTCGAACGCTGAGTTACTAACTGCTCTGTTGCAGAGTTCAATATTGAGCCGTACCTGCTGCTCAATTCTTGTATTGATACTTCGTTTTGTAGTAAGAATGTTGACTTTACCGAGTTGACTTTATCTTTGGTACTTCTGATCATTTGTCTAAGTTTTCGTGGATGCTCATAAACGTTGTGGATGTTTTGTATTTTCAGTATTCTACCAATTCTATCTGTAACCTTAGGCTAGGAACATAGTGAAGGAACCAAGAGGTGCGACGAGGATAGCAGAGAGGATAGAGGCAAATTAAAACAATGATATTTTTATACGGTAGAACAAGGTGCGCTAGCCTTAGGGACGTTTAGAAAGAATGCTTTTCCGTTGGGAGTGTTTTTTAATGTGTTATCATCACATATGAAATTTTTTTTCTTATTGCCCTCTGACAAATGATCAAACTACCAAAGACGAAGTCAAATCACTTTCTCAAGCCAGTATTTATAGGATACCTTGTGACTGCGGCATAGTCTACATTGGCACAACAAAACAAAGTATCAATACGAGAATTAAGCAGCACGAACGATGCTGTCGACTCAACGAGACAACAAATATGCACCAGCTGAACATGATCTAATGGATGGATACAATGAAGTTCTCTCAAAGCCAGGGGTCATTTCAAACATCAAAAGTTTTATTATAAGATGCACATGAAGCCCATTGCGAGTAATAAACATAAAAGCGACATTAATAGACAAGATGAAACACCCTTGGTACATGAGTCATTGTTGCTAGTCTTGCGCAGGACTCGAAGGAGGCCGATACGGAGTGGGAGCGATGGGCCAATTGAAATCGGATACGTCAACACAAACCCTTTTCCTTATATAAGCAAGCTATAAATAACGGCTCAGGATTGGTCCCTGCAACAGAGTGGTCATAACTGAGGGGTCGAGTTAAAATCTGAGACCAAGAATACTCTGTAAATGCCTACCTCAGATGTAGGAGAAACGCAAGGTGAAATTATTCCCAATAGACAACAGCCAATAAACCTGCAAGACTCTGCTAATGTCATTATATACGGTTGTGAAAGACTTGTCCTTTTTATTAAAATGGAAATGTTTCACTTAACATAACAAATGCTGGGATTCCCACACGCAAAGCAATCTCAGATACTTATCCTCTACATTGGTTATTCATTCTGGACACAAAGTGCGAGTTTATTTCCCTCATTCCAAGCTACCGGAATAACAGCGCCTAACTCAAATGCGTTAATGATTAGCACCGGGAATCTTGAAGCCTTGGCAGATCAATAAAGTGGAGGCCCTCCTACATTTTTCACAGCGAACTGAAAAACCGCTACCCGAAATAACTGTCGAAGAGTCTCTGCGGGTTCTTTCTCCTTGAACAATAAAATATTTCCCTTCTTGCTATCCCAACCATTGTTTCCTTTGACTTATGAGAGCGGACGTATTCGAACTTTGGACCTAATTAAGTTAATGAAGAGCAGTTAACTTCTCGATATTCCCCAGGCTATCAAAGAACATCAAAAGTGGTCAGACCCAACTGTACTCGTAATTCGTTCCTGACTATGTGAGCGGTGTAGAGAATCTATAAATATACATTGAAATTGTTTTGGGGAGGAGATGTGGATACAAAATATGGAAGCGAGAAAAAAGTTCAAGATATTTCACTAACTTTTCATGATATTGTTAAGGAAGAAACCAGTGCCAGGAAAATTTTTCCACAAGGTATTGAGTAACATGGAGTTTTATCGATTCTTAAATGACAAATGTTCACGATAACGATGTGTAGGTAAAAATCCGCATTAGTGGAGGGATTCTGTATCTTTAATCACATGCCAAAAAGAACTGCGTACATACTCTTTCATTCCATGAGATTTTAGCAGTGGCCCTAAAACAGGGCCTCCATGAAAGTTTCTCCGAGTGATAGAAACACCATGTAACGTGCAGTGTTTTTAAGAAAAATAATAAATCAAAAAACAAAATTTCGTTGCCTTTCGGGAGGTCACACCGATAAAATTCTTGAAACTAGATGATTTCAAAATAGTAAACATCGAAATGAATACCATTTGCAATTCCAGGGCTCACAGATCTTACATCATGAGGTTGAAGAAATGATGTCAGATTTTGACACTGAGAGAAGAGATATTATACCGGCTCCAGCCATATTAGGTATCATTAGTATCCCGTATCGCTCAGGGACAAAACATTAATAAAAAACTGTTATATTCGATGCAAATAGTTTAGGCTCATTGAGTAACACGAGTGGCGACATCTACTTGCTGAGTTTACGTTAACGTAATTTCTCTACGTTTACGTCTCAGGAACACTTAAAGTATCTACTATTTGCAGTGGCGTAGCAAGGGGCCCCGCAGATCTAGCGGCGCGGGAGGGCCCCAGTGCTAAAGGGGCCCCATTCAACTTGCCGATCCGCGATATTTTTTTGATGATATAATGAACAAAACTAGAACAATGAAGGTCCAATAATTATTCCCGAAAAGTGGGGAAACATTCCTGAATTTCATTAAACATATAAGGTTTCCACTAATTCCATTCCACATATCACTCAATCACTCCCTGTGCTACTCTTTTTTCAAGAGTCTTTTCTATACCGACAAGCTTTTCGGCATTATTTTTGAACGTCGCCAGGTGATAGTTCTATTGGGGGTAGGATATTTTTATGAAGAATGGGAAAATATTATGGAATTTGGTCATTATTTCATTTCCATTTCTAGTCTAGTAGAAGAGACAAGTGTTCGAATACGAAACCACGTTATGAGGTTTGTTCAGACTTAAAACTCACTTTTTCTGTTCCTTTGGTTCCAGGGTTTTAATTTTATCGGAGGTTAGTTCTAGAATTAATTGCAGAACTTATTTCTTCGTTAACAAACGCCCCTCGTATTTTTCCAATTCAAAATTATTAAAAAAACTAAAAAGCGGCGGATATATCAAATCATATTTGAGATATTAGAAGATATGTTAAAACGGAAAAAAAATTGAGTGGAGCTCGCAGAAGAAAACTCCAGAAAGAAGAAACAAAGCATTTTGTAAGCATATTTTAATAAGCCAATTCCTGAGTTACAGTCAATTATTCAGCAGGAATCACTCATTGCTCTAAAATTTTTTGCAACTATTCCAGTGCGGAAAGATCTTTTTCCAAGCTTAAGATAATCACTAATTATATAATAATCTTGAGAATTCAACGTCTATCAGACTTACTTGAGCCTACTCAGCATTGAACTTTTGTTGCATAATTTTTCAAGTTGATTATCACATTGATTTCTTTTTAGTTATTTTTATATCGAAATCTACATTATTTTATTTAGATATTTTTGTTGTTTCATTAAGGTATATTTTATTTTTTCGAATGTTTCTTGAGTATTTTTCTTTTGAAAAATTTTGGAAAAAACTTATCATGAATAACATAGACCCAAGGAGGGGGCCCCCGACTAATATTTTGCTGGGAGCCCCGGAATTTTGCGCTACGCCACTGACTATTTGATTGAACCGGTAATTCTTCCAGCATGATAGCAGATGAAACGCCACTTACGTACTTTACATACAAGAACAACAGAAGAATAAACATCAAGTTCCGGTAATGAATTTTCACGACTAATAACTGAACGTTTTAGCTGTCATCCAGTTTCGATCTTCTGAGAGTAGTCATGATTGAAATGAAGTGGTCTCAAGTCTGATTACCTGCAGGTTAGATCAATAATGGTGATTATCCCATTCTGCGAGAAGCAGTTCAAAAATCATTTGATTTTTAGGGAACATCTTGCTCCATCGTGCATCAATTTTCTCCCTGACCATAATTTACTCCCCATATCTTCCTTTTTTTATGGGATTCCATTGCGAGGAATTTCCCATTCTCTATCTTTACGTCTGTTCTCCGATCGTTTTCTCCACTTTTTCCGAACAAACGAAGCCACTTCTGCGAGAGAGGGGATTTCCGATTTTCTGGACGAATTCGATAAAACAAGAAGTGGAACAAATCATCGGGATCGCGTAAACAAGATGGGATAGAGTACAGAATCCTCGATTCAACACTTTATTGAGACAATCTTTTACCAGGACTCCTCAGGATATGCAAGTTTCTAACGAGAAGCGTTCGACGCTATTTGAACGAACCTTGAATCGATATATCCCCCCATTTCAATATGGAGGGTGGGAGCCTATATACAGAGTGCAAACTACAACCTACTGAAAAGTAACGTAACTCGTCAATAATTCTTGTACGAAGAATTATTAGGGAACAACCTTGCACCCACCGATTTTTAATTTCAAAAGAAATTTAACGTATACTTTTTTAGATATTTCTCACCTCCTACGGGCCCGCACCCCACAACCTTATTTTTTCAAAAGGAATTATGAGTATAGTTTTTTTATTCCATGGAATCGTTGAGGAGTACCTTGAAGTAGGTTTGAAACTTTGAGACACACTTTTTGTTTCATTCTTTAATTATGGAGTTTCATTCTTTGGTGTATCTCAAAATTTCAAATATCTATTGAAATATTTTCTGGGAGGTCTTTGCATTTTCCTGAAAACTTAATATGGGTTCTCTCTCCCAGTCTCTGAAACAAGAAACAATTAGAAATTTTTTTTAATAATATAAGAAAGGCCCCTGCGTTAAAATTTGAGCACTAATTTGTCAGGGTCCAAAACTTCACGAGAATAAATTGTTGCCTAACAATGAACAGAAAGAAAATGAAACCACTTTGAGATCTTGAAGTAACGTTTCGGAGTCTAAATCAGACTCCTTCGTCAGACAATAACAGACAATAACAGATTTTCATTCAACTTTGTAGAATCGTGTCACGATTCACAGAATAATAGGAATAAAATTTTCAGAAAATATATTTCGTTTGATAAAAGAACTTACATATTCCATGAAATAGAGAAAAGCAACATAATCATGCCCCCCCCCTTTGGGCCCGTCCCTGCTTTCGTTGTCACACTAAATAATACTATGGAAACGATAAGCGAAACCTTTTTTCGAATCCAGGTGGTGCAGTAGTGGTTGAATGCTCAGACTACATATCACCACCCCAGAGGTGAAGTGTGTTAAGTCACAATATCAAAATGAGACAAAACAGAGATTTTTCAGTTCCATGATTGTTTCAAAGAATGTTTACTGCCATTATTTGGTGACTTGATATACCCAGGGAGTCGAAAATGTGTTCCATTAGCTAGAATTTACTAATGTGAATCCAATATTGTAGAAAGTTCGTGTCTGCAAAAATGTGACTTAACACACTTTACCTCTGAGGTGCTGATATAGTCCAAGGTTGAATGTTTCTTGGGGCCGGTGTTATAAACTTGTCAAACGAGAATTGAGACTCAACCTCAGCTTGAAGACCAGTTTCGGCACATAAAAACTGGTCTTCAAGCTGAAGTTGAATTTTCATTCTCGGTTGACACGTTTATTCATAATACCTGCCTTATACAATAAATTAGTACAGTGGCTCCTAACATTTCTCTTTGTTAATCTCCTATAATATTGAAAATAAGCTGAACATCCGCAGATAACTTTCATAAGTAGGTATCAAACAACCTACTGCTCTATTCAATTCGATATTATTTCCTTTCCGTGGCTCTCAGGAAATAGCGAGAGCACATTTAATATACATGATGGGATTGGGTGAGGGAAGAATGGAAGTCGAAGCTTATGAAAAATAATTTTGGAGGGTAACAATAATTTACTGCAATACCCATACCGTTATAAGGAATTATCCAAATTAGTCTTATTCATTGAACAGGGGCCACAAATGAAACGTAAGGCTTAGTTTCCTAACAGACATTGTAATCGGTAATCCGATTTTGTTTGTCAATGCTTCTAATAACAATAAATGGAATGTACCAAATATCGAGAAATCCCACAGCTCATTATTTCATTCGGGGCTCATCTGTAAGAATAATTATCAGATTTTTTATCCTTCCTGTTTTTCCACCAGTTTTCTGGAAAACTATACGTTTTCGTATTTGCAACAATGAATGACTCTGTCTCATTCCTTAGACAGAATAACTCCAGAAATCACAATGTAAATACATTTAATCGTTCACTAAATGTTCAAAAAAAAACTATGTTTATTTTTTTTGTTTGTGAATTTTCAGTTAGAATATAGCCCCAATAATCCATCTGGTGAAAATCATCGTGAATCAACCGAGTTACACAAATAGAGGTTGAATTAGATATATGATTTCCTCAAATGACACCAAAAGTCTACTATCAGATATAGCCAAGTACTTACTTTACTTTTCTTGTAGGGTTTATTAGAGTATAGGCATAATACGATTTTATAATTCCATTTACTGCGGAGATTTCAATTCGCATCATGTCATGTGGGGTTATGATGTAAATGACAGAAATGGCATAGCTTTAGTGGACTGGATGGAAGACCATGATTACTTTTTAATTTTTGATGCTAAAGATAAACCTTCTTTTCATTCGTCTAGATGGAATAGAGGGTATAACCCTGATTTATGTATCGTTTCTTGTGATAACTCTGAACCTGTTGCAGTAAAGCGTAAAATTTTAGTTAATTTTCCTCGCAGTCAACATAGGCCCATGTTATTAACTTTAGGCAATGCGGTTTTTCTTGCTCCATGTCTACAAAAACCACGCTGGAACTTTAATAAAGCTGATTGGGTTCAATTCTCGAATAAAATTGATAGTGATATAAGATGGATTCGACCATCCCACGAAAATTACAGTAGATTCGTAGGTGTAGTTAAGGCCGCCGCGAAAAAGTTTATTCCGAGAGGTTTCCGCAAAGATTATGTACCTGGTTGGTCAGAAGAAACCGAAAATTTATACAAAGATTATCAAAATTCCCCATCCCCGGAAAATTGTGAAAAACTGATGAATTCAGTTAATGCCAGTCGTAAAGAAAAATGGAACAGTGTAGTTTCGAGCATGAATTTCACGCATTCTAGTAGAAGTTCATGGGATATTTTGAGAAAACTAGGTGAGGCTACACCTCAAGTGATAACATCCACTAAAATTGATCCAAAATTAATAGCACGTCGTCTCGTTGATGTTTCTAATTCAGTTGAAACCTCAAAATCAAAAGTCAAGGATATAAAGAAAAAATTACACAGATTTAGGAAATCAGCTCAAGCTGTAGAAAGTATATCGGAACCGTTCAATCTTGATGAACTGAAAGCAGCTATTAAACGCACGAAATCACGTAAAGCTGCGGGTTTCGACGGAATTTATCCTGAGTTTATTAAACATTTAGGAAAAAGGGCATTGAAGTGGTTGTTATCCTTTTACAATAACATTTTGTGTACTGGCAATTTTCCGGTTGAGTTTCGCAAAGCGAAAGTAATAGGCATTTTGAAACGTGGAAAGAATCCTTCCGAAGCGAGTAGTTATAGGCCAATTAGTTTACTGAGTGTTTCTATGAAAATTTTAGAAAGGTTGATTTTCATCAGGATTGAACCTACTATAGAGGATGTTCTTCAAAATTGTCAGGGCGGTTTCAGAAAAAATAGAAATTGCAATGATCAGGTTCTCAGTTTGACCACATTCATCGAATCCGGTTTCGATAATAAATTAAAAACAGGTTCAGCTTTCATAGATTTATCGTCTGCCTACGACACGGTATGGAAAGATGGTTTGATCTATAAACTTTATACACATCTTAAATGTGGAAAGATGATTCGTTTATTAGAGAATATGTTGTCGGATAGAAGATTTCGTGTTTTTGTTGATGATAATAGTAGTAAATTCAAAATATTGAACAATGGTCTTCCACAAGGATCTGTTTTAGCACCCCTTCTATTCAATTTATATTTATGCGATATTCCTTGTACTTCATCTGAAAAATTCATTTACGCCGACGATATTGCACTCGCTTTCCGTCATTCTGATTTTAGAAGTATTGAGGAAAATTTAACTTCTGATCTGAAAATTTTGAAAAATTATCTTTTCGAATGGCGTTTGTGTCCAAATCCAAATAAAACCGAGGTTTCGTTATTTCATTTGAATAACCATCAAAAATTCAGAAAATTAAATGTCCTTTTCGGGAACTTTCCTTTGAAACATAATTTTACCCCCAAATACTTAGGTGTTAAATTAGATTCCTCTCTGAATTACAAAGCACATTTGGATGACTTACGAATGAAACTAAAAACGAGAAATAACATTCTACAGAAACTTGCTGGTACGTCATGGGGTGCTGACCCGACTACACTTCGCACAGCAGCCCTTGCCCTGGTTTTTTTCCACCGCTGAATATTGTTGCCCTGTTTGGCTCAATAGTGTTCATGTTCAGAAAATCGATGCACAGCTCAATTTTTCAATGAGAATAATTACTGGAACCATCCGATCTACACCTATCCAATGGCTACCAGTGCTATCGAATATAGTTCCTCCCCATATTCGAAGACAGTCTGCAACTTGGAATTCTTGGAATAAATTCAATTCATTTCCGGATTCTTTTCCGATACTTTCCTACGTTCCAGAAAATAGAATTCCAAGACTGAAATCTCGTAAACCTATTTGGTCGAATAACTTTCTGAATTCGAACTTCAGCTTCAACGAAATCTGGAAATCCGAATGGGATGTATGTTCTTTATCTAATAAAGATCTAATATCTGATCCATCGAATAAAGTTCCTGGTTTCAACCTTCCCAGGAGAATATGGTCCCTTCTTAATCGAATAAGAACAGGTCATGGTCGTACCAACAGCATGCTTTTCAAGTGGAATTCGGTTGATAGTCCTAATTGTGAATGTGGTGAATCAGAGGAAACAGTTGAACACCTAATTAATAATTGTTCGATTTATAAATTCCAAGATGGCATTAGAGCCATACACAATATATCAAACTCATTTTTGCAATGGGTTGAAAATTTCAGATCAATTTGATGAAGTATAAATTGAATTCTCTTGCTGTTCTGGCTTTTTTTATTTTCAGGTTGGAGTTTGTGTTTGGAAATCCTTCCTCCGAAGAGCCGTCCCGCTGATCGTGATGTCCTTCTATATAGAATATTCAGATACAACAATTTTATTTTATTTTTTTAACGGGGAGACAGGTTTTTTTCGGCTGAGGTTTTTTCCCCTGGCTCTATAGTATCGTATAATACTGGTGATGAAAGTATCGTATGATACTATAGTATCATACGAAGAATGTTGTGGTACCCCGTTCCTTTTTTTACCTCAGCTTAGGTTCTTTTTGTTTCAACATTTATTGTATTATTTTAGCTCTCTTATTCAAAAGAATATATATATATATATATAATTCGATATTGGATAAGTGCATTGGATAATTGAGTAGTTTCCTTCTTTAGCAACTATAATAACTTTTTGGATATTACAAAATTATTTTCCTTATTAGATCTAGCCCAGGAATTTTTACATGAATCAAAATTATCAGTCATTCAATTATTGAAAACAATTATTCCGAATTGTGCGTTACGTGTTTTCTCTAACTCGGTAGTACTGATAAAATAGATAGCCTAATTTATGCATGACCAAATAAAGGCCATTTTGCTATTATATTATATAGGTATGGAACAGAGGCTCACACGAAATATCGCTCAATAGCTAATTGGATTGCGATTCCAATATCGATATAGAATAGGTAATAGGTCGTCGTTTCATTAGTTTTTATCGATAGATGGTGGTCCCTAATAATTGTCACTGAATCAATGAATTTTCAACAATATTTTCTGATTGTGGGGATTGCAGAGTCCAGAGAAGAAGGTCTAACCCAAACCACAGATAATTCATAAGTTTCCTATTTTTCAATTCCACTTATCTGGGGTTCAGAGAACGTAGAGAACCAATTGAGGATTTTCCCCAACTGCGACCCTAGCTGCTGTTCACTAACGAATAATTGTTTTTTCGGAAGCTTTGTAGAATTAATGGTATCAGAAAGCTCCCTCGTCTCAGAATAAATACTACAATTATTATCAGTGATAACATGGCCGACGAATATAAACTCTTCGAAAGAAGTATGATTAACCATATTTTAGGTGATTTTAAAATCCATAGTTCATATTATAAGAATATATTTTTTTCATATGAGGCAATTATATCAAATAAGAAATTTTTATGGATAATAAAATCTATATTTGGTTCGTTAGCAAGATATCGTGGTATTTAACCGAGTTTGGGATAAAAATGCTGAATGACTGCTAAATGCTATCAGTGACTTTAATTGGATCACCCTATGAGATAATTTGATCAAGATTATCTCCAGACTCGTGGATGCTCATTGATTGCATTATTATCAATGCTCCCTCGCAACAGCATATAAATTTCAATTAGTACCATACTAGCACATTTTCATTGTGCCCCTACTCATTCACATTTTCTATTCACAAATTGATTCAATTGTTATGTTGTACGGTATGTTGCACATTCCCTTTTTTTTTGTGATTTCACCCTTAATGTGAAATGGAATAATAGGATATAAGAGATGCATCTATTGTAATGTCGACCTTTTATTTCGCCTGGTTTCAATGTAATCGAAAACGATCGCCAACAGAGTAAATTTTAATAAAATATCGTATGTTTTTCCTCGTTAGAATTTCAGGTATCTGTTTGTTATTATCCATGTTTTCCTGTCGAACGATCGAGTTTTAGTTCTTGCAAACGGTGAGAAACTGTGAAAGTAAGTAAAAATATACACATCGACATGGGTCGATGAATTTACCTTCGTAAAAATATACACTGTGATTCATATCATGTGTAAAATATTCAAATTGAACACACCATTTCATACCAAAAATTATTTTTGAAGAAGAGTCCTCAAGCTCTTCGTTTTTGAGATAGATAATGCAGGGTGTTGAAATCCATGAACGAAATCGGTTTTTCTTTTAGTGCTAGTTGATGTATTGTTATCATTCTCAACATTCTAGTTTTTGTATGAAACTGCTTTAAATGATCCAGTGGCAGAGACACAGTTGTTGTCCTGCTTTTCGTTTATATTGTATTTTTTGTATTCTTGTATAATGTTGTTGTGATAGTGGTGTGCTGAATACGAATCCGAAATTTTTCACTGTTAGTCCCTGTACAACGGAAATTCAAAAACAAATCCCCTATTGAAAATATTCTAATCAGTTTCCTACCCAGTACAACCGAAATTAAAACCTGATCCCCAATTCAAAATATTCGAATCAGTTTCTTGAAATCAGGTAGAACACTTTAAAAGCAATTGCAGATGTCTCAAGCTCAACAAGTTCATGTAGAATCAGACGACTGCTTATATCAAACATGAAAGTTCTCGGTGAGGTTCAACATTGAATTATCAGTTCCTAACTCAGTTAAATTTTAAACCTATTAGCTGATGTTCGATACTCCAGAATAATTAATGTAATAGGTGGCTCGTGTCGTCAAACTCACCATTTCTCTGTTATCCAGTTCACTAGCAGTTGAGCTTTCAATAATCCGTCATTAAAACTTAACATCAGAAGATTCACTGTTGAGACTTATCGGATATTGATATTGGGGACAACTATCTAGAATTCGACACTGAGATTTCTTCATGAATAAAATCAAAATCGTTACTTCGGAAAATCGGAGATTTGATTAATTTCGTGAATAATTGAAGTTTTAAATTTCTCCGTCAACCAAGAGAAAGTGATAGTCCTCAACGAGTTTGTCAGTTTTCACCGAATTAATGAAAGAAAAAAGAATTGGATATATGTATTGATAGTAAAGACATTCCCACTGGCAAATGAAAAGCGGAACCACAGTTCATCCCAAAAGTCACTTCTCGTCTTTTTTGTGGAAGCAATGATGAAAATTTGCTTGTGATTTTTCGAAACAAATTGTGAGTTGTGAAAACATTTGTTCAGGTATCAAATGGAATCATCATCTGAAAAGTAAAAACTTGTTCCTGAATTTAGACACGAGCAGTTTTCATAGACGAGAATAAAAACCAGATCAATGTACTGGAACTGAAACAGACAAAATTAGAAAAGAGAACGTGATGCATTTTAGAATAACAAAATGTTGTTTCTTCGAAAATATCAGTTAACGTCAGAAACCGCATGAGCCTGGGCACCTGCGATTTCTTGTCGCGCAACTGAATAATCGCAATCGCCAAGAAACAAATTCGGAAATGTTTCATGCGCGCACTTGCGACTTATAAATCGCAACTAAATTCAATAATAACATGGATTTTCCTAAAAACGGCTTGGGTTGTAGCTTTACTGTTACGAGCCAAATAATATTTACAAAAGGACCTCATACAGTCTCAAAAAAAAAATTCACACTCACACAAGGAAGTTCGGACGCGGCGATTATTTAGTCGCATGTCATGCATTCCCATTTTTGCGACTAAACGATCGCGCGACAGTCGCATGTTTAACGATACATGCCCATAATGCTCATATCATACACGTGCGTTTTGAAAAAAAAAACTCGATTTTATTGAATTTGCATCAAATTTTTATGTAAGTTCGACTTCATTTGGTCTATTTACATTAAAAAATTTTCAACATGAACGAATATTGATGATTCTAATCAATTTCTATGTCTGTTATAAGTGAAAGTGATAAAATTGTGAGCACTCCGTAGGAGTTTTCAGAAGAAGCTTAAGCTGCTTCGCATAATTTGCTACCCCAAAAATTCCAAGAAGTGTGACCTATCCCAAATACATGGATTGGGGACTCAAGCTTAACGTCTATTCCTCCTCAGCACCTGCGTATTTTGAAGAAATACCAGAAAATATGAAACCATTTCCCTGAGCCTTTCATTCGATGCTGAAAAGTCAAGGGCGGATTTAAGGGAGGAAGGGTGTAATGGGGATAATTACCCCCCCCCTCATGTATATCGAAAATATGAAAAAATGTACCTACGCAACGTGATGATTCATACAATAATTTTAAATTAGTAATTTCTCAAATATTCTCAATATATACTACGCGCAACATTTAAAGAAACCTAAGCTTTCCCCCAATATTGCCGATGATACAGTCCATTAACCAAAACGTTACAGGTGACAATTATTTTTAAAATTTTTTCTTCGTGCTCCATTCGAAAATTGCATGGCTACCGGTACTCCGCATAATTGTTAACCAATAATTTCAGAAACTAAAGTCTTCAAGCTCAAAAGTTAGTTTTTTTTATTTCCTTCACTCAATTGTTTTGCGAAGTGTATTAGCAATGAAAACTTTCTAATTAGGTGGTGAGCAAAAACCTTTCAAACACAGATCGAACGCAAAAAAACGGAAGTCTCTAGTCATAACCATTGAGAAACAATTCCTTAAGAGGAAATGGCCCCTGACAAATTAGTGCAATAGTTTAACTCAGGGGCTCTTCTTGTATTATTTAAAAAAATTTCGAATTGAATTTAGTTGCAGAGACTGTTAGAGGAAACCCTCAAATAACATCGATACATATTTGTTGCCAAAAGCGAAGAATTTATATATTAATATAATTATCATTACATAAAATTAATTTTTTTTAGTTTATACCAATATTGAATTTAGCGGGGCTTGCCGTAAATAAAAACTTAGAAAGTTAAATATTGGACCTATTCAGGATATGACAATCCTTGATTATTAATTTTCCAGATTCCAAATCTCAAACGAGCCGTTTCTTGGTAGTACCTACCAGACACGTTTCATATCACATGTCCACAGTACATGAGTTCGCGACCTCCTGGAAGGAAATTTCCTTCATTTGTCATTTACAGAAGTGGAAAATGCATTAAACAAGTAGTAGCGGTGAAGGCAATCGGTAGTACGCCAAATAATATTGAACATCAATGTACTGGCTACTTTTCTAGGACAAGGAGATCATCAAGAGATATTAGTTGATGCAGGAGATGATTTTTGTTCATTCTAAAACAAGTTGCAGAATGGGCTCCTATTCCAACATAAATGCGAAATTCGAAAACATGAGTGATGGAATTGCCGTCTGCAACGAGTAATTAGATGATATTTTCTCTATTTCAGTCAAGTTTTACTGAAGTACTGTCGAAATTCAATGTAAAACTCAGATTATACATCCTAGTAACGTTTGTATTCTATTTTGGCAATTGATGTGACTGTTACGGAATTGGTAGGATCGGAAGTCAGAATTGACAACCACAAAACGAAAAATGTAACTGAAAACAATACTGTACTGAGTTCATTGGCTAACAATCTGCTACAATCGCGAAAGGCTCGCACGGGTGTACCGTGGAGTACTTCAAATATGAACAATTTTCACACCTAAGGAACAGACGACTCGCAATAATTGTTTAATTGTTATAAACAATTATTATAATATGGTTTGAATGATTGTGGGCGTCTGCATTCAATAGAAAAAAATGAGTGCGCGTGAAAAAGCTATAGAACGATACAAGAGTTCTACTCGTACGTATAATGTTTTCACTAAATGTATGCTTTTTATGTCGTTTATAATGATTATCAACCAGAATATATTATTCAAAATATTATTCAATCGTTTAATTAAGTTGGCTATCCCATTTCAGGGTTGATAGTTATTTAAAGTTATAACAATTAATTAATGGTGAATATTCATATTACTTACCTCGACAAAATCCTATTGTTCGTTTGATTTAATCTTTCCCTTGCAGAATACAATGGTACAACCTTCGATCGAAGGTAGAGTTAACAACAAATAAGAGCAAACTGAACTTTGTGAGAGGCTTTTCAGCAGCAATCGCAATTTTCATCAATAAGATCTTCTGAACATTTTCGCTCAAGAAAAAAATCAAAAACCGTCGAACTAGTTTTCTGCATGGTGGATGAAAAAGTTTCATATTATCATTCACTCACAATGTTTACCTTTAATTCTTCGTGATAGTATGCAGAGTTTGTTAACAACCCATGTTAGCAGCTGACGGTTCAATTCATTGTTGCAATAGGTTTTGAAACAATATTAGGACGAATCTGATGACGAAGAGAACGACCAAGAAAGAACTGGATGGAGGGAATACGAAAAGCAAAAAGTGATAGAACCCTACAAATAGGAGAATGGGAAGATCGCAAACGATGGAATCTAGGCATCGGACAACGTCGTCTCACGTTTTAAACCGATATATAAATATAAATATGGTGAATAAAATATTTATATATATATATATATATATATATATATATATATATATATATATATATATAAACTGGGGTAGGAAAATATTGATCGCAATTAATTAAAAGTAGAATATTATCAGGATGTTCGATCAAGGAAACTCAGTTATACACTTTTATATCATCCTAGCTTTCGGTAAATGTTGTTACCTTTTTCAAGGATCTGTAATATGAAAATACATATCAGCACCCCAGAGGTAAAGTGTGTTAAGTCACAATATCAAAATTAGACAAAAGAGAGATTTTTCACTTCGATTATTGTTTCAAAGAATGTTTACTGCCATTATTTGACGACTTGATATACCTAGGGAGTCAAAAATGTGTTCCACTAGCTAGAATTTACTAATGTGAATCCAATATTGTAGAAAGTTCGTATCTGAAAAAATGTGACTTAACACACTTTACCTCTGAGGTGCTGATATAGATAACAATGGGAACAAAGAAAACTAACATACATATTCTGTGATTTTCTTCCTTCTGGGCAGTCTGAAGATAAAAAACCAAACATTCAGCAAGAAATAGTTGAAATATAAATACAGAACATGTCATATAATAGAATCAACTCATCTGACATCTTTCAGAGGAGGTAGCATAAAATTGTGTGCTTCTTCTTTAATTTAATTGGTTGTTGTTATTCATGAGGTTCTGATTTTGAAATAGGTGATGTGATCTTCTTGATAAGTCAATGAGGTAAGAATATATGTTGCTGAGGTTGTTGGTATCTTGTTTGGTATTCATAGTTTTATCAATCGCTGCTATCGATAACATTTCCAAGAAGAGTCTCTTTTTGTAAATAGGTTCTTTGAATAATATTTTCGTATTTGAATAATCGATAACATGATCATTGTTGTTGGCATGTATAGCTAGAGCGCAAGTTCTTAAGTTTCTTCGTGTATCACTCTTGTGGGATGTTATTCTATCTTTTATCCACCTAGAAGTCTGACCTATGTAAGTTTCTTCACAATTGCCACAGGGTATACTATAAACTACTCCAGATTCAAATTGCTCTTTCTCTTTATCTTTCAATTGACTGTAAACCAACTTACGAATAGTATTATTCATAGTTTTAATAATTCGTATATTCTTGTATTCACTGAAAATTTGAGAAATTCTGTTGGAGAGTACTGGAATATAGGGTAAGGTAGTGTAGATAATCTCTTCTTGTTCTAATGCTCTGGTGTTCGGTGGTAAGGTAATATCAGTTGGAGGAGAAGAAGCTGTATTGTGTAGTATCTTATTGACAAGTTTGATAGGGTAGCCATTCATCAAGAAAATGTTCTTAAGGTCAGAAATACATTGACCATGGAAGGTAGGGTGCGTCAGTCATAAGACTCTTGTTTTCATCCCTGTGACTAGGTTCATCTTCATGTTATAAGGATGGCAAGATCTGTAGTGTAAAAACCTGCCAGAGCTACTAGGTTTTCTTTACCATTCTGTCTTCAAAACTCCTTCAATTCTTTTCACCCTCATATCTAAGAAAGGTAAGGTATTGTTAACCTCCTCTTCTGCTGTGAATTGTATGTTGTTGCTATAAGAGTTGAATTTGTTGAGCACTAACTCAAGTGATCCCTCAGGTATCATACAAATGATGACGTCTACATATTTTTTTAAAAAAGGGCGTAGTAAATGGTAACGATGGTAGTACAGAGGTCAACAGATCATCTAATACATATTGTGCCAAAATGCGAGAAAGTTTGCTTCCCATTGGAGTACCTAAGGTCTGTTTGTAAAAATCTTCTTGATATGAGAAGTAGGTGTTTTTTATATATATATATATATATATATATATGGATTCGTAGTGCGTTGTGACCTCCGTTAAGTTCAGTGGGCGACCTGACCTCCGGTTGAAGGAGTGGTGTGATTGAAATTTTTTTTGTCAATAGATTAAGAGGGGAAGGCAAAAAATATAGGGACCTTGAGAGGGGAAAAGATTTTGCTCGAAAAAATTTTTTTCATATGAGACAGACCTTGCTACCTCCGCTTATATTTTGTATCGGTCGTGCGCTGTGTCCTCCTGCAACGATGCCAGATTTTCGGAGGACAGAAGGTAAATTAGTTCGGAATAATCATATGTGGAATGCAGCTGTTCTTTCAACACATGTTTGGAAAGATAAGTGCTTTACGCTGCTCATTCCGGAGCATCGGAATAAATGAAGAAACATCGTCTTGTGCCTGACAAAGGCTTCGTGAACTAATGGTCCCTATACACGGCTATGAAATAGAACGAGAGGTTTCTCAAAATTTCAAGCATTATAAATCGAGATACTTTTTACAGAAAAAAAAACATTCTATTGAATTGGGAAACATGCAACTGAATGTTGAAAAGATGAAGAAAAGTTAATTACTCACAACATTGATGGGATTTATCATAATTGAACCTTTTTAGCCAAAACACGATATTATACGTTATATTAAATTATAAAAACCATTAGATAACCTTCAGTTTTCTAACCCTTCAATGCACCGTTGGAAAATTTTCGATGTTTCCGCCCTACCAAAAATTTGGTTTCGTCTCGTTGCTGGACATCTTTAACGATATTCAATGAAGAATATTACACCTCTGAAGAACAATAATGCTTTCGGAGTATAATATGAAAGTCTATGTTTTCGTTAGTTTGTTTATTTGTCTTCACAGAAATCGGGAAGCAAATGTCCGGTTTTATTGTGGAATTGATTCTAATATACTCATTGAGGAAATGGGGCAAATATAGAATTTTCATGAACAAGTTGTTATATGAACCATTTGATTCATGGCTTTTACGGACGACGCTGGATGAACTTCAAGAGATAGTGGAACTCGAAAGAGACATTTTTGTAGTGTGAAAAAATTTATACATAAAAGTCCGCGACTACATATGTCTAACTCTCATCGGGGATAACCCTCGATAACCAATTTTAACATATTCAATTCAATCCAAATCAATGTTCAATTTGAAGGGACCTTTTGACGGGTATGGAATGAATTAAAATTTAAATAAATATGACTGTTATCATTCCTTATAAAAAATGCTTTTCAAAGCATAGTTTCCTGAAGAATATTTCCCGAGATATGCCGAGAGGCTGAAATAAAAATTTAGACAAGAAATAAAATTTACGATCTATCGTAACGAAGCGTTCTAACGCTTCATTTGATTGATTCTAACGAATCATCTGATAACTTGATATTGTTTCAAGTTTTATCCATCATTGAGGTTTGAGATTTTTTGATATTGATAATATTTGTAATTATTTTTTGATTTAATTTTTCATATTGAGATTTTTTGATTTTCTGTTCTCACGTTCATCTGATGCACAATATCTGCAAGTTGAAGCATCTAATTAAAAGTAGCATAATATAGTGTACGTGTACAGGGTTAATATTGGTCGTAAAAAAAAGTTTAAATGAGCGAAATTGACGTACCTATTTTTCATGGGCATTCAGAATTCAGTACTAGAAAATGCAGTTTTCGTAAACCTAAAAATTTGTTCTAAACTATTGTTTTCTAAATGGTACAGTACGTGATCAGGCATTCAAAGTTTTGTGAATCCCACCTTGAAAGTGGTTTTCAGTCTATGATCACTTCAAATGAAAAAGGTACCTCTTATTTTTTAAATTCGCAATATGATTATATTAAAATTGATATGATGAATAGTGAGTAGTAAGGACCTCTTGAAATATTGACCTCTGAAATTAGCATTTTTAGTGTACCAGGGGCGAGCTAGGTTGTACATTTGAAGCTTACATTATCCCTGTATGATAAGGGCTACCTTATCATACGAATGATTTGAATACCTTGAATATTAAGCTCAGGAAAAGGTACTCTTGTTCATTGTCGATAAAATGAACCGTTCTCGAAAAACAAAATATCAAGAGAACCTAGTCTGCCTCTGGTAAACTAAAGAAGCTCGTTTAAATTGAGTGTTTTAAGATGTCCTAACTAGTGTTCATTATAACAAAATAGCTCCAACCCGCGGCTCCGCTCGCGTATTATTTCAATTCAAAACAGTACTGATTGGTCCACAACCATACATTCATAACTCGTATCGAAGCAGAGACATGCACTTGACTACGTGACAAAGCGATCTCGATTAGATTCAACAATTTCTTGCATAAATTCGCATTCGTTCAACCTGCTGTAACTTTTAAGGTATCCATTAGAAAACTATACGGTAAGGGGCATTTTTCAATTGATAAAATAAAAACACAAGACTACGTTCACAATATTTTAATAAATTAAACATCTAATAACATAAAACTTCACTGCACTTTCACTGGCGCGCAGAGAAAACTCGAATCTCTTATGCATTGTAGGGATAAATTCAAGCCTAATCTGTCGATGCGCGCCAGTGAAAGTGCAGTGAAGTTTTATGAAAAAGTGAAGAATTTTACAGAAGTACATTTCGAAGAAGCTGAATTTAGATTATTGGAAAAAGGTTTGAAACACTGTCCGAATATGCTTAATAATGAGGACCTCAAACATTTAGCAGTTAATGTAGAATTAGCTTTAAATAAGATCGAAACTCCTGAGATACAAAACTTTGAAAAATCTGTTTGTGCGAGAATGATATCCAATGCTCGTATTAGACAGGATAATATCGAAGTTGCCGTTTTGAAACAAATGAAAAAGAAAGCCTCTGAGAATGATCTGATAATTACAGAAGCTGACAAAGGCAATACAGTTACAATTTTGAACAAGACTGATTATTTACAAAAAACAGAATTATTGTTGAACTCTGATAACTTCCGAGAAACTGAAAGTTGACCCAACATCGGAATTCCAAAATTCACTCAAAAAGTATATCAAAAATTGCCCAAACGTATTATCTGAAATAACTTTTCTTTTGACGATAACGAATCCAAGAATACCGCAATTATATGCTCTACCTAAAATCCATAAAGAGAAGTGTCCTATGAGACCCATTGTTTCCTATACTCAAGCACCAGCTTCAAAACTCTGTAGATATCTGAATTCTATTTTACCAAAAATGATTCAACATGAATCAATTTACTCCATCAAAAGCACAATCCAACTTACAGATGAATTAAAGTCACTGAAAATCCCTCCGAATGCTAGGTTAATTTCGTTCGATGTAGTAAATTTATTCCTATCAATACCTCATACAGAAGTTAAAAATTTAATCAACGAACAGCTTCATAATAATTTTTCCCTCAGTGCAGAATTGATAGATGGAACAAATAAACTTTTGCAGTTGTGTCTTGAACAGAGTTATTTCAAGTTCAATGGAAAATTCTATCAACAGATGGATGGTCTACCAATGGGTTCTCCTTTATCTCCTCTTTTAAGCGAAGTATTCATGACACATTTGGAAAAGAAAATATTCTCGTCGATTAATAACAATGTGACTGAATTTGTACTATACTGGAGACGATAATGTAGATGACGTATTTTGTATTTGGGACTGGCTCAGATTTTGAGCTTGAATTGTTTTTCCAACTGATTAACTCTTTGTTTGTGTCGATCCAGTTCACATTGGAAATGGAAAATGAAAATAAGTCGTTTAACTTTTTAGACATTCAGATAAAAATAGTAGAAGATCATATGGAATTTGATGTGTATAGAAAACCTACTTTTTCAGACATCCTCATCCATAATAGTAGTTCACATCCATATAAAATAAAAATGTCAGCTTTTCATTCCCTGGTACACCGTCTAATATCAATACCACTTTCAACAGCTAATTTCGAAAAAGAAGTGGAAGTGTTAAGGACATTGGCATTGAACAATGGTTTCTCTCCCAATATTAGAGATAAATTAATTGACAGAAAACAATATCAAAAACTATTATCAAGTATATACCCCACCCAAATTAATAACTCTATTGATAAATTTGCTTATATAAACTATATCCCACAAATAAGCGACAATATTTGTAGTTGATTAAAACGAAATAAAATTGACATTGTATGTACCAACAAGAAAACTTAAAATCAATGTTTTGTAATGGAAAGGATAGTTAAACAACTTTTGAAAAAAGTGGTGTCTATAAAATTTTTTGTGACGAATGCCCAGCTTTTTACATAGGTCAGACTGGTCGTTCTCTTAAGATAAGGGTTGATGAACATAAAAAGTCAATTCTTCAAAACAAATTAACATTTGGTTTTTTCTGATCATTGTATCACTTGTAACCATCTCATAGGTTTTAATAAAACAAGAATATTACATGAAGGGGAAAAAGCAGACGCCTAGATCTTCTAGAAATTTTGAAAATATTTTCTGCTTCCAAATATAAACAACCAATTGTGAACGATCAATTAGATTTTCGCTCCTCTCCGGTTTCAACATCTGTTGTTTGATGTTTATTACTTTGACTTATGCGTTTTCTTTTCAGTCTTGAGAATGGGATAAAACTCGAAACATTCGTATTCGTATTCATATTTCTTTATTTTCCTTAGAGACAATCTTACATAATTGTATAAGTAATAGTCTAGGAGAAGGAACAAAAATTAGGCTTATTTAAAATTAAAATTAAATCTGAGCACACTTTACGAAAGTTCATTCATGTTATGTTAAGACATTTATTTAGGAGATATTCTTTGAGGCTTTTCTTGAAACTATGCAAAGGAAGAATTTTGCGTCAGGCAACATATTATACACTCGAGGACCAGCAACGTTAGGTGCTTTATACGCCAACACTTGTTTTTGTGCAAGAGGTACGTGAAGCATTCTTTTATTTCTTCGTCTGGTGTTTACTTCATGATATTCATTTACTTTAATGAACGAATGCCCATTCATATGTACATAAACACACAGTTCATAGACATACAAACTGAAAAATGTCAAGATCTTATATTCTTTGAAGTACTGTGAACAAGATTGCATACTATTTATACCTGCTATACTTCGTATTACGCTCTTTTGTGCCAAAAAAACTGTCGACTTATTAGATGTTTAATTTATTAAAATATTGTGAACGTAGTCTTGTGTTTTTATTTTTTCAATTGACCAAAGATGTTTCACCAAGTGTTGAGCGAGGAAACAATTTCGTTAATCAAGGGGCATTTTTCATCAAGAATAAATGTCGCAGATAACAATCACATTCATTTTTATAAGAATTCATTCCATGCCAGTCGGGAGTCCTCTTCAAATTGAACATTATTCTGAATTGAATTGAAAATGTAAAAAATGATTATCGTTGGTTGTCCTCAGCATTTGGACATATGCCGTCGTGGTCTTTCATATAGAATTTTTCGAACACTACAAAATTGTCTCTGACTATGTTCTCTATCCCTTATAGTTTACAAAGCGTCAGCCGTGAAAGCCTGATAAAAACGACTTTTTCATGAAAGCTCAATATTTTTTCTCATTTCTTCGTGACATAGGAATGTGAACCCTACATGAAAACCCCCCAAAATATATTTTCTACATTATAGTGAAAGTTTCATCAACGGACATTCACATTTATATTAGTATATGGATAGATTTTCTTCAAATCATACTGGGTAGTTTAAAATTTATTCCAGTAAACTAGTTTTTCAGTGGCGTCATTTGGGAGGCCGTATATCCGTAAGGGGATCCGCTAGGAGAAAAAAATTTTGGGAATATGTCATATTATTTTTCCAAACTATACATGATACGAATGATGTGAAAAAAAAGAATAACGTTAGCAAACAAAAATTTTTCCCGAGAAGTGTTGAATTTAAATATTCACAAAAATGAGCTGCGACATTCAAACAATGGGAAATCCGAGGGGAAATCACTCCTTCCCATACAACCGTTCACAAAATACATTGGGACTTCTTCTATATTCCCGAAATTCAAATGTCACCGCAATGACATCTCGATGACCTTGGCTGTTCCAACGGGCCAAAATTCAAAATCTGTTATAACGTGCATTCAAAAAAATTCGGTGTCAAGTAGGCTACTTGGAAAAAATGGCACGTTGGGATATCTTACTTGACAGTTATTGTTCAGAATGTAGGTGCCACCGATAATATTGCATAAAGATACTCCAGTATTTTCTGACGAAATGCACAGGGTATTTTTTAAGGGAGAAGTTTTTTTTTTGACAGGTAGTTGAACTCATCAAAATCAATCATTCAATCTTCCATATTGCTCACCTGTTATGAATCTATGCCGCGTTTTTAGGAAGTTGAACATCAAATAAAATACTCACTCGACTTTTTGCGATCTGTTCGACGCACTTAAATTTTTAGTAAACATGTAGAATTATTTTTCAACTTCTATCTGGCGATTTTTTCTGAGAGAAATAGTTTATTTCAAAGTGGAGACAGAAAAATTTCTTTGTTAAACAAAAATTCACACATCCAGCTATAAAACTCGTCTAAATTTTTTTCATGAATTGGTCGTAATGATCATTGTTCGATCAAATTGAATTCATCATCGAATTCGATCAATTTGAATAATATCAACAGGTCACTATTGGAATAAATCTGCAGCATATTTCAAAACTGATGTTCGAACATAATCAATATAGAAGAAGTTTCAATACGTTCAAGTCAGATTTGGACTTGGCATTTCTCACATTTGCGGGTAACTCTGGTTCAAATAAATTGGGAAGAGTGAATATTCAAAATGTTTTCGTGTTGATGAGGTCTATTACCTGTCAATACAAAGCGTTACATTTGAAGACACCGTATGTATTCAGATTGATTAGAGAAAAGGATTGTATCTAATTTAATAATTTAGATTTCATCAAACAAATGTTCATATTTTACATCTATATTGGGGACAAGCTATATTCCTCGTATAGATACGTAAAAAGCTTTCATTCTCTTTCAGTTATGCATGGATGGTACAAAATGAATACGTTGGACGATGGAAAACAAGCATATATGAATTCCCTCATAGGACGAAGTTAAAGCTTGTCTTCCTAATGCATCACACCATTCCACTTGAAAAAGCGATAAAATAACCTTTGAGATATGCCACCTGTTGACATCTGCTCTGAGGGTGTACCAATACACATTGTTGCCATTAACGGAGGAGGATACGTCTTTCGAGTCTCTCAGAGTTATTCATCCATATATGGCGCAGCACACTAGCGCCCGTGATATATACCCGAACTAAAGATTGTTCAGTACATAAACAGGGTGCCTTGTGACCTCAAAACGATTTTTTGATATGTTGATCCTTGAGTCATCCTGATTCCAACAAGCTAAAAAACAAGGCGATACGTTGTCACCTTCGAAATCGGAGGTGACAGCGTTATATATGAGGTCAGAGCGTAAAACGAGTTTCTGTTTTGGAGGTGAAAATGACCCTTCATAACTATATATATATATATATATATATATTATATATTATATATATTATATATATATATATATATATATATATCTGATTTTTGTTAGAATCCGATTCATGCAGGTTTAATTGTTTCTCGTGTTACTTGTTAATATGGACAATTATTCGAATGACGATGTCATTTTTTGGCTTTCCATACTTTCCATATACAAAATGCAAATTCCCTTTGCTCATATGAATCCCGCTCAAAGAAGGATCATGAGAAATTATGCGACGCCAAATCTGAAACACATTTACAGGTGGAATTCGCATGCACAGCGCCACTTCCGGACCCTAATCTTCCAAATATTAATTGGAAGTCGACATCTAGTTTCGGCTCGGAATTAACAAGTTTCCTCAGGCAGAACTGTATTCAATTTGGTTTTAATGTGAAAAGTTTCGGAGTTTACCTCTACGCGCGGGAACGGACATGAACATATGCGAAATCTCTGTTCCTTTGTTTGCTGCAACGAAAAACGGACAGACGAGATTGCCTGGTGTCCTATGGAGACTTGCAACACTACGTCAAGATGTGTCGAAGGATTTATGGTTCTGTTTTGCACAGTGTGGAACACAAGAGTTGTAGGACGATCACTAGAAAAATGATATCTACAAGATATCTCAATTATTCATATGGCAAAGTTGAAAGATACGCTGTCATTATTCCAAGAGCTGTGAAATGAATGAATAAATAAAAATCTCCTAGTGATTTGATAGCATTTTATAGTGTTTGACATGAGAAAGTCCAATTTTATCTATATTAGGATTACGTTCTTGTCATTTAGAGTTTGTCCAGATGCCTTTAGATACCCACGTTTCGAAACGCGCGTGTCGAGATACTAGAGCACAGTAGATGCCGTTCAGATTTATAATACAATACAAGGAATCAAGGCAAAGATTATAGATATACTTTATAATCTTTGGAATCAAGGAATACAAGATATGATCTTCCGGCGAACGAAAAGGAGACCAGTTTGCGCACCTCGTCATCTGGAGAGTATTCTCTGGCGCGTAAATTGAAATTCAAACAACTTCGTGTTTTAACGTAATGCGAATTGTATCTTCATAAAGCTTTTTTATCAGATATACGTTCTTTTGGGGCAACTTTTCTAATTGAATTGGTTAAGCTAAGAATATAGCAATAATTGATTAATATTTTGGGAATCATTTCTTATTCTAAACACGCAAAAAATTCTGGTTTTATTTGAATAATATTTTTTCATGAGGCCGAAGGACCTAAGTTCGATGGTCAATAAAGAACTGTTATTATTTTATTATTCGAGAATTTTTAGGAAACTTTCGTCATAGAATTGATTTTTCCAGGAAAAACACAAGTATTTATTCACATTTTGTGACTCATTTGCCTGATTTCCAACGACAATTTTTTTTAATTTGAAGAATACTCTGAATTTATGATGTTTTATTCCCACCCAATGTTATATTCATTTAGCCACTGATAAATGAATATAATAAATTCTCAGCCTTTATTGTAATTGAATTAGATATTGTCATCAAATATATTGGTCTTTAATACAATTGAATTTGTTTGAATTCGGCTTATTTTTGAGAAAACTTTGTTTTCTGAGATATTATATTGCACTGACCAAAGCAGTCTCTGAGATAATATATTGTTGACAATAGCATAAATATATGAGACTGGCTGAAGGACCTCGGTCGGTGGCTTGTTGACTCTGTCAATAAAAATCTGTTAGTAGTATTATATAAGACGTATCATAAAACGCTTTCAAGAATTTTCTATTTTTATTATCCACAATGAGTGATTCAGGATTATTGTTGTTAAAGACAAAGGAACAAAAGAAACAAACAAATATATTTTCATATTTTTGTATATTGCCTTTAAAAGATTGACACAATTAAAAAATGTTTCGAACTAAAGGCTCCCAACGCCCAACACTTGAACTGCATTGTAGGAATAAATGCAGCAAATATTTCAATTAAAAAATGTGTAAATGAAATGAACGAAATAATAACGACAGACAAGAAGTTCCTAAAACTATTGTTTCCAAGTTCAGAATCACAACTATACAAATATTATATTAATCCTACCCATCAAAATGCACAAAATTCAGAAATTTAACAATTTATAAGCAACAATATCAATATTTACATATGCAATGTTGAATGAATGAAAAATAAAATAATGTTTCATTTAGAAAATAAGTTTGTTCCTCTGTTCTCTTCAAAGATAAACACTTGTTGTCTTCGTGGATTTTGTAGTTCTTATTTTTCAATTCTACACATTTTCATCCAAGTTCAGCGAACAATCGAGTCAAGAATCATTTTTCAGTAGAATGCCTTTTCGAAATCTTTTTTTTTCTGACTTTTTCTCTAAAATATCGTTTCGAAGAAGCATAATCCATATGCTAATTCTATTCCTTGCATTCTTCTTCGGGCACTCTGGCATTACAGTAATGATGGCTGCTCCAAATTAAAGAATGTAAACAGGCCTATGCTAGCGGTATAGGAGTTTAAGTATGGGGTTTCGGAGCATCAAGAAGGCTCAAAATTGTATACCAACGTCCATCATCTGCACCTCCAAGTGCTCCCCATAGTCGCAGAATTTAATCACACCCTCTACTATACATCGATTTTTCATCGTATCTCATTCCGAAATCCTCATTGTACTTGTTCCATTTCAGTGCTTCCTTGAAATAACTCGATATTTTCGATTCAATAGTTCTTTTATACGCCCAGAAAGAAGCGAAAGGAAATGCCGCTTTATGAAAACCGCATATCACACCTGAGTAAACAGCTATTAATTTTCCTTCAGAATTGGAGTAATTAACACGAGCGTCTGAATAGCAAATTATTCTGGATGAGAGCCGATGGAGTTAATGGAGAGTTTTTTAAAGATGGAAAGGAAAATACAAGCTGCAGATTGCAATCGTTTTCTCTTGAATTCTGAAACTCTTTCTAGATGTCGAGCACTAAGTCGAAATAAAGTTGCATTTCAGTTCAATCGAGTTCTTTCTCCAGCCACTTCTGAAGTAGGTACACATTGTCACTTTTCTGCTGCATTCCTTGGATGTCGGAATGTCTTTCTTCACAGGGAAATAGGAAAACAAATTGAAATATGTTCATTCTGTTGAAAAATATAAATTGGAGAATGAAAGGAGAGGCAGAGAGGTCAGGTTGAGGAATGAGATAAAAAGATTGTGGGCTATATCAAAAGTTTATTGAACTCTGTTTTGAATCAGTTGATTCTGAATTCAGTTTTCATAATATTATACTAATTTTTGTAATTTTAGTTCTTCTGAGAACTCGTAGGTATACATTATGCCACAATCTTATTTTTCATTTTATTTTATTTCTAACTTTTTTTTATTTTACAAGAAATAACGCTCACAGAACAAAGAACAATGAACGCCTACATATAACAGATAACTTTCACTTACCTAATCTGGATCTTTGAGATGGAAAAAACGCTCGGACGGGCCAAAAAATGAATTCGATATCACTACCCCTCTAGCCGCTACCACTTGAAGCAATTATTTTTGAATAGAGAGAATAGGTCGAGTAGGTAATAAGTGTATTGAAAAATGATGTTATAATTGAATTCATAAATTACCTAAACAGGGACACTGACTGACAACTGGAATAGCAGCGTTGGGAGGAGCAAATTTTATTCCTTCGTTCTATGTAAGAATTTATTCAAATTATTTCGAGGATGATCAAAAAAAATTCCATCTATGAAAAAAAGATGTTGAAGGAACATGCAATTTCTTCCAAATTCAGCTTCAGTAGATACATACCCCATCATTGAAATGTTTTAAGAAGTCAGTAAATTTATACTTCTCACTATAGGTATTCATTTTTATAGGTGTTTTTCATTCAATTTGATAACATAAGTATCTGACAGACTTCTTTGTTTGTTTCAGATTGCAAGGACACATTAACATTCATTGAAGAATGGAACTAAGACCAATATAAAAAATGAGGACCACACTGAAGAAGAAAACTACAGACCGTAAAGCCCAATCCTAAGTTTGGTTTTGTCATTCTTTGAATAAATTTTTTCAAATTATGATATTTCACTTCATGGATTGTCACGATAATATCGGTCATTGTGTAGGGTTGATAATTATTTATTTGATAAAATTATCCAAAAACAGGTAGTTAAATAATCCTTTTGATATAACTATACTCGTGAGTCTTTTTTCAGCATTGAACCTTCATATAGAGTAACTGAACCATTTATATGGATTTGAGAAAGATCCAGTTTTACATGTTGTTGTTTACTTGTCCGAAAAATAATAGCAAAGTCAGAGATCATGAATTTTTGTTTCAATTGTGTTTTCCCGAAATTGAGGGAGAAATTGGATGACTGTCAATTCAGGTGAATATGTTGTTCAAAAAACTCATGGTGTGTGGAGACAAATCCAGGTTTTCCGCAATTGAGACTTTCGGATCTCCAGAGGAAGGCGTTTCCTAATCGACCTCCTTTCAGTTTTTTTTATTGTCCGTCCAGACATAAATCAATGCTCGCGTTAATTAATCCAGGAAGTAAACGTTCATTTCACCGAAATTAAAATTTTGAATTATGAAGCTTATTCTCTCTGTGAAGCGTAAGTTATTGTATGATCCCTCGAGAATACGGAGGATGTTCAGCCCATTTCCGGTTCACTCTGATGGTTTGAGGTGATTTATGTTGAGATAATGAATTATTATTTCATCTAACCAAGGTAGGTGAGAGCTATGAAAATCGAGAATTTTTTTATTCGCCTTTCTGATCGAAAATATAAAATTTCATTATCTTTTTTTGGGACTTCGAAATATGTTAATTTGTTACTGACAAAGAAAACTGTGTAGTCGAACATTGAATGTTCTTTTGAGAAGGACAGAAGCTAATTGAAGAACGAAATTTCAATAACCCACATCTTCAATGTCGTTCTGGAAAATTTGCTGAACAAATCTTAATCCACCAAGTTGTGTCCATTTAAATTTTTTCATCAACACTTCTTAACAATATGAGTTTGTTTATCATAGTCTATTTCAACATGCAATTTAAGGGCTATGTTACAAATCTGAGTTTGTGAAAAAGATAGATCGTACACAATGTAGTAAGGTTAATTGGCATATTTAAATAAAAGCTAGTTTAATAATAGTAAAGCTACTTATAATAATAATCCAATATATTGCTGTTTTTTTTGTTGGGGTGAGGGAACGTAGCAAAATTAAGAAATCACTTTATGTAATGGCCAACGTTTCGCAAATAAATTTTTGCACTGTACTTGCACTGTAAATATAAACACATGAATATGTATATATGGAAATGATCTTATTAAGTATATCGAATACTCACATTAACAGTTGTGTTTTCTTTGGTCTAGGATAAAACACTATAATAATAATGTGCAATTGCACAAATCGAATTATTAAACTTACTACAATCTATTTTTCTCATATTTGTAACATAACCCGTTCTTAGACTTGCCCTTTCAATTATGTCAATACAAGTATAAAACATCTAATTATGATAAAAATCCTCTCGATATTTCATGAATGTTGATTATTCTCTTTCAGATGGAAAAATTTTAGTAACAACGAAGCGATCTGCACAATCTTTTCATTTCCGCATATGCACGTTTCACTGATTCTACTGTAGTTCGTTCCGCTGTCCATCTAGAAAATGTAACAGGAGTGTATATATTCACCAGCTACAAAGATGACTCTAGCTACAAAAAAGTGAACAATTTGGAAGAACAGTGCTTTACTCAAAAATGGAAAAATACTTCACATCATCGAAACCTTTCAACGACGAAAACGGGGACAGCCTTTACCGGGATACGTGAACAATGAAGAATGTTTTAAGTTCGTTCGTTATAGCTGGATTTTCGTGGACCAACTTACTTCGAATATTTGAATACCATAGACGATGAAATATGTGTAACCTATCAACGTTAACAAATGAACCTTTAACTGGTGCTGTGCTTTAAATTTACTTTCAGGGTATGGTAATGCCAATTTTGACCCTGTGTATTTTTTCTATCAAATTCAGAAATATATGGTTTTTTATACATCGAAAATTCCTCTCTGGTAATCAAACTTCTCAATAAAAATGAATTTATTGTATTTTAAACATGAAGAATGAATAAATAATAACTTTTTCAGAAACATTGAAAAATAACTATAATATATCACTCAGAAAGAACTACTACGAAAATAATAAATTTTTACTCGAATCTCGTTTTGGAATGAGTGCTTTATTTTGGAGTATAATAAAATCTTCGGTTGGTTCCACTGACTTCATGACGTTAATGGTATGGCAGGGTCAAATTTGACCCCAAGCCCGCTGTCACGGTTTTATGACAGACGCTAACAAAAAAATTACTAGTCATATCATATCATATCAATACACAAGGAGAATAGCTGGGAGGGGGAGGAATCAGAATCACTCCGTATCGGGCTATGGTACAATTTGATTTGCGTAGGGTCAATTTTGACCCTTCCATACCAGTTAAGGGTTAACCCGATGATGATCGATGTTCATTGGGATCATACACTGAGATACTGATAATGTTACTGCGATACACTTCTTCATATCCAATGCCGTCAATTTTCGCCCACATCATTTCAATATAACCATGAAACCCCCATGAGTTTTGGACCAAATACAAAGACTATATGGCTGAGAACCTTCTAAATCTAGTTCAACAACGAAAATCAAAAACTTGAAATTAGTGCTGAGATAGGTACATGATGAAGTATTGATGTCTTCAGAGGAGTCGTCATGTGTGTTGATATTCTGCTAGAAATTTCATGAAATAGGAATGTCAGCACCATATCCACAAATCTGTTCTTGTTCTTCGTTAAGTGCCTAATGGTCCATTATTCATATATTCCATCCATATATAGGATAAGAAAGTAAGACAACAGTGGATTAGTTGGTTCTCGACATTTCGCCAGTTCGAGTGTCTTGCATCTTCAGGAGTTATATTTCAGGAGATGTTTCCGCTGAATTGGCTCGAACTGGCGAAACGTCGAGAACTAATCCACGACGACGGCCGAAATGCTCGAAAGAACAGGTGACATTGAACGATGGCTGCGAAAGCCTTAACCAACTCACTTATGGCCAGCTTCTGAGGTCTTTTTAACGGTAGTTTATCTGTCCGATAACTTTGATGTAAGCATAACTGGAGAATTCAGTTTTTGAGTACCCCTTTAAAGATAACCATTCAATAAACTCAGTTTATTTTAACGGGCGCATAGGAAAAGACGTAATGTTGGATTTTCAACCTCACTTTGTGCTATCAGTTTTGTTTTGAAATTATTCTGTTGCGTGGTTTGGTTTAGAAAAATGTAGGTATGTGAACATTATGAACTCAATATTATATATTATACTGTTGTGAAATTATGGAATATATAGGAAGAATTATGTTCAACTTTTGAGTTTAAACTATCTCATCGTTTAACAAAAATATCCTATAGGTCAGGGGTGGCTTAACTTTTGGCCTCTGAGGTCTACTTGTGTTCAAACATATTTCTTGAGGGAGACTGTAAGGAGAGTTTACAAAGGAGAAATGAAACATTTTAGCAATAAATTGATAAGTTTTTTCAACTTAAACGTTACAAATGAAACACATAATGTTCATGCCGTATTATGTTTGTTGGTGGATATTTTGCACTGAAATTTTTCACAAAGCTAATAATACATTCTAAATCTTCTTTTTATTTAGTTTATTTATCCCTCGGGGGCTACCTAATATCTTTCGTTGTCGATTTCTTGGCATCTGCTATCGGTAGTTACTCATTTAATCATCCCTTATAAGTTCCTCTTCCCCTTTTTCTTTAAATTATCAATTAAAGCATGAGTTGCTCATTGTTTCTAGTTCCTAGGACCAATATTACAACTAGCATTAAACCGTATAGTTATTTCCAACAATGCTTCTTTCCTTTAATTCACAGCTGAGTCCTCTCGCTTTGTGCTCGATGATATTTCTGCACTCTTTGGTAATGTCGAGAAAGCAACATTTTTAACGCTCTGCCAAATTCATTCAACACTATCTAAACAGACAAGTAAAAACTCTGGGTGATATTTTGTATCGAAAACCTCCTCAATTTGAATTTCAGGAGTGGAGTTTCTAATTATGTTTTCAAAATTTATCGTTAAAATAGTTATCGATAGTTAACAGATGACTCAAAAACACTTCAGAAACCCAGTTAGGTTCAACGAGAGGTTATCAGTTGGTTAAAATTATCGAACTATTAACTATTGGACGGTTAACTCAAAATATCAGAAACTGGTCATTAGACAAGGATGGGACAAAAACCTAATTAGGAAAACTGAAAAAATTTACATTCTCTTCTTAAACGAAAGACGAAATAGGTTTTTTTCGAGCACATACTTCAAGAGAAATAATCTAAAAGAATTGTTATTTCTCCATTCGTCTCTTTCTCCCACTATGACAATCTGATATTAATTTTCTTTTCGGAACTTCGAGATTCCCTTCAGGCTCCTGGAACATCAGTCTTGATCCTCCAGAATGCAATTTCAACTTTTCAGAGCAGTCGTAATCCTTAGAAATTTCTTCAAGTCCAAGAAATAAACTTATTCGTCTTTTCGCAATCGATGAACGCATTTGAAATAACGAATGAAATAATCAGCAATTCTGTAACGAAGTAAGATTTTTCTGTGAGAATAAGTCAGACTTCTCTTTCATTTTTCATATTCGAATAATTGTTTTATTTCATATTCAAATAATTAAGTCATTTTCATTGCCAAATTTCTCAATTGAATTCTCCTTCCGCATTTTTATTCAAATATTTCAGTTTTCCAATATTTCATTTCACCAAATCAGAAATAAACCTTTTAGATGAAAGAGTATCGGGCTGTGTTTTGTTGTCGTTTTTCTCAGCTTGATACGAAAAACGATGTTTATTTTTGATAACCGGGTTTTTTCTTCCAAATCTTCGGAACCGGAGAGATTTTTACCTCCAGGAATATTCGGGAAGTTGGACGATTTTTCCCAGATGTGTTCTGCCCCCCTCTGAAAATTATAGGGAGATGCTCGCCGATGAGGACTCACTTTTACTTTAATTTTCGACATTTCAGTTTACTTTTCGACTTTTCAGCATTTACGATCCTTTTAGCGAGTTCTTAGTTACGATTTGATTCTCGAAGTATTAGTGTGACAATTACGATGTGATTTTCGAGTAATGAGCTAGTATTTATTGGCGATATTAGCGTTTCCTTAGGTTTTATTTCCAGTAATAACGTGATTTCATTTCCATTTTCTTCTTATTTATCGTTCCGCGGAAGTGAAATTGAGGTCCCTGAGGTAGGAAACATCTCCCGATTTATTAAAACCTAGTGTATAACGGTGTAATTTAGCGATTTCAACTTCAAAGATTTTCGGAACGACCAGTGTCAAGGATCAATTGAAGAAATCAGCATCAAATCGCGAATAAAAAAACTAGTCCTGCAATCTTTTCGTTTGACGATTCCATTTTTCTCGCGTACCTAATTCTCGTTTACTTTCTTATTCGCGGTATTTAAGTCACATCTTTGATTTTGACTGTTTTAGGTATATCTGGACTAGATAGGTAAAAACTTCGAAATGTGTCCTGGGATCGATTTTCCCGTTTCCCGATATCTTAATTTTTTTTTTTTATTTTGATATATCATTATCGATTTCGAAAATGTGCCATAACTTTTTTATTTACGATTAAAAATTCCTAGACGCGCTTTTTCACCGGCAATAAAAAACTTTATTAAATTTTTTTTTCTCGTGGAAAAAACCACTTTTTTATTTTAATTACGAATGGATTTTTTTCATCTTATATCATGAAAAAAATTCAAGATGAAAGAGATTTAGAATAATCTATTATTCCCAGTAAAAAAGTGCTTATTGAAAGTTTTTACCTTTTTCAGATATTTTCGAAAATCAAAAAGTTATGGCACATTTTCGAAATCGAAAAAATATCAAAATTTTGTTATATCTTCAAAACAAATGAAGATATCGTGAAACTGCTATTTCTCCGCCGCGTACGGAAAATTGTTTTTATGTAAATGATGAACAATTCTAATTCAAATGACAATTTCATCAAACGAGGTTACCTCAAATATGCAGAATACAAATTTTAAATAACATGAAATATGATAGTTACATTCAATCCTAAATATAAGTCATCCAGTGCTTCGAACAGAAAACTATCTCCTTGAAAAAAACTTATTTGTTTTGCATACTGTTCCTCAATTCAAATATTTAAAAATATCCTTTTATGTTTGATAGCTGGTTGAGGCTTTATCATGGAATATCGACGATTTCCATTTTCATCTCTACCGATTGTGTTGAAATATGCTAGGAGCCCAAGTTATGTGATAGATCCTCCTATGTTCCCATAAGAGACACCTATGTCGTCTCAACATATAATATTACATTAATACTTAGAATTACTCCACAAGTAGGGGAATAGTAGATTACTTGGATAGTTAATTAAGATAAGTAAGGCATTATTGTATCGAACGTTGTGACTTTAGCATTGTCCAATTCGTCAATAGTCAAATAAAGCTTTTTTAAAAAGTAAAGTTCGTTTATCACAAACATAAGTGGCGCAGTCGGTAGGATACCCAAAACATTTTTTCTGACAAAAATCGCGAAAAACTTGTGTTCGTTTCAACGATTAGTTGGGTATCTGAAAAGTTTCGTAGAACCTTGGCCCCGAAATCGACCAAGTTCAAGTGGTGCAACAGTACCAGCGAGCAGAAGTCAACATCACGGAAGCTCATAGTTAGGACAACCAAGTCATCAGCTTTCAGGAGGAGAAATTATAGTTGGGTACGGAGTTTCTAGAACGAAACTGCTCGCTATAATCGCTGTATCCCCTGAAGCAGAAGAAAAAGAAGAAAGAAGAAATCTTTATGAAGCCAATTGCGTAAGTTTCACATCCTTTCCACCACCCATTCATTTTATTGCTCACATATTTTATTTTATATTTCTATACGTATCTATATACTTGATTTTTTCTCGTGAACCTATAGAATCCCAATACAAATTGTAGAATTGTATGAATAATATTAGAGATCGTAGTCCTTTAAGAAGAGTTAGAGAACAAATAATGGCTGTTCCTCAACTTCAAAAACATCACATTGATTGCATCCCAGAATATGATGGGAACCCAGCAACCCTGGCTATTTTCATTCAATCTAGCGAGTACTTGATTAATAACTTTTCTGATCCAAATAATATCGCAAACCCACAAAATGAATTTCTTTTGCGAGCCATAATCGGTAAATTAACCGGAAGAGCGCTAAATTTAGTAGGCAGTAGAGGAAATTTAAGAAACTGGCTATCAATAAAAAATTTATTACTTCAATTCTTCTCTGATCAGCGAGATGAAAACTGTTTAGTAGGAGATTTAATGCACTTAAGACAAGGAAAATTTGAGAGTCCTGTTAATTTTGGCCACAGATGTCAAGATCTTTTGAGCTTATTACTAAATAAAATTCAATTAACCGAAGACGATCCAAATATTATTGAATTAAAAAGAAATTTATTTGAAAAACAGGCACTCAATGCTTTTCTCAGAGGCCTCCATTCAAATCTACCGATAAGATTAAGAAATCCACTAAACTTAGAACAGGCCATCTCATTCACAATAGAAGAACAAAATTTTGCGTATGCCAGACGAAATTTAACTTTTCCACAATCTACCAGACCTTCCCTCCCCTTCAAACAAAATATACAGCGTCGCATTTATCAGAATCTAAGCCCAATTAACCAAACACCAACACCACATATTCGCCAAAATCCAGTAAATTGGACACAAAATAATCAGAGGAGTATACAAATCAGAAATTCACCACAATCACGACCACAACCAGTCCCTATGGACACATCGTCATCAAATACAAGACGCACAGAAAGGCAAAGTAGAGTTCAACCTAATAGACAAATGAACCAAAGAAATTTTATTTCCGAAGAACTCTTCCAGCAAGACATAGATGAAGGAATTCATCAATACGAGGAGGACGAATATTACTACGAGGACTATAACACCACATCTGACTACGGCATAAACGATCAATATGAAGTCACCGAGTTTGGTAATGATAATCATTATCCCGATTTTCATGCTGAAAATTTTCAGTCAACAACAACCCATCAAGAACAAACCTAATAAACATCACCAATTTGAGTCATTCTTCCTTACCATTCATAAAAATTCCAAGAGTAGGTTTGAAATTTATGATTGATACTGGAAGCTCAAAAACACTAATCAGCCCTCGAATTGTGAGGAAATATTATCAAAATTATGTCAAACATTCCCCATTCACAATAAAAACCGCTCACAAAATCACTCACCATCAATATATAGCGCATATTCCACTTCCTAGAATTTTCAAAAATAACGAACATTTCAATTTTCATATCTTTGAATTTAATGAAGAGTACGATGGATTAATCGGAATGGACTTACTAACACACCTAGGCGCTAATATCGATCTTAAGAAAAATGTGCTGTATACAAAAAATGGCCCAATCCCGTTATACTTCAAAAATAATTCTTACTTATACACCTTACCAGCTAGATCCCAAAAAGTAATAAAAGTACCTATCCATTCAAACGAAATCAATCACGGCATTGTAGAATACACAAAATTGACGAAAGGAATCGAAATTCCACAATGTTTAGTCAAAATAGAAAATAACGAAGCATATTTAACAATAACGAATAGCAACGAAACAAATGAACAAATTAGAATTAATCCACTCCAAATTATCCAAATCAATGAATCTGAAATCACTCCGATAGAGAAAAATCAAAGTGATGATAACTTACTGAAAGAAAATATGAAAAACCTAAGACTTGAACACCTAAATAAAGAGGAAAAAGAAGCTATTCGCAAAATTTGCATGGAGTACAGAGACATATTTCACTGTAAGAAACTACCTTTGAGTTTTACACATGTAGTCAAACATGAAATAAGAACCTCAGACGAAACACCGATTTGTCAAAAGGCGTATAGAATGCCAGAAAAGCAGAAGAAGGAAGTCGAGAGGCAAGTGGAAGAATTGTTAAGAAATGACATCATCCAACCATCAAGCAGCCCATGGAGCAGCCCAGTTATCGTAGTTCCCAAGAAAATCGACGCATCGGGAGAACAAAAATATCGTTTATGCGTCGACTACAGACTTCTCAACAAAAAAAGCATCGACGACCAATACCCTCTCCCAAACATCACCGATGTACTGGATAAACTAGGAAAATGCAAATACTTCTCGACACTCGATCTAGCATCAGGTTACCATCAAATTGAGATGCACCCAAGAGATATACCCAAGACAGCGTTTTCCACAGAAAGAGGTCATTATGAGTATAAAAGACTGCCGTTTGGATTGAAAAATGCTCCCAGAACTTTTGAAAGAGTGATGGATAACATATTAAGAGGTATTATGAATGAATCATGTGTAGTTTATCTAGACGATATTGTTATATTTCAACTTCACTTCAGGAACACATAGAAAAATTGCGCAAGGTTTTTGATCGCCTAAGAACTGCAAATTTAAAAATACAAATGGACAAATCTGAGTTCCTAAAGAAGGAAGTTCAATTTTTGGGTCACATTATAACTCCTGAAGGTCTGAAACCTAACCCTCTAAAAATTGACGCAATTTTGCGTTACCCAATTCCCAAAACACCAACAGAGTTGAAAGGATTTCTTGGACTCACAGGCTATTATCGTAAATTCATAAAAGATTACGCCAAAATTACCAAACCTTTGACTGTTTGCTTGAAGAAAGGCAGAAAAATAATTCACTCGCAAGAATTTCTGACCGCATTTAACAAATGTAAAGAAATTTTGACTAATCCTCCAGTTTTACAATACCCAGATTTCGAGAAAAATTTTATAGTCACGACAGATGCATCAAATGTAGCAATAGGAGCTATTCTCTCCCAAGGACCCATTGGTTCAGACAGACCAGTATGCTTTGCATCCAGAAGTCTCAATCAATCAGAAGAGCGCTACAGCACCATCGAGAAAGAACTATTAGCAGTCGTCTGGGCAGTAAAATACTTCAGGCCATACCTGTACGGTAGGAAATTCACAATATGCACTGACCATCGCCCTTTAATTTGGTTAGATAAACTCAAAGAACCAAACTCAAAATTACAAAGATGGAAAATACGACTGGAAGAGTATGACTACGAACGCTGACGCCTTATCACGAATACAATTGAACATCACAGACACCGAATCTCTCATTAATAACGTAGACGAAGATGAAATCGATAAAATATTGGAGGATGCAGAATCAGTCGATATATCCGAATCACAATTGGATGATATCCTAAGAAAGCTTGACCCAGTAGAAGAAGAGCAGAAGGGACATGCAGAAAGTATTCAAGACACAATACATTCTACAAATACAGAGACGGCGGACTCGTCACCAATAAAAATATCAAACGACATCATTGACTCAAAGCCGAACCAATATTTCATTCAAGAAGTCTACAAAAATCCAAAACCCGTGAGAAAAGAATCCGTGGGAAACATAAAAAAATTTCACGTGCAAATCAGCACCTCAAACAACGAAGACGAGATCATAAAATTCCTGAAAGAATACACGGCAGATAAGAAAAGATATTATTTCCACTTCAAGTCTGAGAACATGTTCAAAACATTTAGCAACGTTGTCAACAAGGTGTTCAACAGAAATGGACCAGAGATAATATTCTGTACTGAAAGGAGAGAATTAATTCAAGGTGACGAACTTATCAACCAGACGATTACATTCCAACATGAAGGGAAAACAAATCATAGAGGTGTAAATGAGACCCTCAAGCAACTTCAGCGGAAATATTATTTCCCATCCATGAAAGAATACGTTTCGAACTACATAGCCAAATGCGAAATATGCAAAAAAAATAAATATGAGCGAAATCCTCCCAGAATCGATATGATGTTAACAGACACTCCTTTCAGGCCGTTTGAAAAAAATACATTTAGATATTTATACCTTAGAAAACACGAAATTCCTTACCGTTGTTGATGCATTTACGAAATTATGCTTGGCCTAATTGAACTGAATTCCAAAAATGCTGTAGACATATTTCATGCATTACTAGATTATTTTTCTTTTTACGGAACACCACTACTTATAAGCTCGGATCAAGGGATGGAATTTTTTGGACATATGATAAAAGAACTGCTAGAAACACATAAAATAAATATTCATTTTACAACAGCACATCACCCAGACTCTGACGGAATAATTGAAAGATTCCATTCAACAATAGCAGAACACTGTAGAATACTGAGAGCACAATCGAAAGAACCCATTGGAATCATTATGAAATATGCCATAATAGGCTATAACAACTCAATACATTCCACCACAAAACTAACTCCACTCGAACTCACATTTGGCCATACGAAATTAAAGGACCCCCTAGACATCCTCTACGATAAACAAATGTATAGTGACTATTTGCAGAAACATAAGGAAAAACTAGCATTAGTCTATGATAAAGTGCATACAGATATAAGTACCCATAAAAACATAATTGTTGAGAAAATTAATGAAAACACAAAGAACCCTTTCAAAGTCGGTCAAACAGTTTACGAAAAGAGTTATAAATATGCTCGCAACAAGAGCGGACCTAAATTCAGCGGACCATTTATCATAACAAAACTACTACCAGGTAATAAGGCACTCATTCAAAAAATGGAAGGCAATAAATCGAAACAAAATGTTGGTCGGACAGTTCACCTAAAAAACTTAAGACAACCCATTGTTACAGGTTCACCACCCTCACAGCAATCTGCGGGACCATCCTCATCCTAGAATGCACAGAAGTTAATATAACTAAAATCATCGATAATCCCGGTATATTACCATTAAAAAAAGGTATATCGCAAATTGTAGTTGATCATTGGACACTCATTCAAATTTTCGATCTATCCAACATAACAGGGGAATTCAATGACTTAATATCCAGTTATCGGAAGATGAACACATCATTTCACAGTTCAAAACACGGCAAAAGCTATTTACATGAAATCTCTAACCACAAATATATCTTAGAATATAAAATCAGTGAAACCCATAAAAAACTAAGGCAAGTAATTTCACTCTCCAATACAAGAGAAAAAAGAGGCTTGATAAACGGACTAGGTACCATATGGAAATCAATAACAGGTAATTTAGATCAAAGTGACGCGGATAAATACGACACCGCCATCCAAAATATAAAAGACTCGCAACAGAAGTTGATTGATGTGGCAAATTCACAAATCAGTTTAACAGAAAACTCAATAAATCTCTTCAATAATTCTATGAGCAAATTGCAACATAATCAAGTACTCTTAGAGAATAAAATAAACCAGATAAATTTCTGGATGAATACATCAGCCATGGACTCATGGGATGATTTCAATTTTATCGTTTTGAACTCAGTATTTACTCATATCACCCTAGCAATAGATATCATAAGCGGAATATTGAATGATATAGAAATAGCCATTTCTTTCGCCCAAACAGAAACCCTCCATTCATCAATAATTTCTCATGACGAATTTAAGAAAGAACTTTGGAAAATCCAAGCAAAAATAAAAAACATTAAATTATCCTTCCCAATTGACGATGAAAATATTATTCAGTATTATAGCTGCACCAGAGTTAAAGGTTTCATAAGTAAAAATCAAGTTAAATTCATTCTCGAAATCCCCCTCACAGAAATTGAAAATTACGATTATTATGAGCTATTTCCGTTACCAATTTTGAAGAACAACTTATACCAAATAATCATCCCCCACACAAAATTCCTTTCCCTATGTGAAACAAAATACGCTTTATTCAATCGACCATGCAGAGAAGTATTTCCTGCTAATTTCCTATGCGAAGAAAATACAAAGCCCGTATCAGCAAGCAACCCCTGCGAAGTCGACCTTCTGAGTGTTACCAAAAACTACACGAGATGCAGCCCCAAAATGACAAACCTAAAGGGATCCAGTATACACCAAATTGCAGCCGACTATTGGATGGTCATCACAACCGAGGAGAAAATTGCCCGAGTGAAGTGCGGAGACAGTGCCGAAAAAACAGTGTTGTGCGGAACATACGTTATTTTCGTTCCTGAAAACTGCGAGGTGAATGTTGACAAAAACACTCTTAAAAACTGGGGACATAGCAGCTCCAGAGTAAAAATTGTTCACCTGCCGAACATCGAAATTCAAGAAATAACGAGATCAAAGACTATCGATAAAATTGATCAAGTTCCTATAGAATTAGACAATATCGAACTTGATGACATAAGGAATATTGGACTCCAAATAGAACATTCACGAAAGCAAATCCTTTCAATGAAAAGTCCAACTATTCACTATGATAATTTAAGCCTTTATACAATAATAGTTTATGTACTAATTTTTCTAATAATTTTAATTTATGTAGTAAATAAGTTTAACATAAGAAAACCTCAAACAATTGATCATAGTAAAAGTAGGAAGAATCCCTTAGAAGATATTGAACTAAAAAATTAGGGTTCCCAAGAAAACCCCAATTTTTTCTCTTATCCCCGGAGGAGTTATGTGATAGATCCTCCTATGTTCCCATAAGAGACACCTATGTCGTCTCAACATATAATATTACATTAATACTTAGAATTACTCCACAAGTAGGGGAATAGTAGATTACTTGGATAGTTAATTAAGATAAGTAAGGCATTATTGTATCGAACGTTGTGACTTTAGCATTGTCCACTTCGTCAATAGTCAAATAAAGCTTTTTTTAAAAAGTAAAGTTCGTTTATCACAAACATAAGTCCCATTCTCTTGAAAAACTGTTACACTTTTCGAGTTATACCATTTCACTAAATTATCATATGCTGCAGGATATTTTTCAATTTACTCTGATGGCCCAAGGAAAGTGATATATATCAATAATTTATCATACTTCATGTCTGTCGGAATGTATTTTGCATGACAAACTACTGATTAGGCAAAATTTACGATCGTCAATATGATGGATTTTTTCTATTTCAGTATCGTAATGAAATCATTACAGTACTAAAAGTAGTGCTGTTATGAACTCATTACAGTTGTAGTTGTTTTAAGTTATATTTTCCGTTTTGTGGTTGTCAATACTATCCTCCGATCATATCAATTTTCAAATCAATCAATTCAAATTCCCTAAACTGTTAAATTCCATAAGTCACACCATCTGCCAAGATACCATAAAAGAGTCAGTAGGATGTAAAATCAGAATTTCGAGAGGATTTCACAAAACTTGACTGAAATAAAGAAAATATCGTCTAAAACTGGTTGCAGAAGGCAACTCCAACACTCATGCGTTCGCCCCTTCGTCGCTCGCTTTCGAATTTCGCATTCGTGTTAGAATAGGAGCCCTTTCTGCAATTTCTTCTAGAATATACCATTTTTTATTTTGAATTTGATGTCCGGATTTTTATGAACTTCAAAAATAACATATTTAATTCGCCGCAAGAGGGACTTTTCGTGTTAGAATAGGGGCCCGGAATTTGTTTTAAAATATACTATTATTTTAAATTTGATCTCCAGATTTTTTTGAATTTCAAAATGATTTATAAAAATAAATCATGGCGTCATGATAAGTGACACTTTTTTCACTCATCGAATAATATACCATTTAATCATGCTACTATCAAACCTTCAACTAAAACGAGACCTTCATGAAAGGACTTTAGTCCAGTCAATATAGTAAGTTCACCTCGGAATTCGAGATACACAGCTGTAAGTCTGTAAGTTCTTGTATATTGCCACCCTAAAAGTTATCTCAAAACCTACATATGGTAGGGTGTAAGCAACTATTAAATTTCAAGGTAAAAGGTCACAAAATCGATTTTTTTTGCTCTTTTTTTTTAAATATCTCATTTCCTATAGGTTTTTCGCTAGTTATATTAATTATTAATATTGAAGATTACAAAATTTTCTATAGATTTTCTTCACAAAACATTTTTATACCTTGAACCGTTTTCGAGAGAGCGTCACTTCAGGTCAACCGGTGCCTTCGCTCGAAAACGCTCCATATCCATATATAGTTGATGAACTATCGATAAATCAGTGATTATAAATATTTGTCAATTTTTATCAACCATTATATAATATTTTATCATGTTTTTCCTAACCTATCCACTTTTTATTCAGAATTAATTTATTTAACAACACTTACCTGCCCATGTAATTGCAGAATTTTTAATGAAAATATTGAAATTATATTTGAGTTTTAACCTAATTAATAGTTATAACTTCTTACACGATGAAAAAAAAACAAATGAATTATGAATTAATCTTATTAAAAAAAATATCATTCAATACTTTCATTTTTATTGAAAGTAGAAAAAATGGAATAAAGGGTAAAAAAACTACAATTTATAATTTTCATCATCTTTTTCCTCTTCATCGTCGTCTCCTGGCTGCTGGTAAATTTCAAACTGGTCTTCATTATCGTCTTCAACGACATTTGTCTCAAGTTCTTCCATGATTTCGGGGTCAAAGGTTCCATCTTCGTTAATGTCGCTCTGATAGTGTAGAGCATTGAGACGAGCTTGCCCATAACATTGGCCACAAACTGAAGAGAATTGCAAGCCCGCTTTCCTGCATCTGCATCGCTAACCACAACCACTCTTGCAGTTGCAGAAAATTGTATTTAGCAAATCTTCTGGAGCAGGTGGTAAAATTGTCATGAAAGGCTCCAGAAAATTGTTTCGCACTGCCCAACCCCATACTTGGGGTTCAAATCATGTCCTAACCAAGTTTGAACTTGATAATATACACGGTTGAAATGTTGATGAGCAGGCTCGCGCCTCTGTGAAATCTGTTTATACCTGAATTTTGAAGGAATAAACCATATTATTATTATTATTATAGGTGCAGTTGTTGGTGGAATATTTGAAAGCGCACAGGTTTATTAAGTTTTGAAGACTTGAAGTAATGCATATGATGAAGATGATCGAAACTTTTCACAGATTTTGGAGCATTATAGACTGCCAACAAGGTTTGAGTTCCACTCTCTAATTATCAGTATTATTGAATAGATATAGATTTAATGCATGAAGAAAATGATGAAATATAATATAATAGTTAATAAAAAATGACAAATAATTATAATCATTGATTCGAAGCACTGATTTTCATATATGTCACGCAAAATATTATATAGGTATATTATATACGGCCCACGAAAATGGTCTGGCAATATGAAATATTTATTTTTTATAATATTCTGCGTGACATATATGAAAATCAGTTCTTCGAATTTAACAAAAGTGCTTAATCTGGCCATTTCGCAAAAATGTTTCTAACTGTGATTTTTTTATTGAAATTTAAAGCGTCTGGGAGGAATTACGGCCCACGGAAACGGTCTGGCGAAATGAAATATTTATTTTTCATAATATTCTGCGCGACATATATCAAAATCAGTTCTTCGAATTTAAGAACAGTTCAGTATGTTTTTGTCTACCTTTTCTGGTGCTACCTGTGAACGGGCCGCCTAGCCAAGCTAGCGAGTATGCACACACTATTAAACACATATAGGAATGTCCAAACTGTAAAATTCGTTACTTCAAAAATAAGTAGATAGAGGAAGACAAGTATTCAGTTTGCTGAATGAACATTTCCCGAATAAATGGATGAGTCAAGGAAGACCAATACAATGGCCACCTCGTTCACCTGTTTTAAATCCCCCAGATTTTCATTCATGGATACATTTGGATCAACTTTTTTGTCATTTTGAAATCTAATCTCATCAACAATTATTGATAGAATTAAAGATGAAACGAACCAAATACGAAATGACTCAAATCTGATCCGCCGAGTAACGTTATCTTTTATTTCCTAGATGTCATATAGTTACCTACATATCAGAATTGGTGTCTATTTGATGTTTCCAATTAATTAGAAAATATTTAGCATTTGATTTTGATTTTGAGTTGTGTCACTTTTGTAGCGAGTGTGCGATATGTCAAAGTTTGTCATAGAGCTTGTAGAACACCCCGTATATAGTGCGTTTTCGACCGTAGGCACCGGTTGACCTCAAGTGATGCTGTGACCGCGCGCTCTCCGCCCTCTATCTCGAAATTGATAATGAATATAAATAGCGAAAAACCATAGGAAACGAGATATTGCCAAAAAAAGCGCAAAAAACCGATTTTTGTGAACTTTGACCTTGAAATTTAATAGTTGCTTACACCCTACCATATCTGGTATTTGAGACAACTTTCAGGGTATCAATATACAAGTATTTACAGACTTGCAGCTGGGTATCTCGAATTCCGAGATTCTTACCTAATTTAAGCTTAAATGACTGGACTACCTCAACTCTACCAAGTACCTACCATTGAAAATGCCGAATCGACGACATTTTGAAGTTCCTACAATCGAAGTAGCATAGTTGTACCTACATCCTGTATAAATTTGATAGACATAAATCATATGACACCTCGATAAAATCACATGAACAGCTTGAGTGTTCGTACATCAAAATGGTGAAATATCCGTTCTTTCAATCAGTTTCGAGATCCATCATTCGGTAATCTTCACAAAGTGTTCCATTAATCAAGTGATTCGTGCGATGTTCGTGTCAGTACGGAATTAATGTGGTAGAAACATCAATAACCTCAAGAGATATTATTGGTTCGAAACTTCCTGATAACGACGAGATTCGAAGTATCATATTGCCTACTCGTCTTAAAATTTGGGAAGAGTTCGTGAATATAAGCTAGTTGAATTTTAATCTCCATTAACTCAAGTAATAAGAACCCGAGTCTAATTTGTTTTACTCCCATCTCGAACTTCCGCATCTCAACATAATATAATACTACTTAGTATAATCTTGAAGTCAATAATTCGACCATGGTGATGAATTTTATCCTAAAATTCAGGTAACAACAAATGCGAAATACTAATATTTCACAATTCACCTCAAAAATCCGTTCCAAAAATTGTTCAACAATGAAAACCGACTTCAAGAAAAAAAATTCCAAACAATTCAAGCTGCCCTAAAAAGTAAAAAAATAAATGTGTTTTCATCAGTCAAAGAGCTATATAGGTACCTACCTACTTCAAATCAAAATCAGCACATACCTATGAATAACAACCAATGATAAAAATATTTTTTTGAGTTCTCTCTAGTAAAAGGTAATGAAAGATATTAGACAGTTGAAAAGTAGTTGTCAGCCAACTGAGTATGTAGGTACTTAGACTAATAAACCTACCTTGGCTGACACCGACTCCAAAAATAACAATAATTCTCAGTTCGTTATGAGTGAAAAAAATCATCAAAATTGGTTAACGCAGTCGAAATTTCTGAGGTAACAAACATGCTGCGCCATACCTTTGAATAAAGAAAGAAAAGAAGGAGGGATAGTAGGCATTGCTTGACTGGTGAACAGAAGTGGCCATCCTGATAGACCTTCGGTGACCCATTATCTGTTTGTCTTTCGAAGGGAGCTGTCTCAGGTGATTTTATTTTGAAAAATGGTTTGAGGTGTCACGTGCAGTAGTACTCGGAATAAAAAAGAAGGATCAGAATAAGATCAGAAATTTCAATTTCAACACTTAGATTCAGTGTGAAATAATTATGAAATCTTCAGTAACATAACCTAATCTATCCGACCACTCATAAGCGTAGGGCGTGAGTACTGAATCAAGAATTTTTTTTTGTTCGATACTCTAGTGTTCTACCTACGTATTTGTTATTATTCTATTGGAAAATTGTGGCTCTAATTACAGTCACGATCGGTATTTTTTAATTATGTCAAATATGATAATATGGAAATTTTTCCAGTTTTAATCGTGATAAGAAACGAACTATGAAAAGGTCAAAGATAGTAAAAAAGAAAAATTGGATCAAATTGAACCTTAGTCCTTGATTCTTGATCATTGGAATTAGTGATAATAATTTCATTTAGTTTTCATACAGCTACGAAAATATTTCGAAACATACTTGTAATTTTCGGCGTATATTACAGAATATGAAACAGACAGTCACTTATTTTTTTGTTGGTACATTTTATTCCTATATATTGAAATATTGTCTGGGAGGTCTTTGCATTCTTCTGAAAACTTCATTTGGGTTTTCAGAGAGTGCGAGAGGAAACCCCAATTAAGTTTTCAGGAGAATTTTATTCCTGTCATTCTTATTGAATAATATAATATTTGTAATTTGAAAATTTTTGAGATTAACGTGAAATGTTCTCTATGATTCGAAAGTCTTTCAAACAGTATTGGCAGCCATACTCATTGGTGGAATTTCGCCTAAGCCTTTATATTTCACCTCCTTTTTTCCTTATTTATTCAAGGTCCCAGATTGAATCGAAATCAAAATATTTCGTCGTGCATCTCCATCTCGATCTATGTATGTCTACTCTACATCTTGCCTGAAGACTTTGAAGATTAGTCTTGGTTAGTGCCATACTCCGTTCAATGATCATTGTTATCTAAGCAGGCCTTGAAACTGCAGCCGCGGTATGATTTCTAGTTACAAAATCTAACTGGAAATGTCTATGGGACCATCAAAGAATATTAATTCATATTCTTATACTTGTTCAAAATTCAAAAACGAAGTGGCCAGTTTTTAATGAGCCTCCTGTACTAGAATTATGAATCATTTTCACTAATTCACTGAATTTTCATTGAAAGTATTGGAATATTTCAATGAATAATGTTTAGTGATTTTGCTTTGAAAAATTTAAGTTAGGAGTAGTGTTTTCTTTGACTACACTAAATAAATCAGTGACATGATGCCAACATAAAAAATGATTGAATATAACGATCAGAAATATGGGAAACTGAGATATTCTCGCACGATTTAGTTCTACAAGATGTGGCCGTATAAACGGATTTATCACAGAATTATAGAAAATATGGAAACATCATCTAGGAATATATATATATATATATATATTTTTTTAAGCAAATAAGGTCAAAAAAGTCAATCTGAAATTGTCGAGCTTGACAATAGTTCAAGTTATGAAACTAATGCGAATGCTAAGTAAGGGTAATTTCAGGAAGTTATGCTCAAGTTGATGATATCAACATTTAATTTTCATAGGTCATAATTGTTCGATATCGAAATTAGGCTTTTTATCACAGTTTTAAAGGTGAAATAGTCGATGTTCGGAAATGTTGAGAGGGTTGTTGTTAACTTCATTATATTATTATATTTGTGCCAATTTGGAGTTGCTAATGATTGGATATGGACGTATTGTAATATCAAAAAACTTCTCGATTAATACGTTCGAAGTTTTGGGAATAATAAAACTTTTTATCAGGAAAATCATATTTTCAACTGCTCGGAATTTATTTTCGAGTGATGTATTTTGTAATGAATGGTTGTGAATATGGTCTGAGTATATATAGCAATGAGAGTCCTTTGCTGTATGTACTAGATATTTATTGAAATATTTTATGGGAGCTCTTTGCATGTTTGTGAGAGTTTTTTTTTAGGGTTTTTCCCTCTCAGTCTCAGAAACAAAAATCAATTAGAAGAAATTTTTTGAATAATAGAAGAAGCCCTGCACAATCATTGCAGGGGCATTTCTTCTATTCAAAAAAAATTGTAATTTATTTTTGTTTCGGAGACCGTGGTAGAAGAACCTGAAAATTTTCAGAGAACTGCAAAGACGTTCCATAAAATACTTGGGAAATTAATATATATCTTACTTTTACGCATACAATAGAAATCAGCATTCATAAACTTCAGTTGATGAAAATATTTATATCCAAGATTAGATTACGATGAAACCACCATTTTTCCTCGATACTCAATGAGCTGACCCCCAAATAATTACAACATAATGAATTCTAAGTAGTTAAGTATAATCGGCAGAGTATGTATCGTTTGTTCAATCAACCAATCAAAATTAATCGATCGGTGAACAGGAGTTTTGATCTTAAGACTAATTTCTATTGCTTCCTGAAAAAATTATATATTACGCAAATTCTTCTTGTGACAATCTCATGGCCTTATTCGCAGTGAATAGTCAGAACTATAACCATTTCATTTCAACGTCCTTATGAGCTCATTATAATTTGTAATTTACAATTCGATTTCTCTTATATGTAAGCGTTGTATGGTTCATTATCTGAGAGATTGACCGCTCATATATTTTTCGTGATTGGAAAGTCGCATTCTTCCATGTTTTCCGCCCCACTTGATTCCTTGAGCCGAAATATTTGCAAAGTGGATTCCTTCTGCTACCCATTTTCTATTCTTATCATTAGATGCAACATATTGAAGTAGAGAAAAATGATCACTAATCGTTAATAAAATACAACCCAGTGAAAAACTCTTTCAATTTCTGAAGATCGACAGCTGATTAACTACAATTGAATTAGTGTTCAACTCGGTCGAAGGGCACTGAAAAATTTGTCGGTCAGTAGTCAATTCCATTGAAGTTGTCTAACTTCTCCACTTTTCAATTAGTCAATTTTCTCATTGATTCAATTAATTAGAAAGTTCTGTTATGCCGGAAACTGTAGTAGGATAATGAAAAGTTATGATACTATGAATTTGAGCTTCTTCGATCCCGCCATCTTTCTGGCCAGCCATTAATAATGAATCTTGATGAATTTGATTTCGCCCTCCAAAGGATGGTAGTGAAGAAATAATTAAATTCCGTGCCAAACGATATTCATTCGAGATTTTTCGAACTTTGATTAAACTTTTGGATATATGAAAGAATAAATATATTTATTAAGTATTTATTAATTTACTAATATTTACATCATTAATCAATTTGACAAAATTATATCCTCATACGAGCATAGATCACAGCATGTCAGTTGCCCCACCTCAGTCCACTCCTTTCTGACTAGAATAAAAATACATAGGTATTGCCATTACAATATTTTTGACATTTTTTAATTGCGATATTCGACATCTGAAGGTTCTCCAATGAGACTAATATATTGAATGGGGATAGAGAATCGAGAAAAGACCCTCACAAATACCTACTATCATACCCCAATTTAATATTTTTCCGTCCTAATGCGGGAGGCGAATTGCGGCAAAACTTATTCGACCAGAAGTTCTGAACTAATGGTGAAAGTCTATATTTCATCTCATCCAGCAGAGTCTATAGATCAAAACTTGGTAATTTCCCAATAAATTATTAACGAGACAGTAAAAGCGGGGAAATTCATCCCATTGATTTATCTGTCCATCAACTTTATCCATTCTTCTGGCAAATTCTAAGTTACTTTCATTTCACCGTTTTGCCGCATTATGAAGTTCAACTTGAAAACTGGAGGAGATAATTCTTTGGAGTGTTGCAAATAATTCATTCTCAATGTACCTAATTACATCCTTCAATCACTCGATAATGGTATGATCCCGTAATTTTACAGCTAATACTTTCTTGAACAATTTTGATCTGAATGCGACTTACGCCCAGTTAGTTAAACTCTTGAAACAGTAAGATCAAAATTGGTAGTAGATGTATGTAAGTTCTATATTAATCATTCATGATATAATGGTGATGTGTGATGTCAGTTATTTGCCTCGATTCAACATATTTTCAATCAGACACTATTGACGAAAATTCATGAAATATAAGATTGAGAATTATAAGGATATATATTCGCAGAAACCCCGGACTTGGTAGCGATAGGTCCAATATATCTTTGTTTTGTTCTAACCACATATCAGAACAGACAGGATCTTCATGTTCATATTAATAACAGTAAACCAACAATTGAATCTACCATCCAATTAGAACACAAACTTTTTTCTTCAAGAGCGTCACTGTTTCAGCGATTAGTTCAGAACTCGAAACGGAATATCTTCAGCATGAGATCACCGATTTGCATGGAAATTTCACTATTATTCAATTCAAAAAAGTCCTTCAAGTCGGAAACTTCATAAGTTTTTTTCGTGAAATGAAGAAAGAGTGAATGTTGATGATGGGCAGTTTAAATCTGATGAATCTCAGTAAAGTGGTGAGTAATAAAAAATTAGGCTTCGGCCCGTCGCTGGACAATACAATAACCTTTCGGACACTACTTCTTGCCTCGTGAAAGCCAGATCATTTTTAAAAATGTTATTGAGGTTTGAAATTTACTTAGAGTTCTCAATATGCTTAGACCTTTTCCATGAGTGTATATTACAATCCGAAAAGTTGAATTTTTATTAAACTCTCCTTGATTAATGACGATAGAACTCGATTCGTATCAAATTAAGTAGTCAGACGAACATGCATTTTTCATTAAAAAAATAATGATGTTCACCTTAGTCTAAACAACATATTATAGTACGATTCGAACGATTTTTTTTTATTCATAGCTTTGGTATGGGTCGATCAATTTTGATAGAACAATATGATTATGTCCTTTCAATAATTCCCTTTAAAAAAAAAACAGTGTGCAAAACATGATAATTTTAGATTAAATTTTCAGGATTGTACATACCGTTTTTGAAAATTCGCTGCCGCTTCGGATTCTACTACAATGTAACATTTCTGAGGCGTTTTAATTTGTTTGGCACATCCCCAGTTTTCCTAGAAAAAATTTCTGAAGAAGAACGATATAGTAAATTCCTCTGAAGCAGGGAGAATATTCTGAACCAGTTAGTTAAGCTGTATCGTCCAGTGATGCAAAGCTCTTTATAAGATATAGTTTTTCCAAATTCGAAATTCATTTTCAATCATATCCTGATGTATAAAATGGTTAAGTTCAAAAAATATTTTCATACGCACATAAACGAAAAAATTTACATAGATGAAAACAAATACCCACTGAATGAAGATACGAAACAAATTGAGGCAAAACTAAGGATTAACACAAAATTTACATAGAATTTTCGAAATGGTTCTTCTGAGTGTTTGATTTTGCTTAAAGAGATAAAATTCTTTAAATAAGATATTCTTCATTTCTAACTTCAATTTTATCAACTTATGTTTTCAGATGTCTCACACAAAATAATCTAATGGGTTAAAATCAGGCGATCTTTGTGGCCGAGGAACAAGGCCTCCATGACGAATCTATCTGTCCGGATAATTTATATTGGGGTGAGTTCTCACATTCAATTCGAAGTGGGGTAGTGCTCTATCATACTGTAAGAGTATAGAGCGGACATGTACAGGGTGATTGTTTATATTTTGCTCAATAGCTATCTCAGTTAATATTGTTCTAACGAAAACGTTTAAATGAACAAATTTGTAGTTTTGTTTATGGTCATCTAAAATTCAGTACTAAGAAATGCATGAAGGCATCGTAAACCCGAAAATTTGTTGTGATCTGTTGTTTTTTAAATGGTAAATCCTGTATTTTATTTTCTTTATCGATTCTTAATCTAAGACAGCTGTAGAACTCCACTAGAGAATGCTGTGATTTCTTTATATGGAAGTTCCAGGCTATGGCCTCCTGATAGTACCGACTTAACCCCATTGAACACTTTTTTATGGGAATATTTGAAATCAAATGTGTATATGGCTTGTCAGGTCCGTCTGCAAAATATTTAATACATTAAATTCAGAATAGAGGAAGAAATTGACAACCTCAATTTATTCTATTAATGGTGAGGAAAACCCTTAAGAACGAAATAAAAATATGTCGACTGTGTAGAAGTATATGAGGAACATTTGAAATTTAATTCAACTTTTAATTGATAAATAAATAAAATATAAGTATCAGTTGTTTCATTATCGTTGGTTCCTTTGATATAAAGAAATCGCATCGATCTGGTGTAGCATCCCACAGCTGCCTTAGATTTAGAAGAAAATATCTATATTTTTGGAAAAGTACCACAGATAAACTAATGAGGTATATATATTTGAAATCAAATGAAAGAGCTCTACCGATTTCAAAAATAAAATACAAGATGTACAATTGAGGAAACAACAGTTCACAAAAAATTTCCAGATCTACATTCCTTTTTTGCATTTCTAAGTACTGAATTCTGAATGCCCATGAAGAATACTACAAATTCGCGCATTTGAACGTTTTTGTTCGACCAATATTAACTGAGATAGCTATTGAGTAAAATATGAGCAATCACCCTGTAGATTTGTCAATAGTTTTGGTGACATTTTTTCCGAAAATTCGATCTTTTCGCAAAAATGTGGGGGCCAACTCAATTTTCGTCAATTGTTCCAAGCAAAATATTGACAGATAATCGGTGTTGTGTATATTAGAAGGTCAATTCGAAATTTCCTAAAAAGGTCGCGAATATGTATTCGAAAAAAAAAAAAACATTTCGATAATTTTAAGTGAATTTTGAGTTAATCCCCAGTTTTGCCTTCCATATATGTTTCGAATGATAACTTTGTGAATATTTTTTTTCATCCAAGTTAATTTTTTGGCGATTAAAAATTTTTCGAAAATGTAAAAACTACCTTAGAACTCAGGGAGAGCTTTATGTCATTGGACAATACAGTATTTCTATCTAGTTCAGAATTTTCTGCTGCTTTGGAGCGAAATTACGATATTGTTGTTTTTTAGAATTTTTTTCTGAGAAAACCTAAGGTGTGTCAATAAGAACAAAAATACCTGAGTAATGTCACATTATGGGAGAATCTGAAACAAGTAGCGAATGATTGAAAATGGACCAGTTGCAAAATCAATCTGAAATCAACATAATTCCCAAGCTTCAATTTTCAAAAAGTGTGAGAATTACCGAAAGTACACAATTTTATTGTCCCACATTGAAAATTTCATCAAAATGAATCAATTAACACCAATGTTATGAATAAAAAGCACATCGGTCTAATCGGATAAATCACGTTGTAGATTCTCAATTAAGACCCCCAATCATAAACCGCAAATTGTTTGGAAACTGTCTCGACTGGTGTAAACTTCACCTGAAATCTGGCGGTCCCCTCTTAAATCAGCCTGTATAGTGACACATTATAAATCCTTTCGAATGAGTCTTTTATTTGAATATGCAATCAATTTCCAATAATCAGCTTTCAAATATTTCACAATACATAAAATACTTCGGATCATGGAACTTTTGAGAAAACTGAAGAAGTAACCAAACACCCATCTCTTAACATATTTCTGTAGTTTTGACATTGCAATGAAGTCATCCTACTAGCATATTCTGAGAATTTGTTTCAGAACTGGTTCGTCATGGAAGGAATCCATATTCACTCTTTCATTGTTAGATCGGTTATAGATATGCAGATTTCTTCATCCGAATAGAAGGGCTCAATCTTCCGAAACGAACCGTCCGGAACCATCAAACCAAATTCCCATCGCTGCTCTTCAACATTGTCTGCGTAAAGCTCAAAGGAAGAACATGCTATAGATTTGCATTCCTTATTCAAATCGTTCGACTAAAGCATCGCTCACCTTCTCCGTCCCTATTGCATAACAACCTACGCCTCCTGGAAGTTCTTCCATCTGAATAATATTATTCTTTTTACGGATAACTCGAGTGGCGTCGTTTCCTTTCCCAGCGGAGTTTGAAGTTTTAAATTTGGTACAACCTATATTCGTTGGGAAGTTTTTTGCACACCGTTCGATTGAATCAACTTTTAAATATTTTCTGGTTGTTTGAAGTTCAAGACCAGTCTTCTCAAGGCGAATACTCTGGAGTCGATCAAATGGTAAGATGTACTACTCTATAATGCTAAACTGAATCAAGGTCCGAATTCGATTCATTTCCTCCCAGACCCGGTCTGGCCCGACTGGTGGCCCTCGGCCAGATGCTGATTTGAGGTCCTCTCCAGGCAATAATATCACGAGAACTATGGGTTCTCTTACGGCAGCTAACGTGATTGAAATGATTATATCAGCAGCTTATTTAGTTTTATTATAATCTTTTCATGGAAGAACAAGATTTATTATATATGGCTCAGTCATTTTAGGATTTTCACCTCGGAATTCGAGATAATTGGCTGTGAACTGGTGAAAGCCTTCATTCTGACATCTTGAAACTTTTCTCAAACCCTACCGACTGTATGGTGTCCGCGTCTATAAAATCTTAATGGTCGTTTTTGCATGTTTTTCTCAAATATCTCGGTTTTCACCAGATTTTCGCTATTTTCATTCGAAATCAATATTATAGAGGAATGAATTCCCTACCACCAAAGTTTTTTGTACTTCGAACTATTTTTGAGATACACGGCAGTGTTTTAATATAGGCCCGAAGGCCCGTTTGAGTTCTACTGCGGATGCTATAATATTAATGATATGTTTATTAACAAGTGTTACAAATGAGAAATTGATTGAAAAAAATTAAATAACAATTACAAACAATAATATATAATTGAAACTATACTACAAACGACATTAAAAAAAATTCCAAAATATGATACAATGAACTTTCAAAGAATTAAAGCCTCTCAAAATAGGTGCTCATCAATAATTCATTGCCAAATAGCTGTTCCCCTATTCATTTGATTTTGCCTCACTGGAATATCAGGTACATATGCTTCAGTAATAAGATGACTAAGTTGTTCAAACTCTCCCAGTACAGGTGTTTCACCGTCCCCCATTTGCTGAGCAATATTATGCAATACTCCTATTGCTACTATTACAGTTAACGTGGTCTTTTCCAGATAACAAACACTTTTTCAATTACTCCCCTTGTCCTAATTTTAGCTACATTATACAAGTATTCTGCTCTTGTTATTGGATTCAACAGGGCAGTCAACAAAAGAGGTCTGATATTATAGGCACTATCTCCTGAAAGAGAACAAGAGATATGAGCATATAAATATACTAGTAAAATAACCAAAGGAGCTAGTTATACCTAATAAAAAACAATTTGGATGTGAGCCATCTGCAAAATCTTCCTTTTTAGATGAACTATTGAAAATGGTAGCATCATGTGAGGAACCAAGCCATCTGGCTACCTAATCTATAATTTCCATCCTGGCATTGCAAATGACTTGAACGTTAATAAAAAATGCCCTTTTCTCTTACGGAATATTTCAGCATCATTTCCTACTGAAAAGTTCATATATATTATTTTTAATCTCATGAAAGTAAGAATTGGGAAAAATTTTACCTGATGATTGTATTCTAACATGAGCACAATCAATAGCTCCGATTACATTAGGAAATGATTACTTGTGGTAGAATTCTGACTTACTTATTTGTATCTCCTCATTCGTCACCGGAAATCTCACATACTGGGATAGCAGACTTGCTATTGCGTCAGACACTCGTTTAACAATACGAGATACTGTTGAAATATGCATACCTATAAAATCTGCAATCGATAGCAAGTGCTCCCCAGTTGCATAAAAATGCAGCGTTATTAGTAAGTAGCTGATTTATTGGAGATACAATAAAATTTCTGTAAAAAAAATATTTTTATTCTTAGATAATACAAGTCATAGGTACTGTTATGGTATCAAAATTCTCTATTTTATTTTATTTATTAATTAAATTTGGAATCGAAATGAAAGAATTTATTCAAATTCTGAAATTTCCGGCCAGAATTCTCATCTAATTTGAGGGTTCAAAATAATGAATTCAATAATATTATTAGATTTAGGTATATAATTGAAATTCAATATATTTTGACCCAATAACACTAAATTAAACTCTAGAACTTTAATGAATGTTGAAAAATGAATTGAAAATTACCTATCTTATCTATCTTTAATAAATAACAACTATTACTATCACTATACTTGAAGAGTAATTGAAATTAATGTTCCTAGTTCAACTCACTTCAAATGAATTCTTGTACTTCAATCTCTATCTTCGATTACAGCTACTCCAAACATATGTCCGAAGAAATTTTCCGTTTTATTTCTTCTCTTACTTACTTTTACATTCACGATTTCCAATGTACTTCTTCTGTTAGTTCATATCACAACCATTTCTACTCAGCATTCTAATTTCATTTAACTTTCTCCTTTCAATTCAGTTTTATTTCCCCTTTGATTCCATTTCAAGTTCTCACTTCCTTCATCATTCAACTCTTCTCCCGTTTCCATAGTTTTTCATTCTGTCATCCATACACTTTCTTGATTTATCTTATCCTATAGACTGAGAGCCAGCGTTCGGCAGACTTACGGTATTTTAGCAAACTTCATATTAATGTCAGGTATACTATGACACCTACCGTAGGTGAAATGGGGATTCGCTATGCTCGGCGATGGTTCCTTGGAGCGTGGCCAGAAGTCCAAAAACGAGAAATTTGGGTTTTTCAACGTGATAGTAGCATGTCTGCCTTTTTGATATATTGTACTATACACTTTTCCATATCCAACAATTCAATGGCCGACATTTATTCCGGTTCCAAGTGTAATTTCTAGGTTCATGAAAGTCGAAAATTTCATAAAAAATAACGTTATGTTAGCAAGGCTGAAAGTTATGTATGTTATTCATATGATAATCGAATACACATATATGACGATGCAGACAGATAGGTCGGTTCTAACGTGCAGGCAGACCACATAATACTTTCGGTGTCCTGCTGATGAGAACGTACGATTCTTTCTGTTTTACTCCTCATTTCATTATGAACTATTGTTTGAGCAATGCTGCAATTTACACGTTTTATTCATACTATAATCATGTATACATATTGAAATAAAACAGACATGTTCTAACATATAGGCAGACCACATAATACATTCGCTGTCGAGTTAATGAAATTGTTAGATTTTTACTATTTTACTCTCCATTTCATTGACAACTACTGTTTCAGCAGGTCTGCAATTCACACATGCTATTCAAACTATCATAGTCTATACACCATAAAAAAAACAGACAGACATATCGGTTCTAACCTGTAGGCAGACAAAAAAATTCATTCGCTGTCATGTTAATGAAAGTGTAAGATTTTTACTTTTTTACTCCTCATTTCACTGGAAAATACTGCTTCAGCAGGGGTGCAATTTAAACATAGTATTCATATTATCATAATCTATACGCAATTAAACAAAACTGACAGATATATCGGTTCTAACATGCAGGCAGACAACAAAATATAGACAGGGAATGCTAACATAACGTTTTTTTTTTATGAAATTTTCGACTTTCATGAACCTAGAAATTACACTTGGAACCGGAAATAAATGTCTGCCATTGAATTGTTGGATATAGAAAAGTGTATAGTACAATATATCAAAAAGGCAGACATGCTACTATAGTTTTGGCCACGCTCCAAGGAACCATCGTCGAGCATAGCGAATCCCCATTTCACCTACGGTAGGTGTCATAGTATACCTGACATTAATATGAAGTTTGCTAAAATACCGTAAGTCTGCCGAACGCTGGCTCTTAGACTACTAATACTATACAATTTTCATAAACTAATAAACAATATTCATAGAACGACACAATAATTTTCTGTACATAAATCTGTCAATTTTATTTCTTTACATCTGTTTCATTGAATTTTTGATTGAAATTATATACGAACCATAAAAGTAGTTACCGATCCGAAGGGTATTGAAATCGGTCCTCTATCTTCTTCTTCGTCTGAACTAGAATTACTCCTGTTTGTCCGCCTCTCATTCTATTTCTGTTGTTTTGTTGTTGATGTAAGTAAGTTCTCCTTCCATCTTTTCTTGGGTCTTTTGCTGTAGGGTTTATTACTTTTGCAGATGTTAGCTAATCTGTCAGGTGCCATTCTATCAACATGATTATCCCAGTCTCTTTTTCTTGTTTTATCCACTTGTTGATGTCCTGGATGTTTCATTGCTTCCGTATGTTCTTATTTGTTTGTCTGTCTCTGAGTGTTATGCCCTTTATTGTTCTAAGAGTCTTCATTTCAACATTCCTCATTAGCTGTTTTGTTCTTTTTGTTTTGGCTCGAGTTTCTGCCGCGTACGTTAGAATCGGTCTCACAGTTGTTTTATACATCCTCACTGTGTTTATTCTTCCATATAGTTTCTCTCAAGCTTCCGCTAATTGCTGCTTTCATTGCCGCTGGTAATATCAACTCTAAAGTAAGTAAATGTCATAACCTGTTCTATACTTCTGCAGTCCATTTCCAATTTGCATCTTCGAGGCTCCTTGCACCATCCATTTTGTTTTTCTGTAGAAATCCTCATGTTATTGGCTTTCGCCGTGATGTTTTATGTATGCAGTTGTCTTTGTAGGTTGTCTTCATTGTCCGCTACCAGTAGTGCGTCGTCCGCATAGCATACTATATTGACTTTGTTAGGTCCCATTCTATATCCATCTCGCTTCTTCACTTCGCCTATTATTTTATCCATTATGACATTGAATAGTAGAGCACTGAGCGAATCGCCTTGCAGTATCCTTTCATTTACAAGTATGGGTTTTGTATCTCCTTTCGTTGTTATGATTTTATACTGTCGTCTTTGATTATATCCTCTATCGGTTTAATTAGCTTGTGGTCTATTTGTATGACGATGAATGTTGCATCTAGGGTACTGCGATTTCTTCTAAAACCTTGTTGTTCTTCCGCTATGTCTATTTGTTCTTCTAATTCGTCTCTCATTATTGCGGTTAGTAGTTTCAAAGTGCTATTCATCAAGCTGATGTCCCTGTAATTTTCTGGGTCTTTTCTGTTACCTTTTTTAAGTATGGGTAGTACAAGGCTGTCTTTCTATTCTTCTGGGATTTTTCCCGTGTTTATCATGTTCTTAAATGATTAAAGTAACCAAGTGTGTAATGTTGGTTCCCCATATTTCATCAGCTCATTGTGTATTCCAACGGGGCCCGGTGCTTTCATGTTTTTTAGTCTTTTTATTTTTGTATTTATTTCTTCTTGTGTGATTTCCGTTCTGTTGGCATTGTTGTCTGCAGAATTGCTTTCTCTGTAGTTTTCTTCTACTTCCCCATATAGATTTGTAAAATGCTTTGTCGATTGTTCCTGGGTGATATCATCAATATGTTTAAATTCATTCATGTCCTTTCTTTGTCTCCGTATCATTTTCCACACTTTCTTCTGGGATCCATACAGGTCGTTCTCCATATCCTTCGTAAATTTCTCCTAGTCTTCTTTCTTGATGTTATCCATTTCTTGATTTACTCTGTTTCTTAACCGGACAATTCTTCTCTAGATTCAATTGTTTGTTTGCTTTTGTGAATGAGGAACGCCAGTTTCTTTTCCTTGGCCAGTTATTTCATTTTTTCGAACCATGGTGATTTATTTTCACGATTGTTTCTAATTATTTTTCTTTTGCCCAGAGCTTCTGCCGCTATCTGCCGAATGCTTTCTCCGACAATTCTCAAGATCTCCCCTATGTCTTCGATTATTTCTAAATCATGGACGATCAGTTTTTCTGTTAATCTGTTTTGGTACAATTTCTGAGTCCCTTCCGTGCTTAGGCTTTCTATATTCGGTCGTTCTTCGGGTTCGGTTTGTCTCAACTTCTCGGTATTCATCTTTATATTGATTTTTTCTAATACCAGTCCATGGTCTGAACCTACATTGGCTGATGATAAAGTGCGTACATCAATTATTTGTCTATCGGGATGGTAATTCCCGGGTTTATAGTTCAAAAACGTTTTGTTGTACTCTTTATTGCTTCATTCTAAGCTTTTGGCTACAGTTTGAGCCTTCTTCAGGGGAAACTGAAAAACACTGTGTCATACATACAAATTTTACTTACACATGGTATGATGGACTCACGGTCAATTCGAGGTTTATTCTATAGTTGAAAAATATAGAATCACAAATCAAAATATTACACAAACCAACAATTATTATTATTGGGCCACGAATAAGAAAACTGCTGGACGAAGTTAGTTTTACAGAGAAGCTTACTAGGCAGAAACTCAGAGCGTAGAAGTAATTTGTTATGAAATTAATGAACTTCTCCATCAGCGTGTATATTTTGAGATCAGGTACTGATTTTTCTGATATTTTATATATTCAGCGATCGATTTTGGCTTTATGACATCATCAGGCTGTTCTCAATTGACACTCATGTATATAAAAGACACAACAGGTATTTCATGACGGTAAGGTTTTTCGATTCTACCTATTGTGTTTTTATATGCATAACTGTCATTTCAGAACAGCCTGATGATGGAATAAAGCCGAAATCGATCGCTGAATATTCAAAATGTTAGAAAAACCAGTGTTTGTATAGATAACTAATTTTATCTGCTTTTGTCCTTTTTGATTTCAGATTTAAAATTGCGGGTAGTCTGTTTTTGCCCATGTAAGAACTACATGAGAATGTTCTTTTGATCACGTAGATGTCCTCTACGATCCTGTAATATATAATATTTTTAGTAAATTTTTTTCTTACACGGGTGAGTTCAGGGTTTTTTTCCTGCTGGGGTTTTTTTCTCTATGTATAGGTACAAATTATGGAGAACGAACTAATACTCATTATTAGTGATCATCATTAGTTTAGCTCCTTTGTCTACACAAATATCAATCTATAGGAGTTCGTTTCCTGTTACGACCCCAATAATTCAAGTTTCGATCGGAATATAACTCCCTTCTAAACAATCTAAACGCCAACAACTGCGTCGACTAAACCACCGATATCGCGTAACGTAATCCAAGCCAGCGTTCGAATTTCGGTGTGCTGGTAATCAAAAGGCACGCCGATGTTCCGCTTTATTTTTTTCGCTCATCCATTACCCATTTCAGCGGAGTAATGGCGGACGATTTTTCGTTATATTTCGCATTCATAAATGCGATACGGCCTCGATGTCTCGAACAAACGAATGAAGCAATATATCTGGAGACAGGGGCGGTGTATGCTGAATGTGCAACCAGGCACCCTCGTATTCGAAAATAAGTGAATGATTTGACGGAATGATGATGAGGAGTTTCACAAAAATTTCTAGAAATCGGAACTGGGCTGTATTTTAAAAATATTCATAGGAATGTATAAAAACATTCGAGATCTCACAAAATATTTTATGTTCAGCGTGGAAGCTCTAGAATTGATAAAACAAATGACTTTTTCATTTTAACTTCACCCTTCATGAACTGAAGATCGAGAACGTCTGTTCACATGGAGAATTACCGGAAGACTATACAGTTACAGTGCATATTATTTCTCAAATTCTTATAGAGATTCTACAGCATATTTTTTGAGCAGATGTACATCATTTTCCTGATGCCGTTATTGTAAGTATTGTATACAACTGCGTTTATGAGAAAATAAAAAAAAATGTCCAGAATCAGTAGGTATCAGTGACGGCTCGTGCCCTTTAGGTGTGGGTTGGCCAGATTTATATTAGTAGATTTAGTGAAAAACCATGATAATTCCGAATGATTCGAAAAACAAACACACCACATTCACTGATTTTGTTAGTCGTATATTGCAAATCTAAATTCAATTTTTGTTCATAACAGTACGTGAATAGTGCTTGAGAAGCAATTGTTTGTATTCGCGATTGTAAACCGTTAATTTCTCCTGCCATCACAACCACCCTGTCATCAGTTTGTCCTACTAATGTTATCACAATATTATTAAAATTATTGAAATTCTCTAGCAAGATATTGATAACATTGTTCGCGGTTCGACTTCTACTGACGTCGAAAAAAACCCAAAATCGTTCTAATATTTTACTGTTCGAACGAAGCGGAAAATTACTGACATCTAGGAGAAACATTTGATATTTGTTGTCCCGTCTATTTTGCAAAAAAAAACACCAATCTGCACTGTTCATTTCGTCATGAATTTTCGCTCTCAAAATTTTGGCCACCGAATCAATTAAATCGTTCTGTATTGTTTTTCACAAACCACAAAATACTAGAAACACGGAAAGGTTCAATAAACTTTTCGAAATGTTCTTCTAACGTAGCGGCGCGAATTTAGCGACCTCCTTGATTATCGGAATCAACACTTTCATCGTTTCCCGCTCTTGTAGTAATAGAAAAATGATCATGTTCAAGATTTTCCACAACCTTATCTGTGAAATTCTTGATGAATTTGCGATGAGCACGGTCCAAACTATTCAATATGTTTTGCTTTCAAAACAACTTTAATTTAAGAGATGAATGAATATTCTGAAAATGTCATGTTCACTTGAAGCGAAAGATGAATTTCCTTAATTTTATCTCATTCAGACGAACAGAAAGGGCTTTTTTGATGGGAAAATGGCAGGCAGTATGAAAAAATTATTTCGAGTTTTGCTACTGATTAACCAAATAGATGTTTCATAAATAGTTTTTGAAAAGGCCCAATTATGACCTGTTCTGCGCTGAAACAGATTTGACATTGAGGGTCTAGAAATTTTTCAAATTTTATGTCGTCGTTTGAAAATGTGAAAAATTGTTCTATAGTAGGAAAGTCGGCAGTCGCCGCTATTTAATATAACCTCCTTTACATTTGCCATAACTCGAATTATTAAAATGCAACAATCCAATAAATTCCTCATTCTATTAGTAAAATGACGGATTTAGCTAGACAAAACTGAAGAACACGTGTATACTTTCTCTGTTTTTAATACATCTGACTCACCCTATTCAATTTCAATCTGGGATGCAGCTTTTATATTCCGACTTCTGGGCTCAGGGGTACACACACTGTCGTGACTGGTCCGGCTGACCCCGGATCTACTTTAAAACGGTATAAAACGCTCTTTTCTGAAATAGACATAACATCCTATGATTCATTCATTGAATCATTTAATATTTGGAATACTTTGACATTAGGAAACTGCAAACTATAACATCGTAGGATTGCCGTCCTAGCAGGGTAGGCCGAATCCGCTCTGGCCGACTTTGTTTATCATTGCCGTATTTCGAGTCGGGTAGGTATCAAGAAGCGACCGAATATCGAGGTTCCAGTGATTATCAACTGCCTTCGTCGTATTTGTTACATAGCGGCATGGCCATGGCATACCAGGGTACGTATAATTGAAAGATGAGAGAATCGAATGTGCAGTTCGCGGAAAAAGGGGTTGGTCGAACTGAGTTAAATTTTCCTATTATAAGTGAAAATATTAGAATTTGAGAGAATTTGAATATTTAAATCGATAATTCAGAATGAGCTTGAATGAATTGAAATTTTTATAATTATTTTCTATTTTGCGATTATTTTTGGGTCACTGGTCACTCGTAGGAATTAATTGACAGTTCATGGAAAATAGCACATTATCTCAGCCTCCAATAACTTACCTTCTATGAATTTCACTGGTAGTGGGGTTGAAAGCTGAAACAAAAATTCAAGCAACTATCAATAAACATTCAACAGAATGCCTTTTATAATACATAAAACTTGAAACACACTCGCTATAGAATTATATCAACACAATGAGGTTTTGTTGAAAACTAAGTACTAGACAACAAAATCCACTAAAAAATCATGGGAGCCAATAGTGTCGTTTTATTTTTAATTATAAATATTGATATGTCGAAAAGAACAGACACCGAAAATTCTCAATTTCCATTTTTGCAGTATAGCGATATCAATTTCCCTGGCTTCGTCTCTCATTCGAAGTATAGGTACTCAAAGTTATGAATGAAAAACATGTTTTCAAAATATTCGATATATTTCATCAGCTGAAAAAGACAAAAGTATACAGGGTGAGTCGGGATGAACGGACCAAACTTCAGGTGTGTATTCTGCAGGTCGAAATAATTTCAAAAAACTGATATGTTGTTATCCAATTCTCATTCGTTTTCAAACTATAGGGTAATTAGAATATTTCAAATAAATAATTTTTTTTAGTTTATCGCTTCTTATCACAAATGCTAGAGGTGCTGACTTATTTTTTTGAGAAATGATTTAATAGCATTACTGGAGGACGTTCCTTTAAACATCCGAATGCAAATGAATTATCAGCACGATGGAGCTCCCGCGCATTTCGCTCGTCAGGTGAAACAATATTTAGATCAAGAGTTTCGCGGACGATGGATTGGTCGCGGTGGTCCTATTAGTTGGCCTCCAAGATCTAGAGACCTCACACCACTGGACTATTGTTTGTGGGGCTGGTTCAAGAACGAGGTATACAAAGTAAAAGTTAACACTCGGAATGCCCTAATTCGACGCATTAGAAATGCGGCATTGCTTATCAAAGAAAGACACGAATCAATCAGAGAAGCAACAAGAGCCCATCGCAGACGAAGTCAAATGTGTTTGGAGGTTAATGGCGGAATTTTTGAGCATTTATTGAAATAATGCTATAAATGAAACCATTTTAATGTAGAAAATGTTGTTTTCTCATAATGACGCTATAGTTTGAAAACAAATGAAAGTTGGATAACAACATTTGATTTTTTTGAAATTATTTCGACCTGCAGAATACACACCTGAAGTTTGGTCCGTTCCTCCCGACTCACCCTGTATATCAGCGTTGTTTTTCTTAATGTCAAAATGAAGTCCGTGTTATGTTGGCTGTCCATTTGCACTCGGGTGCTACGCTGTTACGTCTTCAGTGTCCGCTATTATGGAGTTGAAGCATGGACTCTGACAGACGCCCTGTGCAAAAAAACTAGAAGTGTTTGAAATGTGAACATATCAACGTATGTTAAGAATATCCAGGATGGACAAAGTACGCAATGTGGATGTGCTTACACAAATGTCAAAAGTTATGACAACAATTAAAATACGAAAGTTGGAATATTTGGGACACATTTTTCAGAAATGATAAATACAGGCTCCTCGAGCTTTTAATAGAAGGTAAAATCAAGGGAAGAACCTGCAACAATGTATGGTGAGACTACGGTAAGTCTCTTCAGAAAAGCAGTTGACAGAGTAGAGATAGCGCCAATGGGCGCATTCAGCAGAGACCACAGTTACGGAACTGTTACCAAATTTCTATGATCTTCTGCCGAACGTTGAGCTGCCTATGTAACATGTTGGGTAGCGGTCGCCATTTTTAGTAGCGTACATGGCTTGCGCTCCTTTTCGATAACGTGTTGTGTGACTGACAGTTGTAATAGTTTGTTGCCGCTCTTTCTGCTGAATGCGCTCGATGTCAACAGATTTCCGCTACCGGTACCTATCAGTAGCGCAAACAGTTTTGTTAGTGCTCTTTCTGCTGAATGCGCCCAATGATTGCCAACGTTCGAAGAGGACAAGGCACTTGAAGAAGAAAGCCGTTGGATCCATTTACATCGGTTGCAGCCCATGCTTTACAAAACATTGTAAAAATTTGTAATTTTTTGAGAAAACCCAGATTCCTGATGATGACTTTGAAGATAGTGAGATCCCTGGTGCAGCCCTTACTTTCTCCTTTTGTAACAGAGAAACAGTCCTGATATTTGCAATTATCATGTTGAACCGACGATACAGAGGTCTTTAAAAAGCATTTGAAAAAAATTTACTCAAAGATATTGGACAATTACCATGTAGATGTTTTAATTGGTCGTGTGAACGCTTATAGTAATACCTATTTTTCTGGAATTATCTATTCCAATGCTTCATCCGCAAGTGTTTAACGTTGGAAAAATTAAGAGTAGGAGCGTAGTCGTGCAGTACAAAATCGATAAGACTATTTGTGAAGATTTTGTTCTCAAATTACAACTATTGATGAACGAATGCTTACAAGGAAACATCAAGAAGGTATACGTAGAAATCACAATGGAATTGACATCACAGAATAAAATTATCGATAGATTCAGCATGACTTAAGTCATTCTTATTCTTTATGTGCCTATTCGTTTGGAATGTTGGTAATCATCCTGACTATGGTAATTTTATTTTGAGCAGCCTGAAAGGGCAGTTGTAGTTGTTGAAAGTCCGCAGATTTTTTAGCCATGTAATACGTCTACGATCCGGTCCTATTTTACCCAAGACTTTACCATCAAGTATTTGTTGTAGTAGTCCATATCGGTTAGGGTTAGCAGTGATGTTTCCCAAATACTCTAGTTTCCTTACATTTTGATTATCATCAATCTTCAATTCTTTATTCATATGTAGTAAAACGTCAACTGAGAAGCTGTTTTTAGTAGTTGAAGTAAGGAAGGCGCTCCCAAAAACCGACGACATTTTGGGTAACACTGTTCTAGCCATTTCAATACGACATCGGTTCTTATGTGCATGATCCCATTGTTCATTTGTTATAGTAGTAATCATTCTAATTATGTTGAATATTATAGCATAACACCCCGAAATAGAACAATAATCGGTATGGACTATCTGCGATTACATTTGCAGATTCAAATCAAGTGAAAACCTAACGCCAATGAAGAATAGTATGGATGAAATCATTTCGCTCTTTACCATACCAAACGTCGATTATAATTTTATAGAGCATCTGGACTATAAGTTATGCTCAAATTTTACATTTCACTTTAAAACGAACTAATGGAAAAAAGTTAGTGGTTCGTGGATTTTAGACTTATACGCTACTGAGGAGTCCAAAAAGAGCGAAACCAATATATTGATGCTCTCTTTCGATGTAGGTAGGTATATTTGCACTTTCAGGTGGCCTAGTTTGAGATAAGAATAATTGAAATTATCAAAATTGTCAGTTACAAAAAATAAAATAAATGATTGAATGTATGTAAATGTATGAGCGAGTGTGTGATTTTGTAGGTTAACTGTGATTCATAGGCAGGCGTAAATGTTCAGAAACAATTTTTGGGGATTGGGATTCAAAGACTCCTGCAGTTCCTCGGGACCTCATAAATTCAACGACTAAGAGTATAACAGGGATTGTGTACATAGTCTAACTGTGCTGAGCCCAGATTACCGTCATCCCGACTTAAAGGGGAGCTAATCGGAATGATGTAATTACAAAGAATCATCAAATCAATCAATCGACATCATAACCTGAAGAAGTGTTCATTATATCCTGAAGAATAAATCGAAGGTATTTTGAGGTATTTTTTCTGAAGGAATTAATGCTCAAGAAAAGCAATTTCACATAATTGTGTTTAGCGTGAAGGATTTTTGAAGGAATTCTTGATTACATTGAATTAATAGTTATGAATATTTGATATCAAACCAAAACTTTTTATCACAGTCAAAAAATAAAATATTGGATATGATTCGATTTGTTGAATATTAATCGAATTAACAGCACACAAAAAAAAATTTTCGATTCAATCACCTTCAGTGCTGTCGAAAACATTCCAGAATATTGAAAATCAGGTTTTTTTTTTAGTCCGTTATCTCAAACTGTGAAATGTCACAAGTCAGTGTTTTCTCCCAACAACAAATTAAATTCTGTGGAACAAAAATGTTACTGATGGAATATTCCCAACATAATTTCGTTAGTTCACATCTGCTTGAGATGGTTATAATTCTTAAACGAACTATAAACAAAGCACCTACATAACTACATAACTACTTTTATTTTTTCCCTTCTCTAATAATCATAAATGATGCATCATTTGAACTAGAATTTAATTGAAATAGTTCTTTTATGCGATGGACATTTCACATTTTATGAAGAACGATGACAAAGAGGCTTAGTAGGCATATTTGTCATATCATGTTACTCATGTCTGATCAGAAAATATTTATTTTCATAAAATGTTTCGTCTATGGACAATGTTGAGAAAATAAAATGTTTTTTATGTAAGAAAGAAGGAAAACCTTATTTTGAATACTCTAGCTGATGAAATCTTTTACAGTTTTCATTCATTAAACTCCAAAATGTACAAATTCTGAGATAAATACATTTCACTTACTTCTTTGAGTTTACGAAAAAAATTTTTTTTTTATTCTTTGTAATTTAAGACATCCAGCTTTTTCCACGTTTTTTAACAATGTGTAAATCTAGCTCAGAAAGCAGGCTATTTTTTCGACAGATTGACTGTCTTGTTCAAAAAATTCTCTAAGGTTTTCTCTCCCGGTTTCTACAACGAAATTAGTTAGAAAACATTTATTGATAATAGAAGAAAGTTTCCTGCTTAAACTAGTGCCCTTTTTGAGAGGTGCGAGGAATCCTTTCAAAAAATTCATTCTTTTGATCAACATCAGATTTTATTCTGTTGTCTTGGAACAATTCATAATTTAAGGAGTCGCTTGTGAAGCAACTATCAATCCGAACGGTACGCAATGAGAAAGAAGTCTACAATTCTTCGAGTATTCTGGATAATCCGACACTGTGTCGAAACGTAACCCAGAGCGCAGCAGCTCCTGCTTTGTTCTCCAGAATTCGGTTACCGAAATCCTAGGAACCCGTATAAATATGGATAAAAGCCCAAAGTCCAATTCGAATATTTCATATTCATCTGATTGCCGGATTAGGATCCGATATTTCCGTTTCAATGGAGATTAAATTTGGGTTATTATTCTCAGATCTGAATGAATGAAGATTAATTTCGCATATCCTTTGTGAGGAAGCACCCACGTAAATTTCCGTAATCTCATAAAACTAGTTTACGACGGTATGGATCCAATGGTTTCATATTTCAAGGTGGATGTTATGAAATTTTTTCGTATATTGTGGTTTAGGTGAATGGCATAATTTGATTGGAGAACCGTTTTTTATGTCCAATTCGGATTCTGGAAAGCCATGCTCGGATTTATTGCGATACCTTCTATCATTTCGCAATTCTCTTTTGAATTCGGTTGTCATAATATTATGATGAAGGCCGTTCGTCCCTAGACCGCAAAATTTGTGTCATATCTTCCGTAGGTTGAAATAATATTGAACAACCTCAGACGACAATCATTGACGAAATGTGTTCGTCCATCTTTTAATTTTTTTTTATCATCACAAGCGGACATTAGACTTCTTGTATTTGAACAATGAAACAAAGTTCGAACTTTGTTTGATTTTTGATATGATATCTTTCTATCAACATCAGCAAACGCCTTCGTTGAATCCAAGAAATGTACCAAAGGCAATTCATTCCTTTTCAACAGGGTGCTCTATCAAACTGTCAAGGTTGTTGTCGCTCAAATCTTTGATTATATGGAATTTCGATTTTATGATTGGATCAAGATCACCTTCCATTTCAAGTGAAATTGCTCTATGATCACTTATAAGGATCAAAAACAACAGTCTCACAGTTTCGAACTAATTCAGAACTGGTAATTATATAGTCCACTTTAGATACTGAAGTATAACCTATAACATTGAGGGGATTCGATTCATCGAAAGTAGAAAAGAGCATCATTAAAGGAAATGGTAAATCAAATTAACTAATCAAGGCTGCACCTAAGGAAACGAACTGGATATGGCTGGGAGGTCTTTAGGCGAGTTCAACTTCGGAAAATGTCATCGCCTATGCAAAGGAAAAATGGCCTTTGCTACGATTCGAAATCGAACCATCCAAAAAATCTTTCAAACTGGGCAGCAATAATTTGGAGTTAGATGAATTGCTTCAACCAGAGGCTTGGCCAGAGGGCGTGAGAGTACGAAGATTTGTAAGTAGGTTTCAAATTTAAGAATGATATGACCTCAAGTTGTGATAAACGCTACATATGTGATTGTTCAACAGTATCATATGAAGGTGTTGGCAAATTATCATGTTATTATCGAAATTTAAGAGGTTTGCACACAAAACTTAAGGAGTTTTCTCATTCAGCAATGTCTGTAACTTTGATATAATATTTCTAACAGAAACATGGCTTACCCCAGATATTTATCATTCGGGGTTAGGATTGAAAGACTATAATATTTATCGTAAAGAAAGAGATACATTTAGGAGTATTAAAATGAGAGCTGGTGGTGTATTGATATCAATAAAGAAATTTTTATCTTCTCGTTTGTAACCCTTAATGAATAATGATATTGAACAATTGTTTGTTGCTTTGAGACTGAAAACTGAAGATTTTATACTGTCTAGTGTTTATATTCCTCCTAATAGTAAAATTTTGTGTTATGATAAATATTGTGACGATCTCGAATCGATAGCTGACAATTTTCCAGATGCGAACCTGATATGCTGTGGTGACCTTAATACACCAGGGGATTTCTGGAATACAGACGACATCGAATGCGTAAAAATTTCAAAACCTCAAACAGTATTATCGGAAACCATTGTGTTATTGGATATCTATCAAGTAAATAAATAAAGCATATTAAGCAGGCCTTATTTGATTTGGTGTTCACATCAATCGAGAACATTGAAGTTGAGAACTGTGATTGTACATTAGTACCTTGAGATGACCAACATCCAGCGCTTTATTTTCTAGTCGATCTGAGCGATCGTTATACAAATTCGGTACCTGTCTCGACCAATTTTGATTATAAAATGGCTGATTTTGATGGCATAATTAGTCATCTTGAAAATACTGATTGGTCTTCAATAATGAAGAACAATATAACTAATAGTATTGATGATTTCTATGTAACACTACGTAATGTTAGAGAAAAATTGGTATGGTAACGTTAATCTCGTATTAGTGTAATGTATAAATTGGTAAGGGGACGACGGGGAGATGTTCAGTGAAAGGCTAAATTTTTTTCTCTCCTTTTTTATTCTTCGTACGTTTCGGCCGCAGATTGCAATTTGTAAATGTAAATGAACGATTTGGCATGTATTTCATCGAATTACTCAAACAACTGCAAGATTCAAGACCATATTGGTCATACTAATTAGAGGGCTTTTCTCTCTCAGAATTCGGTGGGTACTGCTGCTGTGTGGTTGTTGTATTTGTTTAAATATTATATGTTTTTGTAGAGTCCTGAAGAAGGCCTGCGACTGCGGCCGAAACGTAAACGAAGAATAAAAAAAGGAGAGAAAAAAATCTAGCCTTTCACTGAACATCTCCCCGTCGTACCCCTTACCAATTTATACAGAAAAATTTGTGACTAAAAGAATTGTAAGAAGCCACAAGTTTTCCTGTTGGTTTTCTGCAAATCTGGAAAAAATCAATATCCTCAAAAAAAGATGTTCATAAAAAATATAAAAAATCCAGAAAAGTAAGCGATTATATGGAATTCACTAATATTAGATACCTCTGCAAAAAAGGAACTGAGAAATGTTATAAAGGCTTACATTCAATCAGTAGAATCATCAGGACGCAGAGGATTTGGAGTTTATGGCCAGAAGACTATTCAGAGAATATGAGGACTGGGGTTTGTCGGTCAACAGAAAGAAGACTCAGTATCTGTGTATTGGTAGCAATAATGTAGAAGATCTCCAAGTAGACCAACATACTCGTATCAGCTCATGTAGAGAATACACCTACCTTGTAGCGAAAATAGATGAAGGGGATAGAACAGAAAAAGAAATAGAAGATCGTATCGTGAAAAGAAAGCAGGTTATCGGATGTCTGAATATCCTGTGGGCTGAGCAGGTGTCTAGTGAGCGAAAGCACCAAATACTTAATGCCATATTCAAAAGTATAGTGCTATATGGCTGCGAGACATGGCAGTTGAATAAAAATCTAGAGCGGCGTCTGATGGCCTTAGAGATGGATTTCTGGCGTAAATCAGCTGGTAAGTCGAGATGAGGGTGGAAGACATGATAGTCGATGAAGTACGGAAAAAGCAATTAGTATGGTACGGCCATGTAGAAAGTATGAACGAAGATCGTATTTCAGAAATGGTCCTGAAGTGGTTACCCACTGAAAAAAGAAAGAGAGGAAGACCTAAACTAACATGGATTGGAAGATAGAAGAGGTTGGAAGCTGGGTATCGGAAGGCTTAGAACGCTATAAAACCGAAATATATATGTATATAGAATCATCCCTTTGCGAAAGTCTGAAGTATGTTTGGGAATATGCGATTGATTCGAAGTCAACAGTTTACCAGGAACACTATACTTAGGTACAAAAACATCTAACGAGCCACAAAAACTGGTTGAAATGTTTCGATCTCAATTTTCTAAAGTCTTTAAGCGGCCAATACAGAAAATGACTAACATACCATATGATCATTCAATTATCATCTCGCGGTGCACATTTTCAGTTGAGGAAGTTTCGAGAGAGCTACAGGCTCTGCCTGAAAAGAATGATTCGGGACCTGATGAAATCGCGGATATACTGTTAAACACCGCTGTAGGAGTTTAGCAGCTCCTATTTGCGATCTCTCCAATCTATCCATGATAGAGGGAATGTATCCTAAACAGTGGAAATTGGAATACCTAACACCTGTGTTTAAAAAAGGGGATACATACCTATAAACATACTTATAAATTTCAATGGCTTCCATGTTCAGCCTGGGATAGTAACTTCTAATATTGGAAATAATAAACACAAAAATAACTTAAATAGAAAAGAGGAGACCCCTTTCTTGCATAGCGCCTGGTTACCGACCTTAGAAAAAACAAAGATCAAGCCGACACGAAGCGGGAGCGATGGGTCAATCAGCATCGCGCACGTAGACGCGCCACTTTTTCTCGCCATAAACCGGCGCGCAGATGACGTTTCCGGTTCGAACGCGCCAGTGTCAGAAATTCAGCGTTCGAGGTACAACCTTAGACCGAGAATCCTCTGAAGATGCCTACCGAAGTTGCAGGCGAAACGTTAGGTGAAATTATTCCTAATAGACCAAGGCCAATAAGCCCGGAAGACTCTTTTCATACCAATATATCCGGTCGTGAAAGCCTTAAACTATTCATTAAGGATTTATTGTTGTTCTTTTGGATTTTGTAAAATGGCTGGTTCCGTCTAAATGAATAAATAAATAAATTAATAAAAATTCTGATAGTCTCTTCAGAAGTAACAGGTTTAAACAGTCTAGTAACTCGAATAACAATTTTGATCTTGAACAATTCATAATTGAGTAATCTGAAGAGCACAAAACAGATTATCGAGAAATATCTGGAAGTCTCCAGAACAGGACCTGTAGAGGCTTATAATGCCTAAACGCTTATTTCCTACTGAAACTAATACACCAGAAATTTCAATATTCAATTCAAGAGGAAACTTAGAGAGTGACAGATTCCTCATTCTTAAGACCCGACTTGACGAGTACCATCGAACCATCTTTGGATGCGGCCGAAGAAATCAGCATGTACAGGGTATCCCAAATTGCTTGATTTTGACTGTTTTAGGTACTTCTGGACCAGATAGGTAAAAACTTCGTTTTTCGTGGAAACACCATTAGTAAAAGATTAGTAGTAATTTTGAAAAATGATCGATTTCGAAAATGTGCCATAACTTTTCTATTTACGAAAATATCTGAAAACGATTTAAACTTTCTAGAAGCGCGTTTTTACCGAAAATACGAAACTATATTAAATTTTCGTTTCCCGTGGAAAAAAAACCATTTTTTTAATTTTGAATACGAACGCATTTTTTTCATCTTCTAACATAAAAATTTTTTAAGATAATGTCTTATTCCCATTGAAAAAGTGCTTGTTGAAAGTTTTCCTTTTTCGGATATTTTCGAAAATGAAAAAGTTATGGCACATCTTCTAAATCGAAAAACTTCCAAAATTTTGTTATATCTTCAAAACAAATGAAGATATTGTGAAACGGTTTTCATTACTGGTGTTTTCACGGAAATCGAGCTCAGGGCTCCTTTCAACGTTTTAACCTTTCTAGTCTAGAAGTACCAGAAACAGCCAAAATCAAGCAATTTGGGATACCCTGTATATACCCCGGAATCCCAACGCAGTTCACACTGTCCACGCTGCACTAGTGTTCCACTAAACTCAACAAGTCAGGTTTAGTTTCGTTCACAATTGTCAGAATGACAATTCTCATAATATGTCTTAGTTTTCGGTCCTGAAAAATATTCTGTTTTCTTGTGTTATAACATGTTTGGTTTATCTATGGGAGATGATTGCCTTTCATTGGGGTCCCGTAGCGGTCTTCAAACATCTGAAGTGCCGAAAAATCATCACCTGGAAGGTCGTATCTGGTTTGAAAAAACCCTCACGACCAGAGAGCAACAATTTGTGGATTTTGAATTTGAATATCGAAGGAATTTCGAAAGGAAAGTGTGATTAGGTCTCCAAATTAGCTGATGAACATGGTATCGAAGTGATTCTTCTGCAAGAAACCCACACGACAACAGAAAAAAATCCTCGTGAAAGAGGACACTTGAAAGTTATGTATTAATTGATTTTTTACAAGTTTAGCTTGTTATGTTGAAAAATTGTCAGTTTCGTAACTTTCAACAGATTCGGAAAGGGGAAAATGATGGAGTTTTTTTGTCATTTCTTTCAAATTTTGTGACATTTCTGTCATAAATATTCATAAACCTCCAAACATTATTTGGCCAAGAAATCTTAATGTTTATTATTTTTAAAGTAGCAAATGCAGAGTCGTTTTGGAAGAATCTGTGTATCCGAGCCCATCGACGGATAACATGAAGATGATCACACTGATGTCTTTCAAGATTCTCCTGATATTTGATATTTTATGTTATTTTGTTTACGGGGAGGCAGATTTTTTCGGCTGAGGTTTTTTCCTCTGGCTGTATAGTATCGTATGATACTAGTGTTGATAGTATCGTATGATTCTATAGTATCATACAAAGAATGTTATGATACCCCGTTCTTTTTTACCTCAGCTTAGGTACTTTTGTTTCAACATTTATTGTATTATTTTAGCTCTCTTTTTCATAAGAAAATATATATATATATATATATATATATATATATATATATATATATACCTCTAAATTTTCCAATTTATTGGAAACACATTGCACTTTTAATTGAAGAATTTTGAATATTCCCACACCTGAACCATTTGGATTGGAAATCAATCTATTGGACGCTGAGCCGCTCTTCTTCGATGAACAAAACGATTAACATTTACTTTGTTGAGCCAGTTTGTACCATCTAGTGCTATCTCATAGTCGGAACTCGATATGAGTGCCTTGAATGAAGCATATGAATCAGGGTATTTTGATATTAACTTTTCACACTTAACTTGAGAACAATTGAGACTTTGAGCTTGCCTGAGTATACTCAGGCAGCTCAATTCACTGGAAACATGTCAACAAGTTATCAGTCTATAATCAGATTAATTATTTTCATTCTTCTTGTTTCGGATTGGCTTGATAACTTCTATCTTCAATTCATCTGAAAAAACACTCTGCCTAAACGATTGCTTCATAATATAAGTCAGATTTTTATATAGGTCTCACACATTGTATGAATATAAATTCCTACAAATTTCCTGGTATTCTGTGAACTGACTATTTTTCGGTTCAATTCCATCGAGAAAATCCGATATCCATTCTCAAATGTTAATTCACCATAATTAAACTTACTCCTCATCCTCATCGCTGCAATACTCATTTTCGCAGTCTGCTGTTGTAATGGAATTCAACAATATTGATATCGATAAAGTACTATATGAGAATCTAAGTTTCAGTGGTTATTATTAAAGAGCAGATTACTCACTATGCACTCGCTAAGGATATTATTAAGTCTGAACATATACTGCCCTCCTCAGAATTTCGTCATTCCGTCGATCCACTAGTGAACAATATATCTGCGAAAATTATATCGAAGTTCATGTTCCATAAACTTCGTGCTGCAGCAGATTTAATTAATTCAATATTGTGTAGAGAGCGCAGAACGAGTGGGTTTTCCGTGCAATCAAAAGTTTCTGCTCTCCATTTCTTGCTGACTTTTTTGCCTTAGAAACATGACTCGGTTGAACCAGTTTGTGAAAAAACCTTCTGAATTATTTGATATCTTTATGATCAAATATCTTTATGATCTTCATGAACTTCCGTTCGGATAATTTCTCCTCTTATCCATACTAATATTATAAATGTGAATGTCCGTGTGTTTGTTTGTCCTCCATGGACTCAGGAACCAGATGACCGTTTTGATGAAAGTTTCACTATATTGTGGTGAATTTTTTTTTTGAGGTTTTCATGTAGGGTTCATCCCTATAAGAAAAAATATCGATTCTTCATGAAAAATCCCGGTACTTTCCGGCTTTTACGGGCGACGCTGCGTAAACTATAAGAGATAGAGAATCATCTCCGCGACGGCAGTCTAACTGTCGAAGACAAGGCACGATAGTCATTTTTGTTATTTTCAATTCAATCCGAAATACTGGTCAATTTGAAGAGGGCTTTTGACTGACATGAAATGAATCAATATAAAAATGAATATGACTGTTATCTGCGGCATTTATTCCTGATGAAAAATGCTTTTTGCAGTATAGTTTTCTAATGGATACTTTGAAAGTTACAGAAGGTTGAACGAGTGTGAATTTGAGTAAGAAATTATTGAATCTATACGCGACATCGTTTTGTCATGTATACACGTGCAGTCTCTCCTTCGATACGAGGTTATGAATGTGGGGTTGTGGACCTATCAGTACCGTTTTAAATTAAACTATAACGCGAGCGCGGGTATGGGCTTGTTGCTTATATATTTCAATTTGTATTAATAAAATATACTGCTGCATGAAAACTTGTTCAAGGTTTTCACAAAGTTATTTCAAGATTGAAAATTTGATGGTTTACTCACTGATTTTCTTTTCATTTATTCAGTTTCGTGTGGAAATCTATTTCGAGTTTTTGTAATACAAAATCAACTAACTCAAAAAATTTAAATTAAAATAACACACAGTTATTTCAGAATTCGACATAAAAGTAAAATGAAGAACTGTAATTGAAACAGAGGTCGAACAGTACTTGACTGACAATAATTAAAAGATTCTCCTAGATTGTAAGGTTCTACCTTGAGTATAAACTTGATTATCTTTATTGATAAACGCACTCTATTGATCTGTTGAAGAGATCTAGGTTGAACATCAAAATATTTTATTCGATTATTGCGACTATACTAGCAGCTTTTCTGCGGGACGGCTCGCTCACACCAAATCCGATTTTGCCGGACAAGTATCGATGCGACCAAAGATTCTAAAGTATAAAGATAGGATACGGTGATATATCAGTAATGTTAAAAACCGACTACGATTTTCCTCGTTTCTTAATTATTATTTATTCAGAATATCAATATCTGGCGCATTCGTATATTTCTCAAATAACATTGAAACAATGTCCAAGTATTATTTCAGTTCAGCTCGATGATGGCATAATTAGCCGAATTAGATAGCTTGAAAATATAGGAAACAATCAAAAAACCAGTGTGTTTCTTCATTTTATCCTTCAACAGTAAATTCACTCAAATCAAGGTTAGTGCTACAGTTCAATCGTTTCTGTGAAGAAGAGATGTGGTCGGTCTCATTAACGTTTCATCGGGGGCGGTTGATGATACACCAAACGGTAATGAACTCAAACATGTTATTTGCTTTTCGAAGGAATGTGGCCGAATCAGTCACAGACAAATTGACAATAGATTCTGAACACGACACTCATTAGTCCTATGTCCTAGTGGGAAGTCATTAATATAGGTTAGAATAAACCCTACCACGATTGGTCATCACCTTGTCGTGGTGTGGGAGCTTGAGTTGTTGTGATAAATCCTGCGAATCAAGTTCTTAGGACGAGCAACGAAATCAGGAGCAGTCAGACCTCCAATCCTTCTATCCCCCTAACAATATTTGTTAAGAATGTTTCCGAAGAATCCCAAGGCATCATTAAGCAACAGGAAGGAAGCAAAACGTACAGTCTTCAAACGAAGCACCAAGCTGACTACATGAACCCGAATCCTTCCATTAGGAAGGAGCCCTGTAATTATCAAGGGCTATCAGACCAGGAAGCCCTAGAAATCGACGGTGGTCGAACTAGCAAGCAAATCCTTCGAGTGATGAGCAATTGAGAGAACGGCGTGTTGACTATGACTCGAGTCTTCGGACACGAGGCAGATTCAAAGAATACTGTTAGCACAACATGCTAGCTATCACCACTAGAATGAACCGGAGTGAATATGGCTGTCTCTGCATTCCCTTGAGAGCTGAAAAGTTAAGACTCCATTCAGAGTACTATGACTTTATTGGAAACCTTGAATCTACAGGTGGGGTCATGTGGAACGAGGTGTGAAACAGTGAACAGTTCCTACTGATAACGAATATTTCCCTCCTGTCAAAAAGTTCATGTTGATAGAATGCAATTATCGAAAATTACAGCAATAATTGCATTGTAGAGAGCGAAAGATCCCTGCGATAATTGCACTGCTCGTATCCATGGCAACTTCGGGAAATATTCACCCGAATTACACTCGTGCATCAAAATGACCTGATAATTCTGCATTCCAGCGTGTTGTCTTTGAAAAACTGAATGAGTTCATTTCCATTTTTGGAAAAAGAGCCCGACACCGAAGGGGAGGGCTCTTGCATTTTTTAGACAACACGCTGTCATGCAAAATTATCGGTAATTTTGATGCACTTGTGCAATTACTTCCAAAAACTGTACTCTGGGTGACTTCTGAACCCATACCCCAATTAACCTTGAAAAGGAGTGGTAGCGACCAGGAGCGATATGCTGAAGTATACCATGGTAATTGATTTCCCAGCACTCGAAACAAGATGCCTAGATGGAATCGGTGTCCTTGAGATTCCTTGCTAAAAACAAAAGAGAAAATACAATTCAATTTGGTTAAATTCACAAGGAGAAAAAAAAAACAACATTCATGTTGATAATCTCTTACCGATAATTAACGCAGAAATAAACGAGCCTGTTCCTAACCACTCAAATTTTGAGATTCAAAATACCTCTTAAGGACAAATATTATACTCGAGAATAAGTCTACTGGACAATTATAAGCTAAACGTTGCGATCTAATTAAAGGATTGTTCAAACCCTAATTAGTTGGTATGAAATCTATGTGCAAAACCTCTCGGGTCCTCAAAAATTCAGGTCTACAGTTTAGTCTAATTTTGCTCATCAAGTACTCGCAATCTATTAAATTATTAATCACCTTGAAAATAAGCATAATGTCAAAGTTTTTCCATCTCAATTCTAAGGACATTAGTCCAATTGTTTCCTGATTATAATTTTCAGATGTTGTTGGAAGTCTCAGTCTGAATGTAACCCACTCAAAAAAATTTCTTTGAACACGTTCCAGTGATTGTTTATGGCAAGAATACGATGGAGACCGTATAACGGATGCATATTCAAATGTACTCCTCACATTTGCACAGTACACTGTTTTCATTGCTTCCACACTGTTAAAATGTTTCATCGATCTTCCTAGCATTTTGAACGCTTTATTCGTTATGAACTGTATGTGGCCAATGAAATCCATTTTTCCATCGAAGTAGACCCCTAAATTTCTTACCGAATTAATGTCTTTCAGTGTATTTTTATTAATAATATAATCGAAATTGTACAGTGATCTCAGTCTTCCAAACTGCATTACTTGGCATTTTTCAATATTGAATTGTATTGTATTGTATATTTCATTTTTTAAGCACCAGTTCATAATTCCATCCAGATCAGATTGAAGGAGTCTACAATCATCAAGTGATGATATTTCTTTGAAGATAGCAGTTAGATAGCAATAGCAGTTGGTAGCTTGATTCTCGATAAGTTGTCCTGTTGACAAGTTGAGGGTTATCTTTGGTATATGTACTTCTTTGCCGCATTGTTCACCAGTACAAATTTTTTGCCTTGAAATAATGAGACTTATACCATTGCATATTCCTTCTGATACGACTAAATTAAGCAACAACAATATTATAGGATGATCTCCCTATTGAACAGCGTAAGTAAACTGATGACCAAAATCATTACAAAAAAATTGTTGATCAGAATAAAAATTAGCGACGAACAACAAGGCTTCAGACAAAATAGATCGACAATAGACGCAATTTTCATCCTCAGGCAAATGATCGAAAAGTCCATCGAATATCAAAAACCTCTGTTTCTCTGTTTTGTAGATCTCAAGAAGGCATTTGATCGAGTTCGTATAGCCGACATCGCTGATATACTTCGAGAACACAGGACACCCGTAAATTACATTAACGTGATAAAAGAGCTCAATGGAAATAACCGAACACAAATCAAAACATCACAAGGGTTTACTGAACAAGGTCCAATTCTAACAGGAGTCCGCCAAGGTGATTGTCTGAGCCCATTCTTGTTTAACTTAATCATGGATCGGATAATTAAGAGTGTAAAAGAGGTATCTGGAGGATACAGAATGGGACTACGATCAATGAAAATACTATGCTATGCTGATGACGTGATACTGATGGCCGATAATGAGGACGACTTACAACGACTGCTATATCGGTTCCAAACAACCGCCGAAAACCTCAATATGCAGATATCCTTGGAAAAAACAGAATCAATGGTCATAGCAAAGGAGCCTACAAGATGTAAATTAGCCGTAAATGACAGAATCATTCACCAATGCATGCAGTGCACATACTTAGGAGTCGAGATCACAAGCTCCAAAACCTTACAACAAGAAGTACGAACACAAGTAAATAAAGCCTCAAGAATCTCCGGATATCTGAGAGACCTCATATGGAAGAACAAATATATATCTACCGATAGTAAAGTCCGCATATACAAAACAGTAGTAAGACCACTACTTACATATGCAGTGGAAACTCGAGCGGACACAGCAAAAACAAAGAACATGATGAGGGTAGCTGAGATGAAAACATTGAGGACCATTAAAGGAGTTAGCTTAAGGGACCAAATAAGGAGTGACGATATAAGAGAAGAGCTGAACATTCAAGACGTAGTGCGATTCACGAGATCGCGACGACGCTATTGGAGAGACCACGTCGACAGAATGACGGATGATCGATGGGCGAAGTGGGCAAAGGATGAAAGACCAAACTCACGAAGACCTCTCGGCCGCCCCCCCAAGAGATGGCACGACAGCTGGACATCTGTTTCTCAAGAGGCTGAATAGTGGAAGAAACAAGACTTAGTCTTAAGAAAAGAGGAAGAAGAAGAAGAAGAAGAATATTATCGCATTTCTTTTTCAACTTAAGTTCATGAGGTTGAAAGTTCGGAATATTGACACAATTGAGAAATTCTGTTGTGAGTTCGACTGATCCTTCAGGTTGATCTTTCATTGTTATATGGCTATACTAAGTTTTGTACTCTCCGGGAAGTTTGAAATAGTATATTCTAAAACAAGTTGCAGAATGAGCTCCTATTCCAACACGAATGCGAAGTTCGAAAACGAGAGACGAAGGAGCGAGTTTTCGATAGCATGAGTGTTGGAATTGCCTTCTGCAACGAGTATTAGACGGTATTTTCTCTATTTCAGTCAATTTTTGTGAAATACTCTCGAAATTCAAATGAAAATTCAGATTAGTGACTTTTGTATTGTATCTTGGCAGTTGGTGTCACTAACGAAATTTGACAGATCACGGAATTTGAATTGATTTGATTCGACACTTGATTCGATCGGAGGTCAGTACTGACAACCATAAAACGAAAAATATAACTGAAAACAATGCTGTAATGAGTTTCATTACAGCACTACTTTTAGTACTGTAATGAACTCATTACGATACTGAAATAGAGAAACTATATTATAATCATTGATTTTTTCAACATCTCTATTGAGAGGCGCGGGTATTGCTCTGTCTTTCATCCTTTCATAATTTCCATTGCCTGAGCAGTCGTTAAATAGGTACTTCATAATAAAGATTGTTGTTTGAAATGATATTCTGCGGCAATGAATTTTCTTACATATTATTTAGAGTAAGTTCGCCATAGCCTAATTTTAGTGAATAATTAGCAAACTGACGTTGCTCTATATCAACTCGTATATTTTCTTAAAAATAGTCCATACGGAGCAACTTGAGCTTGAGTACAATTCTAGTTTCGTAAACATTCTGACTGCATTTCGAAAACATAGAGAATGAAATCTATCTGTGTGTCACTCTGATTGTCATTGCATGTTGATTGCATTTTTTGAATAGTCCTAGTCATTTTTGAATTGATTTTCATATTTGAGCTTTCCTCGATTTTGCAACCTCGACAAATCGATTTTTTGGGAGGCAGAAAATCCTCTAATCTGTAGCACTCGAAAATCGCTGGGGCCGTTTCCGAGGTCCTGATTATAAATATATACAGACACAAGAATAGTTCATTCAAATTATATTCGATTCGATATTAGAAATGTGAAATGACACTCAAAATCTCGAAATGTTATATTACTTTTTAACACCCCAATCGCAGTTGTTTATATAGTGAATAAGTTTATTGAGCAAGAAGCATAATAAGTCACTTTTATGCATACGTCTCGCATCTGGAGACGTCGAAATATGGTCATAATATGCACGGGCAGCAATATACACACAAAGAAGTATCTGACTCTGTTGAGTATTGATCCATAATATTGTTTTGTAGCACATAATGTAATAAAGGTACATTTAAAAGTTAATGTTTGCTCGTTCGTCTGCAATGCGCTTCTACATTAATCCAATTACGCTGAATATTTGTTGAATTATTACCTATACTTCAACCGCTGTAGATTTCGTTTCGGCAAATGTATACCTCAGATGTTTCTTGCGGTAATGGAATTTTACCAATCTATTGTTTCGACTTGTATCTATAAAGACAATGAGAAAATTTTAATGTATCATAGTTACCGCGTACGCCATACTGACAATCTCGAACAACCATTTCTAGATTGGCGCTGATAATTTATTAACAGTGGCAGATATATATCAGGGGACAGGAGGTCCACGCTTCTCCACCCCCTTTCGGAGCTTACATTAATACAATTATTGCGTTTTCGTTACGATAAAAGTAAAAATAGTTCAAAATCTCTTTACCGTTTTTTTTTGTAACCGCCACTGTCTATTAATTGACCTGTTCCACCTTAGGGATATGATATGTACCGGTAACAGGTACACATTTGTGAAGAGACAATGTGAAATGTGTCTATCTACAAACTATGAATAATTACATAAAAAGTGTAAGTGTAATTCAAGAGCTAAAACCATGTTCAAATAGAGGGCTTCAAAGATTTTCTGAAGATATTTCGGGAGAAAAATCTAGTCTTGCGTGAAGCTGACACCAAAGCAGATACCAGGCTATGAATTTATACACGGTAGATAAGTGGCGGAAAATGCAGTTTCTAAACTAAAATAGGGAAATTTATTCGATGAAACACAGGAATATGCTGAAAAGCAAATGATAAACTTATATCTTGAGTCAGGAGAAAAAGTACACCATGGGAAAAATATCTTAGATCAAGATATAAGCTGTGAAATATGAGGAAATAATCAGGGTGGACCCAGTTCATTGAAAGTATTATGCAGCAAAACAGAACTTTTTTTGAGAATACGGATAAAATCGCTATGATAACATGGAATTTAAAGATTTTGCGAGATAAGGTCATATCCAAAATCTCTTGAAAATAATATTGCGAATCTCTAAGTTAATAAAATTCAGATTAATCCGGCACTAACTGTATATTGTTATCGTTTTCAGTGCGAAATATGTAGAACAGCGTATCGATCGCTTGAAATTAATCTCTAGATCCCAAATGGCGAAGGTTTCATGTTTTATCTCCTGCCAGAGAGATAAGTTAGGGTCATTAAGCAATAACAATATTGAAAATAATTTGGTTCCAATAACTTCATACATCTTCTTATTTTGTAAACTGGATAGTAGTCGGCTATTGGATAAAGTTTTTTTTTTCATTCTAAGATAAAAATATATAAGTGATATTCTGTAGAGGACACTACAGTTATTTTCACCCTATAAGGTATTTTCATATTCACTGCAACTTTTACAACCATAAATTTAAGTTGATATTGAATTATTCGTATGTTCAAGACCACATTAACGCAAATTTGTCACGCCAAAGGTTCTTTTATCGAATTTGACATATCATGAAACATAATTTAAGTGAATATTTATTAGAATTTTATGTCTGACTGAGCTTTGATTGTATTCTTCAACTTCAACTTCGTCAACCGCCTTGTCTGCACCTGACAATAGATAATTGTTTTCTTTTTCAAAACCAGAGGCTGTGTTTTCGAATCGCTAGTCACATAACACAGACTTATTCCGTAAAAGGGATTATTTCTGTGGTAAGGCGAACACAAATTTTCATTGCGAACACCGAAATTATGGATAATAATATTTCTACATTGTTATCTTCGTTCGAATGTGGTGCAGAATGGATTCGAATGAGGGTTGAATTTCAATCATGCATATACCAAATGTAGGATTGTGGAATGAAACTATAATTACTCAGTTGTCTGGCCCCGGCGGACTACAGTTAATAGAAAGGAGGTCCTTTACAAGAGCTTGTACAATGTAGCAGCGTCAAAATAGGATACAGTCTGCCGCAGACGTCTGTTCTGATGTTAATAGTAATTTGTGCCAGGGACTGCCTACTGCGGTATTTTCGATATAGGTTGAGGAATACTCGGTAAAGACAACGAAGGCGTTTCATGGTGGCAAACTAATAAATGAATAACATATATGGGACTATGATTTTCCAATCAGTTGTTTTTATTTATGAATATGACCATATCTTGCATACAGGTTCGCCGCGCCTATGAGTAAGATTATCTTTTTAGATAAGTCTTTATCTCTCCCATAAGCTTATTCTCAATTATACATAGTATGTCAGAGCTTGGTGATCGGTGCTTGAACATGCTACAGTTCGCCGAAGATAAGGTCGTTATAACGAATGACAAAAATGCGGAAATCTCATCGAGAAGTACGCTATCTGCGGGTGGTTCCGATATTTGTGTTTGAGTGTGGAACCTTCCGGTTTGGAGCTACATAAAGGACATGAGATCGCTTGCTGTCAAGAATAAGTGTTTTTGGGGGTTATCTTCGACGATACTGGCTCTGATGTGGAGGAAATAATGGTGTATTCTGGAGTCGTGAAATAACAAAAAACACTAAATAACACATATAAGGACTATGGTCAAGAGCACGCTACTATTCGGGGCAGAAACCTGGACAATCGCAGAAAAACTGAATAGAAAGGTTGAAGTGAAGGAAATGGATGCAATTAGGAGATCTCTGTATATCTCACGTAAGAATAGCACAAGAAATGATATCATGAAACAACTAATGGAAATTGAGGTCAGTATAACAAAAGATATAGAAAGTAAACAATATACCTGGTATGGACATGTACAACGTATGCCTGATTCGTTAGTGCCAAACAACTTTTAGAATGGCAACCATTAAGATCAAGGATGAGAAGTAGAACTAAACTGGAATAGCAGAGTGCTGTGCATAAATTCATGAGCGAAAGAGACCTGAAGCAAGAAAATGTGCTACGATCGAATAACCTAGCGATTAGGCGTCAGGTGCTCACACTGTTATATTTTATTATAATATAATCTTAGTTTCAGCCATAATCCTCTATTCTGATCTGTTCAATGCAGTTGTGGAATTTCACATATCAAGTCATAAAATGTCCATTCGGCTGCCTGGTGTGCCAATACATCTGTATCCAAATCTTGGTCTCTAATCTATTATGCATTTAGTTTTATCTGTTATTCGTTCATCTGACTATATTTTTTTTCTCATTGATGAATTCATCTATCACTATTCAACTCTGACTTCGGATGCTATCAATTTTCAATACACGTTAATTCAAATAATCTGTGGTTTTTCCCAACAGTCACACCAACTGCCGGAATACAATACAAAAGACACTAGGATGTATATTCTGAATGTTTTATTGGTTTTCAAGAGTATTTCACAAAAATTGACTGGAATAGAGAAAATATCGTCTAACACTCGTTGCAGAAGGCAATTCTAACACTCATGCATTCGTGAACTTGCTCTTTCGTCGCTCGTTTTCGAATTTCGCATTTGTGTTGGACTGGGAGTCCATTCTTCAACTTGTTTCAGAATATACTATTTTATCACTCAGCTTCATGCCAATAAATTTTTTTGCTCACTATGTGGTTCAAGTTTCTTGCAGTGTTTTCGTACGACACTTTGCCTGAGCACTTCTGATCAAAACAGGAAAGATTCTCAGCTGGAAGCTGGCTGCCCGAGACATCCAGATTTATGAATTTACAGTTTTTTTTTTAATATTCAAAAAGCGATCTAGTTTGTGGTTGGCCTTCGGACAATTGAAAAATTTTGTTCAAGGTAAGTACACACCTCTACTACTGTCTCTAATGGTTGGTTATGTAATTTTTCAATATTAGTATTGTTCGTGTATCACAAAATTTCTTTCGCGAATTCCTGGTTTTTTGAAGTATTCACTTCTTGCAGAAGAATATCAAAACTCCTTTTTTGACTGCTTCAATTTCACAGCATGCGGCACAAAGTCTTACGTTTCGAATTGAACAAAATGAAATGCTCTTCATTAGTAATAAAGCTGTGCAAAAGATTCTAAACAAGTCACTATCGTCAAATTTCTGCCAGAGCAAGAAACACCCCAAGAATCACCACTCTAGACTGCGCTATACAAATTCTATATTGATATAACCTCCATACTGAGACAACAAAGTACAAATACATGTAACAGTTTGCAGATAAGACCACCTTGATAGTTCATGAGAAGTCAGAGGAAACATTCATATGATCTCTCCAGATTCCTGTTAACGACATTAATAAAAGTTTTTCAAATGGAGATTGAAACCTTATGAAGATAATTCACAGCTTATAATATTTGATCACATAATTATTCCAGAATCACCGCATATATTACCATTTATCACTCGATTTACCATCAATAGTACATAATTTTCAGCAATAATATATCTGGGAGTAAAAATCGATAACCGATACACCTCATACTAGAATAATAAATGAAAATACTAAGATATCATAGTAACATGAGAGTCAGTGACAATGACACAGTTTCATAAATCGTTTATCATTATTTCTTAATAGAGATGATATTATTTGACACGATGCTTATTAATTATTCCAGAAAACAGAAAACCATGACATACCCGAATTTATTACTGAAAAGAATGATGAGTAACCGTAAAAGATCAAATGATTTTTTTAAGAGATCAAAGCGAAAAAGGCGCATTGCGAACTGAAGTTATTTTCGCAGTCACTGTTTTCGAAAAGATGAAAGTATTATAGGACTGATTGTCAATATATCGAATGATACGTAACATTTACTAGATATTGAGAACAATATGCGCAAAGTTCTCAAAACAGAGTGACCTAGGGCCGTTCCTACCGCCTTGGCTTAGAGTTAAAGTGTCACTTAAGCATGCTAAACTACCTGCAGAACCAGACCTAAAGTGAAGCCTAGCAAATAAGCCAAAGCGGTGCAAACGGCCCATACCCATTTAAATGACCTTACTTCATTCTTCAATTCATAGATTTCCATGAATATCGAAATAATCTGGTAATAAGCATTATACCAATGTCCGGCTTGGTCGATTTGATGGATTCTGCTTACACTATTTTCCTATTGGGGTCTTCTTTCTTATGTTGGTTAATTTTTATGTTGATTACCTGTTTTGTTATTTGGCTTTTTTGTCATTGTCCTTCATTATCATATGGATTTTTCATGTTATATTTTAATGCATTTTGAAGGAAGTCGGTTTATGTGTAATTTTTTTTGTCAGAGTAAATTAGATTTTTCCGAACTTTTCCGGTTATATCAGTGCCTTTTATGTACTTCCGAACATCACTTGAATATGTCCATTGAATGTTTGCTAATTGCAGCATTGAGAATTATCGCAAGGATGAGACACCTAAAAAATGTTCTGAACAACCCAACAAACCATCTTCCTTTCTCAACAACAGTTATCGAACCGATCAAGAAAAGAATACGAAAACTGAATAAAAAATTCTATGCTAAATTATTAGAATCAGATGAAGTGATTTTTTGATAGCACTTCCTGGTAGTTATAGAAACAATGAGCTAGATCTATATTTTGAAAATGTACCTCCTTATCTGATAAGACCTCGTCAGGTCTGAAAGTTTTTCATTCATCTTCTTTAGTGCTATCTGTTTTCGCTGACTATGATAACTAGCACATCTGATTAGATTTTTATTCCTTTCTAGCTTTTGCACCAGTGTTTCCGACTCATCTAATTTAAAGAACTTGAAGAGCCTTCTGCAGAATGAAGGTAGGTAGATCTTTGCATTTCATAATCAGTGGACTGATATTCAGAGTGCCAGTAGCTTTCATCATTTCTCCCATGACTATGCCATGTCTCAGAATCACAAAGGTTTAGTATTTGGTTTTACTTGCATATTATAATCCAGTTGACTAATTTATGTCCTCTTTGATTTCATTTTCACCATCAACATCCTTTGTTAGGTTCTCCACTTCCAGGTTTGCATAGTATTTCATTGATCATTAGTCTTTGGAGACAGGAAATATTTTCATACGCCTCTCTATAATTTTTATTTTCAGTGCTATACGGATCTTATTTTCACTGATGCACTATATGATATCCAGTCTTGATATCATAAAGATCAGCTCTCTTGTTGTTTCTCTTTTTTTGAGTATATGATCCCTTGCTTCAATATTTCTTGTTGTAGATTTTACCCATTCTTGGTATCCTGCTTTTCCTTTCAGTCGATTCGATCTTGTTAAGGTACTTTTCAATATCTAGAAAAGGCAGTTCCACCTTACGAAAACGAATTCAGTTTTTCTTCCATGTCCTATTCGTTTTAGCGGATTCTACTGAACTTTTTTTATTTTCGATAAGAATCTGGTTTTTTATCAGCTTTATGTTTTACATCCTTGATCTGGAGGTCGGTCTTTATATTTAAAATAATATATTTCTCAAAGTGTTCTCCATAGTATATTATTATTATTAAGTATTGGTATAATTTCAAAGAGTTAATTTCTGAAGTGAAAGAAAGCTTCTGTTCAATTTTTTTATGCAGCTTCAATAAAGAGTAGCATTTTATTTCACAAATAATGAAGTATTCTGGAGATGAATATCTCAAACTAATAAAAGTTTATACTGACATTCATTATGTTCACCGCCAGATGTAGGAATGTATTAAAAATTTCAGTCTCTTTCTATTCACTACACATCCCGCTTTCGAGCATTCATTGAAAGAAATATAAATATTCATCTATCCTCATTTGGCAACCTTCATCTTCATTCAGAACATTGATCCTGAATCAGAACGTGGATCATGAATAAAGGATTACCTAGTGAAAGAATGAGTAGTTCAATTGTTTGAATGTGAAAATATGTCGAAACAAAAGCAGAAGACGATCTATGTCAGCTTTTTATTGTGGGGAAGTTTCGCCCAGACTGCGTTCATTTTTCCTTGAGATGGTCCGAAGGCATCCGAATGCTTTTACCTCGAGAATCAGAACCAAACTCCAGGTAACGAAGTTGAGGTCGCGAAATAAGCAATTCTGAAGGTAACTTTCAATTGAAAAACTCAAATGATACTTATCTAATTCCGAAAGAAGACAATATCCTATTCCGTTCGGACTTGAATCCCAATTAACTTACCCCCGAGACAGAGAGCTACGTATATTCCACACTCCACCACTGACTGACTTCATCTTCTTATTTGTTCTACGTTATTACTTGTTGGCTGGAAATTGACGTGTTCAACATTGAATCTGAGACCGCATTGCAGAAGTTCCGTTTGTCGTTGAATTAGATATTTCGGAGTTGAAGAAATCAGTTCGAGGGATTTCATATTAGTGGACCATGAAAAAATGATAACGAAATGGTCGAGCACAAGAAATGTAAAAAAGTACCTACTGACTAATCATTCCAGGCATAAGTTATAGAAAATGCTTAGAAGAGTTAATCTTTTGACTTCGAAGTTATGGGTCTATGATCATACCCTTAATCGTGTTGGCAACCCGTTCAAGATTCAAAACTCTAATGGGCTCGAGTAACACATCATTGCAAAAATTTTGCATTTCTATTCATGAATATACTGAATAATTTCTATTTCATGTCAAAAGGTAAACCTGTCGAAGAATTTCCTGGAGCATACTCAAAAAAATATGGGGCTGAACTGTTTCACGTGGCCCACCCTGTATAATAACAATAATAATATTTTTGAAACAAAAAAAACTGATGATTCTTTTTGAGTCATTATAAACTATTTTTTTCACAAGAAAAAACGCAGCTTTAGGTTATAGCTCAGCAAGGAAACCTCTTGGGAACAGACATAGTACGTTATTGGATTGCTATAAAATTTTTCTATCAATAATATTTTTTTTCAACATAATAATAATAATAATATAAGCGGGGGTCCTACAGCCTATGCCGCATCCCGCATTTCGTTCGCCATTTCTCTCTATCATTCCATTCATCTTCATCAATCGCTCTATCTCTCATACTCTTTCTAATTCCCTCTCTCCATTGGGTTGTTGGTCTTCCTCTCCTTCTTCTGCTTTGTGGTATGTACTCCAAAACCCTCCTCGGCCATCGTGTATTATCCATCCTCATAACGTGCCCATACCATATTAATTGTCTCGTTTCCACTCGTTCTGCTGTTGTAATAACTCGCCCAGTTTTCCTTCTTATCTCTTCGTTTCTAATATGTAGCATTCTGGAAATTCTACAAGATCTTCTCAAGAAGTCCATCTCCACTGTCTCTATGATCTCTTTCTCTTTTTCTGGAAGTTGCCAGCATTCACATCCGTAAGTTAAAATAGGTTCTACAACTGTCGTGAAGATTGTCATTTTTGTCTTAAGTTTCATGCTGCTTGACCACAGTAACGAGTTCAACAAGCGAATAGCCCTCCTACCTTGCTGTGTTCTATTTCTAATATCCTTCTTTGTTTTCCATCCTCCGAAATGATACTTCCCAAATATTTAAATTCCCTGCATCTTTTGAGTTTATGTATTTGTAAGTCAGGGTCTTCCTCATTTGTGTCTCCTATCCTCAAATATTCCGTTTTACTCTCATTAACACTTAACCCCCATCTTTCGTACTCCTCTTTCAGTTTTCTGAACATATAATCGACATCGCTCGCGTCACCTGCTACAATTGCCTGGTCATCCTAGCACAATTAGAAACGGAGGTAATGACGAAAGTTGAAATCGACCAAATTTAATTTTTTGATTATAACTCTAAAATAAAAGACTCTATCTCGTTGGGTTGAAAAGTTGGTTGTAGTTCATGTATCACCCATTTTGCCCACCCAGTAGTTACAACATGGTAGGGCTGAAGCATCGAAAATTTTCCAACTGTGCATCGATGAAAACAGAAGGTTATTCAGTTGTGTTAATAACGTTTTATATAACGTATAGTACTTATTTTATCAGAAAAAAGTTTCGATAAGAAGAATGTCAAGGAAGTGAGTAATTAATTTTTTTTTCCATCTCCCCAAAATCAATTCTGTAGCTTTCTGTTTTTTATGAAATCTTTTTTCTGCTTGGAACTTTGAGACACATTTTTCGTGTTATTACTCAACTATTTAGCTCATCTTCATTCAATGGAATCTGAAAGCAAAGGTGAGGCAAATTTTTCGAAGAAATATTTTTTTCTAAGAAATTTGTTTTTAATCATCTGTGAAGGGGGTACATGTCGGTGATGAGCTGTTTCAATATGATGAGTGAGTAACTCTACCTTGGATTATTATTTCTAGTTTCAGGCATCATAACATGAGATGTGTTTTCCAAAAAAAATTACTCATCACTTTTATGAAATTCATCGAATTGAAACTGCTCATTCCCAACATTGACTCATTTCACGGAATGATAAAAACATTCTTATTCAGAGAAAAATATTCCTTCTGATGAAAAATGAGCCTAACATTTGCTTCCACATTCCAGAAGTAAAGAAAAGCTACAGAGCTAAAGAATAAAACGAATAGTGGGTCTCAAAGTTTCAAGAATCATAAAACGAGATCCTTTTCACAAAACCAACAGATTCCATGAAATGAATAAATCTACGTAATCGAGTGACAGGTAGTTGAAAAAAGTTAATTACCCACCACACTTTGATGAGATTCATCATATTGCAACTGCTCATCCCCAACATTCACCCCTGTCACTTGATCAGCAATTTCGATATTTTTAATTTGACGCTGTCTAATTTTTGGATCCCAATTTCTGAAGTTCGCCCTAAGCTCATTTGGTTCTGCAAAGGTTATCTCACAGTCGATTTCCGCTTTTTTCTTATTCATAGTGTCTTCGTTTGGACTACATTATAGCTCATCTATATAATATATTACGAAATTACTACACTGTGCAAAACTTCACTCATCTTAGAATTTATTGATTTGAAACAAAACATATATTCATAATTTCCTCCAGTTTTCAAAATTAATTTTATTAGAATGAAATGAACTGATACTAAAATCATCGAAAATAAATATGTTGAGACTTTCAAGTTTCAAGCCTATAAACAAAAGTAAAAAGTTACCGAATCACCTAAGATTTATTGAAAAAAGATCTATGGGACCTCATTAAACCAGTAATATATTGAAAAATTTTAAATGAGAATCTTTCTTGAAGGTGAACTGCATGCTTCTAATTTATATTGTCATTGCCCACAATTTCAACACACACATGTTGCACCATTTCATAGACATTCTTGAATAAGAATCCACGAACCCCCCCATCCAGCCTCTCATGACCGTCCCTGACTTACAAAGTTAACAAATAGATTGACATTATTGGGTTGAATCGGGTACATTTAGAAATACTCCAACATCCCCAATGTAACTAACAGAAGTATTAGTGGAGGAAGGTCCCACACTAGTCCACTCTTCTGGTTCGTCCATTAGATTTCTCCTGTCGTAAAAAAAAAAATGTAACGAACACTAACGTAGTTGGAATTATGATCAGAGGATACGGATTTTGTATGGTGGTGCACTGGTCACCATAGACAAAGGAAGCAAAACGGTGATTCACCCCAGTTAAGGAGATATTTGAAAAAAATGATTTTGTGAAAGTTCATCTCAACAGTACGGTTGAGTTAACAGATATATAGGGAACTTAATTTAGTGTTTCCCTTGTAGTAACTAATATTTGCATGGAAATATATAAAAAATTAGATTAGATATTATTAGATATTAGCTGAAAACTATCTTGTAATTCCTGGGTGATAATCATCCTCAACTGCCTGATAGGAAACTAGATACTTAACTATTTCTTAAGGGTATGCATAAAAAATATATGTTCTGCTTTCACTTTCATGTGAGAAACTTGTTATAATTGACTATGAATTGGTCGAATGTTTCAACGGATTCCCAGTATACGTTGAAATTGTTCTTCATTTACTTCTGGACAGTAATCAAATGCCTATTGAATTTTTCTATCAACATTTGGTAGCAGGTAAGGTCGATCAAACCATAAACGAAAACGGCAAATTTGTCTTCAAAAATAAAGAAAGTGAAACAACGAACGGTAGATGAATTGAATATATAAATCATCTAAATCAATGCTATCTTCAACACAGAATATTCATCAGGCGAACTGGCTGAACTGGCATGATAAAAACAGGTTTTGTCAACGAAGAAGAGATAGAACAATTCGGCCTTATTTTTATTATTCAGAACAATAAGAAACATCATACAGTTCATCGATAAAGAACTCGATGAAATGAAATCATTTATCAGAATACGTCAAGAATAGGTAAATTATGATTTACCTGAAAACTAAACTAGGCTTGGAGAAATACCTGCCGAATAATGAAAAGTAAAACTTATAAGGGGTTAATACTTTGAATAAATACTCGCATCAAGAACCCATTTTGCGATTAAATTACAAAAATATCGAAACAAAACTTAATTCAAAAACATTCGGTTCTTTAACTGAAACATGAATTGGTCAAAGGCCACTAATTTTCTGAACACCAACCTTAATCCTGCAACTCAACTGTAACTGAAGGACCCAGGACTAATATAATTTTCAGGCGGATGTTTTATTTTTATTCCCAGCACTTCAACATTAACACCTGAAATGTACAATTCCAGACAACATCCCATTTTTCAGTCGATTCTGAATACGTTTCTCCCAATTGGGCGGAACGGCAGATAGCATAGTAGTTATCGGACTATTTCCCTACCCGCAGGAAAATTAAATTGAAACGGAATTAAAATATAAAAAAAAGTTTCCCATCGGGGATGGTCAACGTTTTTCATGGTCAACGCACTCGTGTGCAGAGGGCGGAATAAATAGGTTACGGATGAAAAGAGAATTTTTCACCCGCATCTGTGAAAAATCTACTTCGGTCCTCAGTAGTTGAATTCAATCGAGTAGACAGGCCTGCTATGTTTTCCGAATGATTTCACATCTTGATTACGTCAGAAGAGTTCTTTCTTGTTCCTAGTTTTTCGGAAGCATTCTGACTGAATCACTTGTACGTTGTTAGGAAATGAGTATTCTGTAACACTTTCGAAAACATAGATAATAAAATTTATCCGGGATATTTATTGTTCCCACTCAAGAAATTATCCTACACTCAATTGTCAGAATTCGCACCATTGAATAAAAATTTGTTGCAGGGTTGCAACTGACCTTTTGTCGTTTGGAAATGGATTCTTTCTGTTCCATGGTACTTAGTGAAATAGTTGTTTGACCATCAATTCGATCCTTGGTCTGAAGCAAGGGCTGACAGTTACATAAGGATTAAATTTCGATTCAAAACTCACAAGTTTAAACACATCTGTGGATATTGCTGTTTCAAGACATCATATTCACGTTTGTATTGAAAGGTTTAATATGTAAAGTGGAAACAATGAAGAAATTATAAAACGTTAGCAGGTTGGAATGCTCGTGATTCCTCAGGCTCGCCCACCAAGAGATTCACGCGCATCGGATTCTCCTTCTTACCTTGACGTAGAGTAAACTATTATTATTATATTAGTTACTGATGGGAAAAACGGAATGCACGTGGGGATCTATTTATGAAGAGTTTCTGTAGGAGCGAGGTGCAGACGTTTCTCCGCTAGATGGCGTTTTTCTTTTTCATATCTGGAAAGTGCCTAACAGCATTGAATATAGGTCTGCGGCTCATTTTGGTTGTCATCGACGAAGACGTTAAGCAGTACTGATGACGGGTAACAACCCAGAAACTAGTCTATTGCTACGTTGGTTCGATGGCAGCACGTTTCCTGTAGTTAACTTCATGATCTAGATTTTCACTAGTCCATATTATCAGTAAACTATTCCTTTCGTCTAGTAGATATATCAGTCACAAAATAAATTTCATAGTAAGACGCTATCTGATTGTGTCGCAGCTTTGGAACTCGAGCATTTCTTCGCCTCCCGAAAAATGCTGGTTGGCAGAACTGTTTTCTGTATCAGAAATTAGACATAAAATGAATGAATCCGTGAAAGGGGCTCAACATGAAATGATTAAGTATAACCATGAAAACTAGGTCATCAGGTTCACGTCCTTGATAATTCATTCTGAATGTGATTAACAGGTATAGGACAATTAATAAACAGACTTACTTGAACTAAGCCGACGTTTCGTTCATATATTTGAACTTTCTCAAGGCTACAAAATAATAAATACTCAGTCAATAACAACGAACAAACACACAAGGATACAAAATATTTCAAACAATTAAAGAAATCTCACCAAGTTCATCAAGTCAACAACAATTAAAGGAATTAGGTCGAAGACGTGCCCGCAGATTAACAGCAACAACGTCATGTGATGAAATTCAAGTCGAAAAATAATAATTGAGAATGATTGTCGCTCTGGTGTTTTTCACGATATAAACAAAACTTAACCTAAACTATATGGACCACAGACAAACAATATATCACCACTACACGTTTTCATAGATTATTAGGGTGGGGTAAAACGATTTCTATTCTTATTTTTGTACAGAGTTAGGATGTTTGAATAGATTTGACTGAGATTTTGAGTGTCAACTCTATAATTGACGGTGTCATTCAGTTTGATATGAACCATTTCGCCAATATTTCTCTTAAGCCAGTTGGACTCGTGATCGAGAACCTCAGAAGATGTAAAATCGAAACGATGGCCTTCCTCAAACCAGTGAGTGGCCAAAGCAGTCAACCCAGTCTTATCTCTAAATCTATCATCACAATCATATTTATGTTGTCTGATTCTATTCTTTAACTGTTGTTTAGTTTGTCCAATATAACATTTCTGACAGTCAAGGCAAGGAATCCTATAAACAATATTAGACCTATCACTGGGCGGTATGGGATCTTTCAGCCGGGAAAATAGAGAGCACGTTGTCTTTACATTATAAAAGACCAATTGTGTGTCAGGTGATGTTTGTTTGATACATCGCGCCATACTAGCGCTGAGTGATGGAACGTATGGAAATTTAATATACTTCTTACCATCGCGTATCTCAGGTGGAGAGACCTCAACAATTGATCCAATGGGCCTGAATTCGTTAATTATTTTGTTGGTCAAAGATTTTGGATAGTTATTTTTTTTCAAAATGTCCTTAATTTTCATGATGTTTTCTTGATGAAACTCCGTCAATTATAGAGTTGACACTCAAAATCTCAGTCAAATCTATTCAAACATCCTAACTCTGTACAAAAATAAGAATAGAAATCGTTATACCCACCCTAATAATCTATGAAAACGTGTAGTGGTGATATATTGTTTGTCTGTGGTCCATATAGTTTAGGTTAAGTTTTGTTTATATCGTGAAAAACACCAGAGCGACAATCATTCTCAATTATTATTTTTCGACTTGAATTTCATCACATGACGTTGTTGCTGTTAATCTGCGGGCACGTCTTCGACCTAATTCCTTTAATTGTTGTTGACTTGATGAACTTGGTGAGATTTCTTTAATTGTTTGAAATATTTTGTATCCTTGTGTGTTTGTTCGTTGTTATTGACTGAGTATTTATTATTTTGTAGCCTTGAGAAAGTTCAAATATATGAACGAAACGTCGGCTTAGTTCAAGTAAGTCTGTTTATTAATTGTCCTATACCTGTTAATCACATTCAGAATAACCATGAAAACTGAGCGGAATCGAGATGTTCTCGCACTATTTTGTTCTACAAGATATGGTAGAATGAACGGATTTGTCACAGAATTAGAGAATATAATAGAGGTGCATTCAGTGACTGTAACCCCAAGCTTTTTGTTGCCAGTGTTTTTGTTTCCACGCATAAAACAATCTTTTGTCTCACTGCAGGCCTTTTTTGTGAAATCCAAAATTGTGACTATTTATGCCGAAGCGATTATAAAATAAGTACTGGAGGTAACTAAAAATAAATCAGATTATGATAATTGTATACAATGAATACATTGTTAAATATTAGACAGTCATTCATATAATGTAAGAATTAAACATTAAAAGATTACAATAACTTGGCTAAGTTCTGAGATAGAAATACCTACTGAAGGAATAAGGCACTATAATAATATATTCATTGAATGACGCTACCTAGAATATAAGATGAAGGAATACTTCCTACAAAATACACCAAATGGTTTATCGGATTTTAATATTATTAATAATAAGGGGATATAGATTAACTTCAGGAGATGTCCTCACTGACCATAATCAGGCATGTCATTTCATCGAAAAGAACTCCTGAAGAGTTTAATGAACGACGACAGCCCAAATGCTCGAGAAAACAAGTGATATTGCTGGCGAAAATATTCTAAAAATAAAAACAGGTATATCTCAGTCTTTTTTCAATTGACAGGGTGTTTTTGAACGAGACTTTTTCTGGGAAAGAAGATATAGTCTATTTCTTCATGAGATACCACGAATCTTCTAGAGATATTCACACTAATAAGTTGCGCATCGAAATCTCTGCAAACGAACATAAAGCTTTCACTTTAGTTATTATGTATACTCCATTCACTTTTATAAAATCACATGGGAGGTCATGGTATAGTTTTCAGGAGTTGGTTACATATTGTTCGAAATCGAAATATTGCAAATAACTAGAAAAGAAATCCTTTCTGTCAATTCATGTAAACGTTAATTATTTTCGTCCATCACATCTTTTACAATTCATTCATTTTTCGAATAAATTCGCATTCTGAGAAATACGTAATTGCTAAGAATGTAGAAAGTGCAACATAGTGTTGACTTGGAATATAAAAATATTTCGACAAGTGTCATAACCTCCATTTTCGTTCGATACAGAGTGGAATGTGTAAAATTTCCAAGGCCATTTGTGAATGGAGTATAAGTAAGGAGAATTCATTAAATCGAAAGACATATTTCCAGCGTATCCTGACTATAAGATTTCAAACTGACATTATTCAACGATAAAGCTCAACTTTAATATCATGATTTCCTTTTCCGATCAAGAATTCCAGAAGTAATTCCCAAGAAAATTATTTCAGAAGCTATCAGAGCGAATATCTGCAGCGTTCATTTCTTCAAGAATACAATGGTCCTCAAGTTAATTTACTGTGCAAACTATTTACTTACTTGATTCTGAACGTCTGGAGGCGGTCCAGGGTTTCCGATCAAATAAAGATATATTGAGAATGAAAACTCCGAAACACAATTATCAGAAATGTAGTAGCCGCGCTTTCTATACCAGTATTAAAGAGAGATGACAGAATTGGAGAGAAATGTTAGTATATAACAAAAAATGAAAGAAAAGTCTCAATTCCAGTATAATTGGACTTTTTAATTATTGTGTTGAAATATTTCGACCTATGGATCTTCAGAATACAAGCAAAATTCAAATATAAAATTATAACTTCATTTGAGAGCATGCCATTATTCAGCTATGGAGTCAATATTATGATCTACATACCTCGAAACAAAGTTTGATATGTCAAATCAAAGTCCGAGTTAAACTTTGTATTAGGATCGTGAAAACGGCTATAGGTTAAAACATGTCAACACAATCAATTAAAAAGTCCAATTAAGACTATTCCGTGATTTTCATATCAACTCCAGTAGGATGAACTTCAGAGAATTTTTAGTTGATATACGATAGCCTTAACATAAAGGATTCAGATGATTGCCTCAACTCCATCCTGGAAATGTAAATTTAGTGTATGCTCAAGAGAAAATAATGCTTCTTTCTATTCTCGCCATGAAACAAATTTGAGGAGGACTACTCATTATTCTTACATTTTAATGAACATTAGAAATGTTCTAGGTTAACAATTCTGAAATAAAATAACTATTTTGTTGAGATTTTCAGGTTTTGTTCCTGATCAGAAAGGCTAAGTTAGAAGATGAGCCGAATCAACCGAACGGTTAAGTAGAAGCCTTCATAAATATTTCTTCCCAACAATTCGAAAAAAAATGATTGGATCAAACAGGTTGGTTAGTTGACTGAAAATCTTCTGATAAGAATCGTAAAATGAGAAGAATAAAGGAATTTTACAACAGCTTCGGTACCTTATCTATTTATTATTCCCATACAATGAAACATACGTGTCTACCAAAAAGGCGTGCATAAACTTAACGATATATGAATTCTACCCGACAAATTTTTTATCACCATGAAACGGATTTATCATCTTGAATAGAGTGCTGTAAAACTCATCGGAAAGAATCGTGTAGATAAATAATTGCAAAATTCCACAATCGATTTCATGTCAAAAGGTGAGATGAATCTCTCGTATAATTTTCGTTTCTTTTGAGCAGCCGCTATTGAGAAACAGTCCCACTAAACACGACGTCTCAAAAGAATCCCCCAATATTTTTCTCCAAAACCAAGAAGCTGACAGCTCATTAAACTAAGCACACATTTCATTTAAATCAAAATTTTTCATGCCCTTTCCCTGAGATTGCAATGGGTTGAAAAAGTTACCTCTAGAGTCAAGTCAGCCAAAAATTATATTTCTTATGTGTTTCATATTTAAGAAATAAGTTTAGATAGATTGATGCATTCCGAACAGATAACAGCCTAAACATATAATAGCCTAAAATTTTTTCCGAACTCAACTAGTTCGTGGATGTCATAGTATAATTTTTGGTCTGGGTGGATATTGTTTAAAAATTGAGAAGGTTAAGGTTGAATACGTACATAAACAAATAGAATTTCTTTTAATTCAGATTTGTGAACAAATAGAAATTGACATTGCTCATCTTCACACACAACGTTTCTCACTGGCCGATGTTAACCATAATGTTAGAAATTCAAGAAATATTTTTGAAAGAATAATATCATCCTTAACATTACCATCAAATTAATTCAATATTTCGTTCCCAAACTCTCCACCCTTATTCCATCAACATTAACATTAAAGTGAACAGTCAACAGTATCATAGTATCTCCATTATGTAAGCGTCGACATCGTTGCACAACATTGATATTACCCTGACCAATAACATGATTGTGAAAGAGCACTAATGCCCAAAGTTTTCTGAACTGATTAGATAAATGACATTCTGCCAAAAATTTGAATCCATTGTATTAAATTAACGTGTATTAAATTTAACGTGTGAGGTCGTATGGTGACGTTATTATGAAATGTCACAATTTGATTTCATTCAAAGTCAAGTCTTGAAGTGTACAAGTATTCCAAATTGCCTGATTTTGGCTGTTTCTGGTACTAGACTAGATAGGTAAAAACGTTGAAGAGAGTTCTGGGCTCAATTTCCGTGAAAACACCTGTAATGAAAACCGTTTCGCGATATCTTCATATGTTTTGAAGATATAACAAAATTTTGATATGTTTTCGATTTCGAGGATGTGCCATAACTTTTTCATCTTCGAAAATATCTGAAAAAGATAATAAGTTTCAATAAGCACTTTTACACTGGGTATAAGATATTATTTTGAATTTTTTTATCTTTAATTTTTTTTATGTTATAAGATGAAAAATAATGAGTTCGTATTAAAAATAAAAAAGTGGTTGTTCCCACGAGAAAAAAAAATTGAATATAGTTTCTTATTTCCGGCGAAAAAGCTCTTCTAGAAAGTGTTAGACGTTTTCAGATATTTTCGTGAATGAAAAAGTTCTTGCACATTCTCGAAATCGATGATATATAAAAATAAAAAAAAAATATATCGTGAAACGGTTTTCACTCATGGTGTTTTCACGAAAATCGAGCCCATAACACCTTTCGAAGTTTTTACAAATCTAGTCCAGAAGTACCTAAAACAGTCAAAATCAAGCAATTTGGGATACCCTGTACATACATGGATTAATGACTGACTTGAAATTAACTCTGAACAAACGCATAAATGCTTTTGATATCACGTCGGTGCTTTTCTTGATTTTTTCCATAAGAAACTTTTGAGAGCAGAAAGTTTCGATATCAGTGCCAGCAATAATTTATTAATGTTACGACGAGTTTGCGGTTGTATCTTGAAGTCTTCTAGCATTTCAGAGTTGAGAACGATGTAAAAAAACTTTTAAGGCAATGCCAAACGAGAAAGTGGAAATTTCTCAAACGAAGGAAAGCTATCAAGAGAATCTATCTCACGCCCCAGGGAGCTACGGTCTTTTCTCGCCTTCAGTTCTTCCAATTTATGTGCGAAAATATTTGACAGAATGAAAACATAACGTTTTGTTAGGGACGTTATGGTCCATTTACCTTCTTCGGAAAAATATGGTTCCAAAATCATGAATACTAAAATCGGAAACCAACTATATGATATGATTAGTGTGTATAAAGAAATTTCCCTAAATTCAACTTGAGTTGATTTGTATTAGGATATCGAGAATTTTGTTTATTCAATACTACAGAGAGAACAAAGCTGTTTTCAGCACCTACAAAAAAAGAAGGGGTTATATGTATCCGGTTCTAAATTTTTCAAAATATTCGTTTTTCTGGATTACATTTCCAGAAAAATCAACAATCCAACCGTTTAGAAGTGTGATGATGAGGAATTTTTTTGTGTTCATTTGTCTTCATAGAACTCTAGAACCAAATGTCCGATCCTTTTCTGACCCCCTTATCATGTTTTCTAATTCTGCCTCTGGCGACGAAGCATTATTCCTATTTCTCACGGAACATGCAAACATGAAAAAACCTTGAAGATATCTATTTCTCAGCAGAGATCCATTCTGACTTTTTTCGTAATTTCATGTTATTAGAATTGTATGACGAGAATTCGAAAATTTGACATTGAAGCAATTTGAAATTTCATAAGAAATCTATTTTGATCATGGAATATGGGGCTTCCCATTTGAAAAAGAATGTTGGTGTCACTTTTTGTCCCGCGAATATCAAAAAATTCACTGGAAGTCATTTCTCTAGTCAAATCTCAACACTAAAATTCCAACGTGCATTTCGATTCCTTCCCACCAATATTCCAACTAATAGTAGGAGGGAAATATATCAGTTATAAGTTCAGAGTTAAGAGGTTTCCCACTGAAAGCCGAATAACTCTTCTTATGTCCTCCTTTCCCGCCTTGTATTGGTGAACTTCTGTTTCGTTGTAAAGGAAGGACTATAATTTCCAAGCATATATCGAATCGTTCCTAACTTGCGCTAAAATAACTTCTCAGGACACGAAGACCATCGGTTTTCTAATGAAAGACCTCAATGAAAACAAACCAAGAAAAATACGTGTTGATAGACTCTATTCAAGTCACTCCACCGTTTCCTGGGAGCAATAATCGGTCAGTCGATAAACTGTGAAAATGAAAGTCCTCCGTCCATTAGGCAGAGTAAAAGAAAATCGTCCGCCTAAGCTTCCAACTTCAGCTCTAATCGGATCGTTACTGAAAGCCCTCGTCCCAACCCCAAAAACCCGGATTTCAGTTGATTACAAATCTGTGGAAATAATGAAATGATTCCTGTTTAATTCACTAAGATGATGCCCTTTCCGTTGAAAACGAGGTCAATTCTCATTTTAGGTAATCTCAACAAAGTCCCTCTCTACTTTTGAACATACCTTCCCATTTCGTCGTGGGAGGTGTTTCTGAAATAAACACTTGAAATAAGTATTTTAACTACCTATTATGCTCATCACTTCTGCCCTATTGCAAAGGCTGTTTTCTGTGTTTCAACTGTCATGATAACTTCAACATAATTTATTTCACTATCGGTTAATTATGTCAGGCATTTTTGGAAATGCAACTTGAGCTCACTGGTTTTGAAAAGATAATGCTTGTTTGTTTGAGGACAACAATATTTTAACAAGAGTGCTAGAGAAGAAAAATTCAATCGATTATAATATGTATTTTTTATGGGCACTCAGAATTCAGTACTAAGAATTGCATAAAGGCATCCTTAACCCGAAAATTCTATATGAATTGTTGTTTTTCAAATGACACACCCTGTATTTTATTTTCCTAATTCTTCTCTTTTTTCTGGCAGTTTTCTAAAAATATAGACATTTTCTTGTTTATCTAAGGCAGCTATGGAATGACACACGAGAACGATGCGATTTTTAATATCAAAGGAACCATGGATAATGAAACACCTGATATTCATATTATTTATTTATTAACTGAAAGTGAAATTAGGTATTCGAATGATCCCCATTTACTTCTTGACACAGTCGATATCTTTTTTTTTAAAGTTTTTTTCTTACCACTGTTTGTTGTTAAAGATATTTATTTATCATTTTCTGCTCTTTCAATAGAATCACTTTCAGATTCCAAACTGAAACAAAGATAAAAAAAATCTGAAATTGTGAACGAATAAATTGAAATTATCCGATTATTTCTGCATCTGTTTTAAATTTCGACAAGTTATGTATCATAGATATATCCATTATCATTTCATTGTATCTACAATTTGGAATGAACCCACAGGATTCGACAGAGTTTCAGGTTATACGTTTCTATTCCTGTAACAATGTAGCACCGAATAAATTGAAAACAATCAAGCCTAAATTATGCCCCAATCTCTGCGTTGCCTCTGTCCCAAGATGTCTCTCTATATAGCTTAGGTCCTCGACAACAACAATTGTTCGCATAATTTCGGGATTATTATGTCATATTCAGCGACCGTCGGTGTCGTATAACGCCATTCCTGGGAGAATACCTCAATCTACCAGCTGAACCGGGGATGAATTGCTAACACACCGGGTGGTATCTGATCAGGGGACAGGCAGTGACGTTCTCTGAGATGATCGATGGGAAGAGATTGGAAGATAGTGTTGTGACTGACGATTACCTCATTACCTTGCTGAGAGTACACGTGAACAGGGTGATGCTCGGGGATAATTGCATACTCTTATGGTCCACGTCAGTCTCACTTTCCCCCTCGTTTCACGTTCGAAATGGAGTAAGGCGTCACTTTGAATAACTACTGCTTGTTTACGCGAACATCTTCATAATACTCCTCCCATAGACAGGATCATTATTTTCGCATTTATGAGTGGGTTCTTGTGATTGTATTGGGTACCTATATCAGGTTTCACTATAATGTCAGAAAACTCGATTCATCGTATATCAATAATTATCTCATATACAGGGTGTTAAAATACCATACCGAACTAGTTAAGAATCAATCTGTTAACTGAACCTTTGAAATGAAAACATTTATAAATATTTCAGTTTCGCATAGATTTTTAAAAATTTTAATATACCAAAGTCATTTTTTTTTCGACCACCAACGATATTTACAAATCCTATTTTAAATTGTTCCAGAAAGTTTCGAGTCATAGAAAACAGCTCAGGGATTTGGTTTCAACATAGTGAATAGTGATTTAAGATCTCAATTATTTCTTTCGGAGTTTTCGAAGCTGAAAATTAATGGCTGAGACAAAAAATTTTCAAATTAAAATTTTCTCTAAGAAAATATTTTTCATTTTAAAAGTTTATGAATATTTAAAAAATTATGGAATAATTTAAAAAAGGGATTGTTTGTTCCAACCTCCTGTAAGTATCGTAGGAAGTTGAAGAAATAGTGGTACTTATACCACTTAATATGGTATATGGAAATTTTCGAAAATCTCGGTGTGTAAGTATTTTCGTTCTGTATAAAAAATTAAATCTGCGAAACCAGTCCATCCATCCTTTCAGAGTTAGTACCTCAGAAAGTGATGGGAATTCGACAAAGTTTTAAACAACAAACAAAGTTCTATTTTTGGCATAGAAATCACCTCATGAAATCTTCTGATCTTGTTTTTTAATCGCTGTATTTTATACAGGAGTCTCATTTACCACAGCCTGATGTGTAATAGATTATCAGAATCACTAGATGTAGTTTATTTAACAAAATAGTTTCCTTTCTTGATTATCCAAGTCCAAGTAGGAAAACACCGTCAATAATTATTGAAGCTTTGGTGGAAAATACCTCAAGCTGCCAATTATCACACTCTGACATAAGAAAGGACCAACTGGAAAACTATCGACCAATCGACATGTGCAAAAATCTTGAGAAAATTTTATCTAACAAATTGCTCTCCTTCTTCAGAAAATTTGAAGTATTCATCAATCACCAACATTGATCACGAGAAACAGGAGCACAGAGACTACAATCTTCTAGTAAACAAGTGAACTTGTCGAGGGTGTGAACAGTGGATTAATTCCTCTAGGACTTTTCTCGGACCTGTCGAAGGCTTTTGATTATGTCGACACTGCTAAAGAAGCTGGAACACTATGGAATTAGCGACCTCAGGAGCTATCTTGTAGGACGTAGACAAAAAGTAGTGATCTCAACTCAAGGAGAATATTTTATGTCAAGTGAGGGATTGATTGAGCTTGAATCCGTATAGGGAAATACACTGGGCTTTTTCTCGTTTACATCAATAATCTACCATCTGATCTTGAGGAAAAACAACATCTTCGTGATGTGGTAACTGAAACGACTATATATGCGGACGATACCAATATTATTGCACTGGACATGAATAAATGTTGAAGAAACATTCAGGAAAGCTGAGATGATAATGGTGTGTGTCAGAAATTGGTTTAATAGAAATAACCTCCATTTAAATGTCAACAGGACGGACGAGCTGTTTTTGAAAGAGTCTTCCTAGCTGGATATTCAGTTGGATTTTAATCTAAAATTGCATATCCACATCAGAAGTCTCTCCCAAAAACTGAGAGAAGAATTTCAATATACTGGGACAATATGTAGACAGGAGATAGGAATACATTGATGATTTTGTATTTTTCTAACATTCAATCTGTGATTTCCTATGGTATTGTAACTTAAGGAGATAGTAACCACTTGTATGAGGTTTTTACAGTCCAAAGTGTCATCAACAAACTGAAATACCGCAAAACTTGCAGGGGAGTGTTCAAGAAATGAAAAGTGTTCAGTGTTACCGGTCTCTATATAGGTACATAGATGTTTGATATTTATAAGAAAATATCCCAGATATTTTGCAGAACATTTAAATGTAAATAACAGAAGACATGAAAGTACTTCACTTATTTCCAAAGCCTTCTCTCAGTCTGGCTCAGAACAATGGCAATTATATGTGAACGAAATTATATATTTTACTTCCTGAAAGTCTGAGAATAATCAAAGAACTCAACGCCTATGAGAGGATAGTATACCAGTTCCTAGTTAACATCGAACCTCTTTCATATAAAAAATTCCTCATTACTTGCAGGAACTTCAAACAATGCAAATTGTTTTTTTTTTAGGTGTTTGGCCTGTAAAAGAAATAACAATAGGGTTGGTTCTCATATCTGTCAATTTCCACTTTTTTCTGAGTTGTAGTTCGAAATTTCTTTATTTAGTTTTTTTCTACTTACTTGTGTTGTTATTTGGCATGGCCACGTCAATAAATATTACTTTTTTAATCTTTAAGTTAAACGATGAGGTTTGTCTATATTATAAATGCATCAAAGAAATCGACATGAAAAGTTTTTTACCAATTTTTCGTGCAGGGGGTCATCATTCCAATTTAAATCAACATCGGAACTAGGAATCCTGGAAATTTTAGCTCAACTTCCATTCCCTATGGCTCAACCCAAAATCGAGTGTTATTCAGCAGAATTGGTCGAGTGCTCAATTGAGTGCGAATTTGAATAGGCAGTGAATGTGTCCCTGAAGACCACAAATGGCCAGAGAAGAACAACAACCGTTATGATCAACACAAACTTTCCGTTCACCTAACTTCAACGTCCTCTTGACATTTCCGGGTCTGAAATCCTCGTACCCTTCGATAACTTCTGTCAGTGCATTCATTTTGCAAGTATGGTAAACTCCAATTATTCTGAACTTCCTACCAATAACTTTTTCTCCTAGAGAGGTCATTGAAATTGTGACATGTGACCCAGGTGAAGTAATATTGCGAAGTTAGAAGGTACGCACAACGACGATAATTTATAAATTATTTTTCATAACATATGACTGACATGGCTGAGATCATCCAATTCAGAGTAGACCTTATTTGAAAAGAAATTTGGTTACAATCTTTTTCATTGCAGTAATGACAAATATTATTCGTTGTTGCCACCGTTGAAATTCATCGACAGATAGCCAATGAAAATCATGAGCCAAAATCAAAGAAAAATATTATCACAATAGTATCTTCTTCTCCTAGTGCCTTTCTCTTTCGAATGTTGGCAAACATATCAACAAATTGTATTTTTCCACTGTGATGGATATCGCAGTGATGTGATATCACATTTCGATATCGAAAATTCATAGTTATTTCCCAATAATCCTATGAGATTTATCCATAGAAAATCTTCCAGCTGTCGTCAAGCTTAGCAATTTAAATTTAATTTGATTTGGAAAACTAATGAATACTTTTCCAGACCATATTCACTATTTTCTGTGATGGTCTCATAGAAATTTGCAGATACTTTTTGTAACTAGAAATAAATATTATATTATCAATATTCAAATCTGAAATAATCGATATAGAAATCAATAGGAAATTTCATGAAGAGATATTGCCTTTTATAGGGTTAATTCCAAATATTTCTGATTCCAAATTTCATTGAATACCGAATTACAATATTTACGGTTAGACTCCAAACAGTGTTCTGAAAGATCCGGATCACTTTTTTTCGGATTGCAAATGCAAATATTCAACATATATCCCACACATAATCAACCTTTGACTTTCCAACGGCCTGTGAGCAAAGCTGCTGATGGCAGATATTCAGATCCTGAAACAAGCCGAGTTGGAAGACTCCTCTTGTTCAAGAATACTTTCCGTTGATGAATCTGATGAACCTTGGAGCAATTCCCTGATTCAGAGACTCAGGAACTTATTCCAATTAGAAAATTTTCCGACCTTCAACTGATCTTGGCATCTTCATTAACCAGGAAACTTGATAAATTAGGAGAAATTTAGAAAGTAGTTTAGAATGGCATAATTCTGATTTCGTATCTCACAGTCCTCATTCATAATAAAGTACGAGATGAATATTTGTTAATTTCTTCATATTCTCGCAGTTAATGTGCATGAATTATTCAGGGAATTCGGTTTTATGAAAATGACATGAAATGTTGTGTTGGGAATAGGATGAAATGTTTCTGGGATCACGTTTTTGAACACATCCTGAATCCCTTTCAAATATCAATGCCTTCTAGACTTCTGTACATCAAGTAAAAATTATTATCATCTATGTACATTTTATTCTTGCTTCAAGATGGCATTCCAAAATGGATATGATAAACGCAGTTAACTTCCGACTGATTTAACTGATGTTGAAACCCGTTGAAAATTGCACATACGGCAAAAACAGAGAACAGGGAAACGAAGATCCGAGTCTTCAGTTCCTGAATACGAGCGATGAATTTTTCATGGCATTAACGGGTCATGACAAAATTGAAGGAATATATAAAATGGTTTATTCTCTTCGAAACGGTATATGCATTACAATAATGATCTACATCAGGCTCTTTCACCTAATCAAATTTTATCAATCTCTGGGCTTTGTTCAGTGATACGGCTTGAAGTGATCTCTAAACCGAGCAAAAAACTTCTAATTCACTGCGAAAATTACTCGGGTGGTGGAATATAGGCAAATAGAATCTACTGTATAAAAAAAAGTGTCTTCAGCAATTTGGAAACTCAGAGTGACGTGAGCAAACCAAGCTAGTGCGGAAATTTTCTTTCAATGCATACCTAACCTTTTGTGTTTGCAAAAAATCTTATGAGTAATTAATATAAAAGTAACTTTTCCAAACAGAAATGAGCCTTCATAAAGGACGAACGGTGGGTGAAGATTTGTATGCAGAAGATTAGGAGGAATGAAAAGTAGTAAACCTGCCCAATAGCGTTTCAATTATTAATCAATCATGGATGAAACTCAAGGTTTCGTTTTTACCGAAAATCATAGGTAAGAGCGGTTTCAACATTTCCATTCATTTTTCTAATCAATTTCTGTTCTGATCGGTAATTTGTCATTCGATATACATTGATTTTTAATTACTCATGCGAAAAATTTTGTTCACAGGAAATTTTAATTTTCAAGTTTCATCAGTGACAAAAAAAGAAAATCCATTCTTTTTTTTTCTGAGCACTTTGAATACCCCGCCTTCACCTTGGTTAAATGGATAATTTTTAATCTTTGGAGAAAAAAGGATCTATCGTGTTTTCTCAGGTTACTTCGAGTACTTCGAAATTGGTCATTCATTCACTATATCCAAAATCATCCCAAATCATCGAAATATATTTTTTCTACAAGCGTACGCTCTGAACCCTTTTTCCGCACGTATTTCAATTCGTAAAGAGTCACATTTCCAAACAGTGCGTGAAAAACCCCAGGTGTTCCATTACCTCACACTTTCTGTGCGGGGAAAAACCTCCGCTATTCCATTACCGCACACTTTCTGTGCGGAAAAGGAATAGCAGGAGTTTTTTCTCTCACACTTTTATTAAATAATAAACTGAACTATGATATGTCTCTATGCACCGAACGTCAACGATGACAGTACCATGTTAACGACATGTAGAATTAAGCTCGACATTCATATGTGCATTAGGAATTATTATGAGTAATGGAATTTGATCTGAGTGTTGAATTTAAATCTGATTGTAGAAAAAATATTGTTCCTAACTTGTGCGGAAAGTGCTTTTCCCTCACCCAACTGCTTGTCTGCGGGAAAATATCTCTTCCCATATTTGTTCGAAAAATAACTATTTTCTAAAACCATGAGTAATTACCTACTTTCCCGCACTGTTTTTGGTTCTAAAAGTGTCACTTTTCCGCACTAGTGCAAAATAGTACTCACTTATATTTTCAGTTGAATTTTTCAAATTATGCGGTTTCATCGATGTTATAACAATTTATTCACGTAATTATTCATTTGAAAAAAATCATATTTTCAAAGAGAACTTGATATTCCTAATAATTCATTAATTTCTGTGTATACTTCTATGTTATGGTCTATAATTTTCGATAGAAACCGGTTAATCAATATGTCAGAAAAAATAATTTCAAAAGTTGTATTCATTGAATTATTTTTCAATTTATATAAGGTTGTACAAAAAATATTTTTCCTATCTTGTACAGAAAGTATCTTTTCCGTAACTACTCGATTGCTTGCCCGAACGACGCGGAGAGGAGTTTGGGCAACAGCAATGTCGAACGTGAAAGTGCAACTTTCCGCTCTCCCAACAGCAGGCTTTTTCTGTTTGATTTCCTGAAGAATTCTTCTATTTCACTCGGTTTCACTACAGTGTAAGTGTCAGTGGATCCTGGATTCGAACCATTTGACCTATGGATAGAGGCTCAAGCCTCCTGTTTCTTCGATTATATACATTTATTTTATAATCCATGTTTTTGGATCCCTTCAATTCGCGAAAATCGGCTTTTTCTTGCCATTTTATGGCAAAAAATTTTAAATTTGTTGGAAGTAATGCCCTTATCGGGTGGCCATACAATATTTGATCTGGAGATAGACCATCTTCTCGGAGAGTGTTTCTTATTTCGAGTAAACCGGCCTAGAACTTTTTTTCATTCAAATGTCCGCATTCGAAACACTTTATCAATAAATGTTTCGTTGCTTTTACATTAGTTTCTGCTTGTCCGTTGCTTTGGGATGATATGGAGTTGATGTCAAATGGAAAACATTCCATCTATGATTCGAGTTCACTCTTGGTGCAATTACTTCGATAATTTTCAGAATAGGATCTTGTAAATGTGAGGATATGGTTATGGGGTCTGTATCATCGGCTGAAGATATTTGCTGTACAATAAATGATCTCATATGCTCATTTGTATCTTCTGCTGATAAATCCTCAATATCTGGTTTTAAGATAGGTAGAGTGAAAGAGCATCAGCTATGAAATGACATTTCCCTCTCATCCATTTAGTTGTAAAGCTATATCCAATTGGTTTTTTTTTCAACCGTTTGAGTCTTGGATTTTCTATAGAATCTATGGTTGAATTATTCAAAATTGATATCAAAGGTTTATGATCAGTTACAACTTTGAAATTTTCTACTCCTTTCAAATAAATATTATACCTTTGAATGGACCAACAACCTATAGCTAATAATTCAATTTTTATCATTGCATATCTGAATTCAGTCTCTGAAAAGTATCTTGAACCACATTGTACAAATTTTCATGTATTGTTCCCATGTTTTTGCATGGGAATATATCCTAAACCATTCAGACGAGATGCATCTGTATGAAGGGCAGAGAGCAATTTTGATCAAATTGTGCAAGTACTAGCGGTTCAGTTAATGTATCCCAGAAATTTTCTGAATGCTAAGGTATGATCATTGTTCCATATGAAACTGCTCTTTTTTTTTCAAAAAACTCCTCAGAGCACTTAGTGTGGGTGTGAATGGGCTCAATTGATTCACTAGTCCAAGAAACGATCTGAGATCTGAAATCTTTTCGGGTTTTGTAAAATTTTTGATTGATGAAATTTCTTTGGGTACGCTTTTATTCCATTCCTATTCAAAATGATACCCACATATAGATTTTTTTTGCAAACATAAATTTTTCTTTACTTAAAGTTATTCCTGTCTTTCTACATTGTTCTAATACTTCAGCAACTTTCAATAGACGTGATGTGAATTTGTCTCAATCTACTACTACTCTCGATATTTTGAGGCCAGCTTATGCTTCATCTCCACGTCTACAGAATTTGTCACCAGAACTCATTAACCCCATCGGAGCTCTCAAGAATTGGAATCTACCCCATGGTGTTAAAAATGTCGTGAGTTTCTGACTTTCTTCATCTAAAGGTAATTGCCAATATCCAGATTTTGCATCTGAAGTGAAGGAAAATTTGCAATTATTTGGTATGTAAGAAACAGCTGCCCACGGTGATTTGAAACAGTAAATTGGTCTGTTTATTAATTTATTAAATTTTGTATAATCCACACAAATTCTTATTATTCCACTGGGCTTGTGAACAATTAACAATGGACCCACAAAATGTGTAGAAGAATCTTCACTCGGTTTAATAATAGGGATTTTTCCTCGAGCTAACTACAACAGTGTAGTTAGTCAACTTCATGACGTCATGGTTATCTTCGTGCCCTGTGTGGTAAGTTATGGCGGATGAGTGCAAAGGAAAGTGTCAGTCCCTCTCTCTCCGTTTTCAAGTAACTACACAACAAACCAGATTGATCTATTGGTTTACTGGCGTAGTTAACTGTGACGTCATGGTTCTAACTACACCGCGAAGAAATTCGTGTAGTTAACTATGGTATGCTTTGGTTTGGTGTGGTAAGCTCGAGGAAAAATCCCTAATATCCTTTTGTATCATAGAATCAAGTTCAAGCAAACAAGCAATAGTTGATGGACATTTTTCCTCTTCTCATAAACGATGGATTAAATTACAATAAAAAAAGTAGGAACTTAGAGTTAAACTTTCGATAAAACGGTCTGGAGGAAGTTATTCAATTGTCGCTTGTGTCTGTTTAATTTGGCTCAAAATGACGTTGAGTATAATCCTATGAATGTGCAGAATTCAGAACATCGGGAATATTCTTGCTGACGATTTCGATATCCACGACCTATTTGTATTATTCGCAGGTCCCTTTCCACAAACACTGATTGGGGCATTTAATTCACTCGCTCGCCTGTGATCTCAAACGATATTCCAAAAGCCCTAGGTTGGGATGATTTGCGAATAATTTGATCGAAAACGACTGACAACTAGCAAGTGGGGATCCAATCGTGCTTCGTTAGCTGTCTCGGATGTTAGACTTATCAATTCAGTTCAGAGGAAACATATTGCTCCCACAGTTCCCTAAGTCATTATCGATGCTGTAATCATTGCGTCAGTTGGGTGAGATATTCAAATTATGGGGTTGGTACATTGAAGAATAAGGTACAATAGGTTTCATGCTGTTGTCTCAACATTAACCATATGTGCGAAAACTGCTGATATCAAATGAAGTCCAGAATTATTATTATTATTATTAGAACAACAACAGGAATATTTGGAGAATGATTCAATTATTAAGTTATGATGCCACAGCTGAAACCTTAACACAATATACCTATCACATTAAAACCACCGAATGAAATCGAGTTGGAAATTCACTTATCGGTCTTGTTTTTGTTATATAAAATTCATCCTTGTAATATCACTCTATACCTACTATGCCAGGCCAGGCCTCCTTATATCACTCCATACTTGGTGAGCAACAAATGTTTTTTGAGTAGCGGCATGGATTGCTTGATACCTCATTCTGATGGTATTTGAATTATTCATTCAACGCTTCTATGTTTTTCGCAAATTAGTTGAGGCTTCATTAGATAACAAGCATTTTGAATCTTACAAGATGCTCCTGCATTTTAATTAACTTTCATAGTGAATGTTAAAAAAGTTCTCTATTTATATCCTGGCAAATATTCATTAATTTTATTCATTTATTCATTGACTTATCTCAATAAAAATATTTCTATAAAATGAAATGCAGACATCAAAAGACAAACTACACGTCTAACGCTATAAAACTGACAAAACTAATAACAATTTATTTATTTCAGATGATCATCAACAGAAAAACCAATTGAAACTGAGTCAACATATACCATCAAATTTCTTAAGTCTTTTTTCCAGAAATAAAAACGAGAATCTTCAATCGTGAATGAATAGGGTGAAGAAATAGGGTGGGGGATGAGCGCGCTCGCTATGTGTCATTTTAATGCCTGCGAAAGAAGTCAATCCAGAAGAAATCTTAAACTATGGATAAAATTGAACACATTGCGTCCAGTTCGGGTCACCTCATCACATGAGAAAATTTGTACTGGAAGATACCCGTTTGAGGAAAAAACAGTTATCTGCATTAGTTGGAGTATCAGATATCATTTTGCGACCCCTCAAGGGTATGACAAAAGTCAGTACAAGATGGGTACCGAGAATGCTCACGGCGCTTCAGAAACAGCAGCGCTTTGATTTTTATTTTTTTACCGATTTAAGAAAAGACTTGAGGGGAAAAAATTTCCGTCGACAATGAGGTAAAGCAGGCAGTTTTCGTTCATTTTGAGGTGAAAGTTAAAAAATATTTTTATGATATTCAGAAAGAAATAATTCATTCAGCTCAAGAATTATGATAGTTAAAAGGAAAAAATAGATTCAGTTTTTTTTTAAACCTCCCCTCGTAGCTAAGAGTTCTCTGAGGTTATTCTTATGTTGAAGAATAGGTTCTGAAAGTGAAATCACCAATCCAGATCCTAGAAAGTGAAATGATTTGGTGCTGGTTGAAATAGATTTACATGAATATAACTCTTCAGCATTTTACCTCTATTTTGCCAGTAACATTTTGCGATAAAGGTACCTACCGACTTCGATTGTAATATAAGTTTTTGGCAACTACCAAAACGAGTTCATTTCGCAATATCATGTCGAATGTTCTTAACAAGATCGTTTTGGTTCCATCATATAACCCCGAACTGGACAGGCGGGGTAACGAAGAATACCCCGGTGGGCCCCCAGGTTTGTGGGGGCCCTTGTCTAAAACGATCCTACTCACTGCTGCTTACTAAAACATGTTAGATTCATTTATCGGTTCACGGCTGAACTAAAAAAGTGTTTCGGACGGTGCCCCCTCAGAAAAGAAAGGAAGAAGAAAAGCGGGAGAAAGTCCCATTATAAAGTGTCTTTAATGAATCACTTTCCAGAAATAGATTTCGCACTATTCTAATATAAGTATTTTTCAATAATTAATGTATAAATTTGAATATCCAAGATATAACATGAGCCTCTTGTATATTCCTGAAGATTGAAAAAGGAAAGTTTGTTATATCTTGCGCTTCTCTCAGATAAAACAATGTGTTTGTATTGGAGAATTGAAAATAAAAATCATTTTTGAATTTCTATATAATACAGTGTGTCATAAACAAAATTCATACAATTCAATCCATTTCTCTGGAAACGAATACAATAATTAATTTTTCAAACGTAAAATGTGAAAAGGTATTTTTTAAATAAAAATTAATAAAACCCAAAATACTTTCCACTATTGCTCAGGAAACCCTTGGTGCACTCTTGTTGATGAATGTGGGAGGTGATATAACATAACTGTTAATATCGACAACGATTCCATTATAAATATTTTAGGTATGAACCATTTTTTCAAAAACATGCTCTAGTGAAAGACAGTCCAATAGTTCTTATTACTTGATTATTAAGCTATTAGAGCACTGAACGGATTAAGTTTTTTTCTATTGTCCATTTTGTATGTCTGTTAGAATAACTATCTATCTCTTTTTGTTGAGCGATTTAGATGTTTTACAACATCACATTTCAAGATTTGTTGTTTTATTATAAGACCTATTTTTAATGTTGCCAGACTGATTTTTTGAGAGTGACTTTCTTTTTGTTTCCTTTTGTCTAGAGCAGGAGTTCCCAACCTTCTGTTAGTCAGGGACCATTTTTATATTATTCTTGTTAGCAGGGATCACTATGTCGGTATAATTAAAATAAATTGTTATAATCAAACTGGACTTTCAATGAGAGAATAACAAGAAAAATTCATAAAAAAATATTTTCAGTATAAACTTCGCTAATTTTGCATAATTATTGATGTGATTTTTGAGCTTGCATCTGCTTCACGAGTTCGGCTATACTACGACTGATATTGTTACTCAAAGTTACTCGCAAATTATCAGTCATTTTCAAACGATTCCTTGCCTTGTTTTCAATTACCAACAATGCAGAAAATCCTAATATCCACAAATAAGTCGTTGAAAAAATTATAAAATAGCTCAAAGCGATTTCTCGAAGTTGTGTATAAGAATTTGCTTTTTACACGAGAACGACTCGAGTGAATTTGATTAAAAAGCATCCTTGCAGTTTCTATCATTCTGAAATTCAATGAGCTCTTCCTGACTTTCTCCCTTTACTTCCCCAGCGTCTGTGCTGAAAGGGTTACGAATCAGTTTTTGATCAACTTCCGCATCTGTGGTATATTCTGGAAAGTAATGATTAAATTCATCAATCAGCATTTGCAAATGTGTCTTTATGTTTTTCCTCAAATTTGCCTTTCTAGTGTCATATTTCGGGTCTTCTACTAGTGCTTTCAATGTCGGAAATTAAGTTTTTTCTTCAATTTTACGCATCCACATCTGAAGTTTGCGAAAAAAACTCGAATCATCGTCAGAAATGAATATATCGGAGACGATTTCTAATTTTTCATCACCGGAACCTTGGAGTTGCATATTCAATTTATTTGAATGTGTGAAAACATCCACAAGATACGCCGAATTCATGTGACATGCCGCATCAGTGAACTAGTGAACTGTTTCAACAAATCATTAATATTAATTTTTTTGTCAGCCAAAATAATCTCAACCTCTGCTCTTAGTTGATATAATCTTTCCAACATATAACCTCTCGATAGCCATCGAACTTCTGTGTGAAAAAGTACGAAGTGCCTCATGGCCAGAGTTCATTTCAGTGCAAAAGTTTTTGATAAGGCGTGTTTGGAAGGCACTGCTTTTCATAACTTTTGTGGCCATTAGCTGTTTATCATTGAGGCACACAGGAAGAATCTAAGAAGCTAATGCCTGGCGATGAATGATACAGTGCATTGTTATTATCTTCGGATTTTTCTTTATATTAACGTCGCCAGCCCGCAACGTGATCTCAACATTGCCGGAGCACGAAGCACCATCAGTACAGAGGCCCACGAGTTTATCCCAGATAAATTATGCTTCTCAAAATATTCTAGTCAGTTTAGTCCGATAGCAAGCGGTATTCGTTAGTTGTGTAGAAGGGAAGTAGATGGCGTGGCGGATATCAAATGAAAAACTGTGGACCCTGGACCATATTTTGGCTTCTGCGGACCACTTTTTGGGAACTCATGGTCTAGAGTCTAGAGTGATAACTAGCCTCCGGAGACGCCCGTGACAAGCTCTCTGGGGCCCCCTACAAAATTTTTTCCGGTGGGCCCGCTGCATTATACCCAACAAACCGAGTTTTTTCGAGAGTGGGTCCTTTTGTACAGAGTTTTTGTTACGTGATGGGTACCATGAGCTTAAAATAAACCTGAAATAATCGTAATGATTCGACGGATATATCATCGTTTCATTCCATAGGGATTCAGAAATATATCCGCCGCCAGGAACTAATAACTGAAAACTGAAAAAGTTCCAATCTCGTCGAGACCCAAATAAACATTTTTTTGATGTTACACAACTCGATCGAATGCGGGACAATGCCACCGAACCGTTGACAAACATTTGGATCGATTTTGCAACAGCATATCTCACCGAATCCGAAGTATCCGAATGTTTTTCACATGTCGTTAGTGTTCGAGTGTGGACGAGGTATTATATCGTTATGAAATGCGAGGGTTTAGTTGTTTAGTGTCGTGGGGAAAGTAGTGCATTGGCGCCAAAGGCTGCGTAGCTGATCCCATTAAACGAGGCTTTAACGAACAAAAGTTGGATTTGTCGATTTAGAATATTTACTCACATTTCAGATATTCAATATTTGTTCTGATCTTCAGAGAAGACTTTGATCTCCTGATTCAACGTAGGAGCACTTTTCGAATCACTGCTAGAATTTATTCTTGCACGAGAACCCACAGATATTTTTTCAAATTTGTAGTGTTCATCATGAAAGATTAACAAAAATATTTTCTTGGACAAAATTAATCTGAATGAGACTCAACAGCTTCTACGTTCCAGAGGTCAATTCCTTCATCATCGTGGCTGAAATTAAAGGAAACAAACAGTAGCTCCCGAAAATTTCTTTACGAACCCCGTTCATAGTTCGTGAAGAACGAATATACTAACTACTGTGTAGTACGCTCTTCAAATATGCGAATTGGTGCGATTACCTTGTCTCAAAAAATATCAGTATACAGCAAATTAGTTATCGTTTGAAAAAATGATCAAGTTCGCAAGTGAATTGAAAAAAAAACTAGCAAGAATTGAGGGCTTCATTTCATTATGAGAAAATCGCTAGTTACTGACCTTCCTAATAACGGTATGCTTTCACATTGATAAACAATTATTTCTGCCTCAAAATACTGATATTCCATAAGAAGAGTGAAAATCGTTCAGAGGTAACAAGAATTAAATGACTAATTAATGTGCCTATGCCCTCAAAATCTCCAGATGTAACTCCCTTAGATTTTCACGTATGAACACAAGAAGAAACACGAGAGTGGTTTTAATCGAAAGAATAGACGCCTCATTTGTAGCAATGAGAGATGAAAAGCGTTCATCTACTGTAACGGAAGAACAGTGCACGAAAAATTCAATAGAAAACAGTAATTAGGTGTTCAATTATTGTTATAACCTTTGCTGCTCATTTTACAGAAAATCCGTATTTTGAAGTAGAAATAATTTTTTTTATCAATGTAGAAGCATACCGCTAGGAAGGTCATTAACAACCAAATTAACTAATTTTGCAAAAAAAAGGCCTCGTATGTCTGTTTGGAAAATTCAGTTGAAATAAATACTATTGATCAATTCAATAGCACAGGTTGAAGGTAATCTCGCAATGAGAACTTACCTGGGTTAAAAGGCGATATTTGAGGTATTTTGAGAAGAAAAATCATATATCCTCAGCCGTGACTTTTAGGATCCAAAGTCCCCTGATATTTTTTGGCATAGGGCGATCGCACCAATTGGCATATTTGTAGAGCGAGTAATGGTACCGAACATTTGCCTGTTTACTAATACCGTTTGTGGTTGAATAACCACCGTCGCCTAATGTAAAACAAAATGAAAATTTTAGGAAACTTTACTTTTTCTCCATCGCAATTACTATATAATATTGGTACGTGGATTCGACGTCACCCACCTCTAGTGAACGCGATGTGAAATAGGGCTGGGCGAATAGGTTGCTAGGATTTAACATAATTCTCGCAATGAAACACGAAGAAATATCGTTTAAACACAGCTCTTCAAAGATTAATAGCTCTCAAGACTTACGAACACCTGAAACTCATTTGTACATTATTCAGGGCTCTGTGAATCTAACTCTGAAAATATTTCAGCGAATGAAACACGTTAGGGGATTTTTAGCAGCTTCGGGGTAAGAAATAGGGTGTCATTTATCTTAACGTTCTGAAGTCGAACCCTATCAGGGTGGTCTGTCTCTCTTGGCAGGTTAATCGATTGTTCAATTACTAGCCGTCGGAAAAACAGGCGGCTAATGTGAAATCCTTGTTTCTGAATTGAAGATTTAATCTTTTTCTACTTTGAAGAAATTAGACCTAAGTGGTTATGCGTTCGCGTTATGATCTTCGTTCTGAGTGGCATATCTGGTGCAATTTCATGGGTTTTTTCATGCAGCTCGCTGCCACTAATGATACTCAGAGACACCATGCGTTAGACAGACCCGAAAAAAGTCCTGGTTCTTGACAAGTCACCCCATTGTGGTTTAAGTACTGAAATTTTCCGTTTCAAATTTAGTTTCAATCCCTTTTTCAATGACAAGTTATTCCTTGAATTATGAACAGATGAATAGAGAATTTTGAAGAAGTGTCCATCAAAACCGCGGAACAAATTATTACGATAAGATCTGTGCTCTTGTCCTCACACATATCGATATTATTTACAACAATTTTTCACGAATACAAAAGCAAACAAGAAGAAAAGTGACTCAAATTGAAAGAACACTAAACTTCCCTAAAAAATGCCAACTATACATATAAGGACATATGACCGATGTATCTATAGTTCAATTCGATTATCTCCATAACTTCTGTTCTTTGTAATCCACAACACAATAGAAATGTGAAACCTAGAATAACTGAACACTGTACCATGTGTCAATGGCCTAGTTGCCAAGACAAGTTAATTCAAATAAAAAAATATATAAAATAATATTTTATTCCAGCATCAAGATTCACATCTACGTCCTAAAAAATGACAATATCATCAATGCGATATATAGAATTGTTTAGCAATAGCTTTTTTAGACTGTCTTTGAATTGTTTCCCATAATTTGTTTGTTGGAAACTGTTGTAGATTTTAGGACCCCAGAAATCTACAGAAATCTATGATATTGTATGGTTAGTTGGTTTTTGCGTCTTGTATTAAATTGGTGGAACAAACCATTGACAGGAAAGGGAAAAAGTATTCAAATTTTCATACACATTCCAATATATAGACAGGTGGTATTTTCGGACTCTACTCAGTACGGAAATGGTGTAATTTACCACTGTTAGTTTTTTTTTTCATTTCATTCACATAAGGATCCCATGAGAGCGCCCAATCAAATCATTACTCTAAGAAGCTTTATGGTTTTATCTTTATTGCTTTTTAATAGCAGCTTTTGAGTTTTGGACTTATTCATATTTGAATTTTTGGTGGACATACTGCTCCAACGCTTCTTGATTGACTCTGTCTGGAGCCTTCAGGAAAAATGGGATGTCATTTGCGAATAAGAAAATCTTTAGAAACATGTTATACTTATCCTTCTTCAGGTTCAAATCATGCACAAAAAACAAGAATAGCCTCTGTTTTGATCCCTGAAGTACACCGGCTCTAATCTTCCTGCCCCCGGATTGTGAACCATTCTACTAACCTAATTGGTGTCAGGAAGAAACAGATTATATCCATAGCCTTGCCCCATCTTCAAATCCATAATATGACAGTTTTTACTGAGAGATATCATGATCCACAGTGTCAGGCGCTTTTGATAAATCTCGGACACTATTTCTGATGACCACCTTTCTTCTAGAGCTTTGATTATTTCATTCATCGTTTCTAAGAGCAGGGTCACAGTGGATCTAGAGCTTCTGAAACGATGCTGTTGTTTACCAATGATTTCGTTTTCTTCCAAATACGTCAAAACCCTGATTTTGATTATTTCTTACAGTATTTTTGATATGATATGGCTGGTAAGATCGATATTGGATGGGTTAGATGGGTTGCTATCTTCTCCAATTAACTCTTATAAACTGGAAAAACTCTTGGGATTTTGAGCATTTCGCTGTAAATACACCTTCGTTCAGACATTTTTTAAATATTATCTTGAGATGTTGTTCAATTTCAATCTCAGCAAACACGTTACATCGCCTGATTCTTTTGTGGAGTTACATTTTCAACATAAAATAAAATCTTCATTGTTATGTAGCATATGCCTCCAAAATCTAGTAATTTTATGACATCGCTTTGTTAGCGAAATGTGGAAGAAAAAAAATGAATAAAGATATCTCAAATGTGATTCCCATGCGATGCAAATATTCGTTCGTATTGTGTATTGTGACTCATAGCCAAAGAGTGTTGAGTAAGGATGTCTTCGATCTTTAACTGTAGAGAAGCTACCGCATCTGGTTTTTATTGCCCCTAATTACATTCGGCCGGGATATTTTTGTCTCGAGAACCCGGTTTGGACTATGGAATTCGCAGTGGTGAGAAGAAAGGGGGGTGGGTTTGCGTCTGACAGATTCAACGTATAACAATTGCGAAAAGTAGAGTTCGATAGCTGGCGCTCTGAAATGTCGATGTCATCTTAGCAACGAGTAAAACAAATCAGATGCCATATAAGCCCTTTGATATTTGAGTGGTTTTATTTTGCTGTTTTAGTTATTTTCAGTGTGTGTTTTGTAAAACTTTTGCTTTTTCTTTGATTGTGCTTTAGTGCTTTGTATTGTTAGACTAAATTTTGACTCCATTTCGTCTCATTTTCAGCCTGAGGCCTCGAAACTCATGCCGCCCTATATTCAAGGAAAATAAAATACTGACATTTCCATCGATATACATCTTGAATTGTCTTATTTATGTTCATCAAAATTTGAAAAAACTTAAAACATGTACTGAGTTTCATGACTATAATACCAGGCATGAGGATATTTCATGTATTCCCAAGCAAAATACTTAAAAGTATGAGTCGTCACCCTCCTTCACGGGAATTAAATTGTATAATCACTTGCCTAAACATTTCAAGGGAATTGGTGATAGACGATTTAAGAAGGCAGTAAAATCACTCTTAATTGAAAAGTGTTTTTATAGCATTCAAGAGTTTTTTGCTAGTTCTATAATTTGAGTATTTTTAAATTCTGATAATTTTCTATATCATTATATTTCAACTTTGTTCTTTTTGTATTGCCATTATGTTTTATTTTTCTCTCATTGACTATTCCTATACATTATATAATGTCTTAAAGGAGGAATAAATTATTATTATTATTATTATTAATATTATTATTATCATAATATTTTTATTTTTGGAGTAATAGGTACGGTTGATGTTTGTGAAAAGTACAACAAGCCTTCAATTAACTGTTTAGTTTTAGGTCTGATTTCGTGTTTTTTTATTTTATTTTTGACATAGTAACATCTACAAACGTTGTAGGGAAAGAACGTTTGTATTGAGTATTATTTTAAATTTTTAATACTGAGTAATTTTCTCTTTGTTTTAGGAACTATCGATTATACACTGAGTATTTAGTATTTAGTTATTATTTAGTATTTATTTGAATTTGAAAATGCTGAACCTTCTTCTAGGTGCATAAATGAGGGACAGGCAGTTTTAAATGCTGGCCATATATTTTCGCATGGTATAGAGAAAAGGAGTGATACTTTCATAAAAGTGTATGGTTTATGCTTGAAAAGCAGTGATCTGCAACAGGAACCACATGAATTGAGGATTGTTTTAAATATTTTAGAAGAAAAAAGAATTAATGTAAAAAGTGTAGTTTGTAGATGCAAAGCAGGAAATTCTTCCAAATGCGAGCATATTACAGCACTGCTCATGTTGTGTACAAGGTGGTATAATTCCAAGAAAAAAGGCATATCGGCCATCTGCAATTGAATAGATTATTTGCATCTTGTTTTATTTTCTTCTTCTTTTTTCTGTGCTTTTTGTTTCAGTTACAGGCAGAACGTGACTGGTTTCGAGAAACTTTCTAGTACCGATATTAGTTGCAAATGGAAAAAGGTACAAACTGCAACCTTAGGAAAGAAGTATGCAACTGTTCCCATTGCAGATGATCCTTGTGTTAAAAAGGTCAAAATGGGAAATTGTTCTTAGCTAAAAAAGATGGATTTTGATAACAAAAAGGTCTTTTGAACCAACTTCTATCTGCAGCTCCTACTTCAGCTTTAGTTAAACATAGGTAGATAGGTCTCTACACAAATACATAGTAATATTTTCAGTTTATTTTTAGAAACATGCAAAGAAAAAGAGTTTCTTTCAAGAAAAGTATAGGAGAAGGTGAAATTTCCCAGCAAATTAGAGTCATTTGTGATCATTCCCAAATTATTTCACAAATATTAAAAAAAACACCTAAAGAAAAGTGCTGTAGAAAATTTTTTGAGAAACTAGTTCCAGAGAGTTATTGCTCCCTAGCAGATATAACCAATGGAAAACCCATAAAACTTTTAGAAACCTAGAAATATACAAGTGAATTTGAGCAGCTTCAGCTATGAAGTTTACTTATGAAACACTAACATTTTCCTACGATCATGGGAAAAGTGACACTATTTTGACCTGTTTTCTATGCGCAAAGCTTAACATAATATCATACTTTTTCCACTAATTATACAATATACTATTGTTCTTGAAAATAAGTTTCAAGGTGTCGCCATGTACACACATATGTATATTTTCATATAATTATTTTGTAGGAAAAGAAAGCTATGAAAGTGAGATTTATGAGTCATGCAGTTTTTTAAAAGTAGATATCCAGAATACGGTGGTTTTAAAGGAGAATCATAAATATTATGGGCATACAATTGGGTATATATAGCCATGTTAAATGTCACAACCTGCGATTTCGTGGTATATTCTCGAATATAAAGATTTTCTCCTACTATCAATAGGTTTTGATGAAGAATTTACTTCTAATTTGATAGTTAGATTGGAAAATGTCTGTTTTGACTACATGCTGCCTCAGATGATTTTAAATTACTCATTTTTCTAATCTTGTTAAGTGAGAATATTTATAATTGTTTTAGTCAGTCGATTAGTTTTAGTCCTGATGGTGTTATTAACTGAATCAAATATTGTTCTGCATATATCCATAAATAAATAAAAAAAATTTTTTTCACTCATATTTTCAATACTGTTGCCGATTTTAGCTTGAGTCAATTTCAGCTTATATTTTGAGAATCCCAAATTTAATTATTATTTTATTGTTACAAGCTTTTTCATTTATTTTCAACTTTTTAAGTGTTACTTATGTTTATGTTTGTCTATTTCATTATGACTTACCCTTTGGATTTCTTCATTGTGAATACTGTATGTATTGAATAAATTCTTTTGATTAAGAGAGCTAAAATTATTTGAATAAATAAAAACACTTATTATATTTGAAATTGAGTTTCATTGTTTTTGTACAAACGTAATGCAAAATTTATTAACTAATGGTCTGTTTATACATAAGACGAAATAGTATATTCTAAAACAAGTTGCAGAATGAGCTCCTATTCCAACACGAATGCTAAGTTCGAAAACGAGCGACGAAGGAGCGAGTTTTCGATAGCATGAGTGTTGGAATTGCCTTCTGCAACGAGTATTAGACGGTATTTTTTCTATTTCACTCAATTTTTGTGATATACTCTCGAAATTCAAATGAATATTCAGATTAGTGACTTTTGTTTTGTATCTTGGAGGTTGGTGTGACATACGAAATTTGACAGATCACGGAATTTGAATTGATTTGATTCGAAACTTGATTCGATCGGAGGTCAGTACTGACACCCAGAAAACGAAAAATATAACTGAAAACAATGCTGTAATGAGTTTCATTACAGCACTACTTTTGGTACTGTAATGAACTCATTACGATACTGAAATAGAGAAATACATTTATTGTCAATTACATAATAAAATTATTCAAAATTTATCTCCGCCAAAAATGGGGTTTGATAAATTAACGATGGCACAAATAATAATTAATATATTATCCACTTGATTCAATAAAGAAAGGGGGAAAGGTTTTATTAATAATTCAAAAACTTTAATCCTTTGATTTGTTCTTTCCACATGAACCCTTGCTCTAGCAATCCTAACATTCAGTAAAGCTCCTTCTTAAGAAAACTGATCTCGTTTTTCAAGAAAAGGAGGACGTATTAATTTAATACCTTCTGATTCAACTAAATCCTCAATGAGAAAACTTTTGTCCACCATAATATGGTCAAGAAATTTGTCACACTGGTGAAGAATTGAAGATTGTTTGAAAATTTCACTATCTGCTGTTCTAACTCCATATGCTTCACTAATATATGTTATAAGGCCAGCACGTGAAACTCCAGTTAATATTTTGAGTGTATGTCTTTTTTCATAATGGGAATAGGCCTACAACAAAGGCATTTGGGCTGCTGTAAAGGGATATTAGTGCAGTCGAGCACTACTCTTACCTTCTCAAAACCTCTAAAATAAAGAGGCATATTACACAAAATCTCTTCTTTAGATGGCCAGGTAATAGCATATTGGAGAGCTTTTGATAATTTTACTAAAGTTTCATGAAATATTACTCGACATGTAGTTTACTGACTGAGAACAATATAGATAATACATTGTATCGTAAAGCAGTTTTCAGTTTCATGAAAGTGAATATTATTTCATCCTTCACTGTCATAACTGTGCGTTTCTTTCTCTTTTTTTGGAAACATTTCTGTTAGTAATTCCACAAAAGTGTTAGTAATTCAAAAGATGGTAATCCCGTTAATGTTGTCAGTTCTCGATAAGAGGTTATCCTGGTTGAAAAAGGTTAAAATAAATCACCACTCTTTTGTCAATCACAATCACAATCAACACCAAACTTTCTTTTCAAAATAGAATCTTGCAATTGTACCAAAGCTTCAGCAGCCATAATTCGATCAGTTCCTAGAAGAAAAAAATGAGTTCGGAGGAATAACAGAGAATTATTCTATTTACCTTCTCTATCTAAAGTACTGCATGTTAAATTTGAAGAAATTTCATACACCTCAAACAAATTTGAGACATTGTCAGCAACCTCAATAGTACTAGAATTCTCAGTCCTACTCTTTGGTTGTTTTCGTTTTCTGGAACATACTTCTTGGCTTGATTGTGGTAGTTTTGAGGAAGGTACTGCATTTAAAAGAAGATACTTTTTCTTACTAAGACCTGAAGAATATGTTACTCATTTATATATTGTTCACCTTCAGAAATATAAACTATATCCACTATTAAATTATAACTATTATACACTTGGTACAAACCTTGACTATAGTAGTCTTCCCTTTTAAAATGTAAAGAACACACGCACATACTATCTGTAACAGGTTTCCCCAGTTTTAGTTTCCTTGCCCAAGCCTTTCTTCGAGATATAGTTTCCATAACTCCAAACGCATTTTCAATTTTTACCATTCTTCCTATGGGAGGAAATTTATGAAAAGATAAATCGGGATTTTTCCCCTTACGGCTAGTGCAACCAAATACAGTTTCGATTATGCAGCGACATAATTAAAAGTCCTATAAAACTTTAAAAAAGGTACACAAAAAATCAAACTTGATCTGCAATGAAGACAAAAAGTAGAATGAAAACAATCCAAAACAAATTGTTTTACTCGTTGCTTCAATTACAATTTTTTCCGCCAGAGGTCTCATTTAATTCTACTCCTGTCAATTTTTAGACTTGAGTTTTTTCTTTTAGATCCATCATCATTTTGTGACTAGTGTTCGATTCGAGAAATTCGCTGTTCGTTCGATCCGATATTTAAATTTTTTGGTTTTCAGCAATTTGAGTGCATTCATTGGTAAGTAAATTCTTTTAGTTATTGTTGTAAACGAAATATTTTGATATTTCATTCCAGCTACATATAATTATCGTATAATGAGGTTTTTTATATGTGTGTTGGCGCAGAACTTTTTGATTTGAAAAAAAAGTTTTGTTCTGGGAGTGTTCTTGATATTTTTCCATTTCATTTCGTTCTAGAAATATTTCAAAAACTCATAGAGCAATCCCAGCACTTTTCAAAAAATTGGGTTTTAATTCATGTGTCTAAAACAGTTTGTACTGTATAGGGTTGGCAAAATTGGAGATGTTTTCTCAATGCGGAATTCACAATAACACAGTTGAAGCATTCGAATGAAATTAAAGTTTTGTTATTTAGAAAGTTAGTATACTCCTTCTAGTGTTCCTTTGGTCCAATTTTCGAGATAGTATGTAATATAGGAACATATTTCTTAGCAATTCATATCTTTTTTATATCACCATATTTGAAAAGCTTAGATTTGAACTAATTACATATTTCTTCAGTGAAACTGCTATCAAATCTGATCTCATTCGGAATTTGTATGTCTTATAATTGCAAAAACTGAATTTCTAATCTTATATGAAATTCAACCTTTTTCAGATAAAAACATATGAAGCCGTTGGGGGTAACAGCAGCAAGGATTTTGTGGTAAGATGTCTCAAAAGGACTCTCACCGATTAAATGGCTGAACTTTGTTCATGGACATGGTCTAATCACAAAATAGCTGAAAGTCCCGTTATGAAGATTTTATTCAGTGTGCCGAACATAACCTTCGCAGTTATTCGAATATTTCTTGTAAATTTGTTGTACAAAAATTTTTCAATGATTTTGGCACCTACACGAATGAAAATGAAAAACGTTCGCAGTTATATCTTTATCTTCTCAACAATTGAAATAAGTTGAATTAATAAATTGAATAGTTGAACAAAATTGTTAAACTTGCTCAAGTTAGAAATTACTGTTCCTCAATCATTCGTCGAAGTATGGAGAAGTGAAATATACAATACTTCTATAATCTAAGTGTGGACGGCGGGGTGCAACAGCGTATCGCACCTCGCTGCGATTACGGTGTAGATATTGGCGAACTTTTGTTGATCGCGTCGATGTACGCGACGTGGTGCGGTACGCCATTCCGAGCATGTCTGTACGCACCTTAATATTATTTCTCAAATAATCGAACTTATTACTATCTTGCTAATAAAAAAAATCATTATAACTTTTATTTTAATTCCTTTCAGATGTGGTGAGGCAGAACAGTGTAATTTCGGAGAAGGACTTCGAGATTGAAAACCTAACTACATAATTAATTCTAACACTTATATTGTACATTTTTTTTTGTTTTTTTCCCTTTTTTTGTATTCTAATGTATTCTATCTTGTCGCTTCTAATTATTATATTTTTTGTTCGAAAAAATTTTTTCAGTATCCTCCTACAATCAATGATTTAATCACCTGTATTAGAAATGGTATAATATTCATGAACGCAATGAGTATAACAAAATATGTCTCAAATGCGATGAGAAATGGCTTCCTATTTGAAGATATCTTTATGTCTCACATCGTTCTTCCTATGCGACGTCGGAAGGAAATAAAGAAAAGTGGCTGCAAAATTAATTCTCATGAGCGTCACAAATATGACAAGAAATGGAGTATCATTTATTACCAGCTTAACGATCGCATATTCAACTACTCATTTTTTCGAAATGCGTACTTGATGTGGAGGACATTCCGATGCAAATGCGAGTGCGTGGAGAGGTAAACAGTAGGTACATCGCATAAGAGTTACATTTTCATCACCGTGTTTGCTGGGATTGACAAGACTTTCATCAATGTAATTATCATACCAATATCCTGAGTTTCCTTTCCTTTGATAGCCTCAATAATGCTAATGATTTCAAATTCGGAGGTTGCATCACGCTTAATCAATTTGCTTTTTTTCATTCATCGGTTGATACGTTAATATTTATTCGATCTGCTATAGTAGAGAAAAAAAAGTTGAAAATTTCAGAAGTTAAACAGCATACGAGCTGTAAACAGACCAAAAAAAATCGAAAAACCACTCAATGATGTATCTATTTCAGAAGAAGAAACAATTCTTTTACCATCCATGGTTTTATTTGGAACATATGAAAAATTCTCAATTCAAAATGAATTTCGAGTGTTAAACAAGAGGTTTCATGTCTCATAATCATAACTAATGTGAATGATTCAAAGGCTGACCAGATAGGTTCTATTATGGGGTAGAATGGGGCTAGTTGAGCAATTTTTCACTTGGTCTGTTTGAGCTGGTAAACGATAAATCTGAACCCTTTACCGGTCCCATAATAATTTTCGTCAATAATAGTCCAGCGTACCTATTCATCATGACATTTTTTCTGAAGAGGGCCAATTGAAAAAATAATATATAGACAGGCACTTTCAGAAGAAAAAAAAGAATCAACTTTTTATTTATCGTCGCTCAGTGAATTGAAATTGGAACTAGAAGTAATTGTTTTTCAATCATGAACAGAATGAAAGCACAAATCATCAGAATAATTTCAGCATAATTTTTGGACCTGTATATTCTGAATCGGTATTGGTGCATTTCATGGTGAAATTCTGTCATGATCAACTTGAATGAAACGCTCAACCAATATCTCATGTATGGTCCGCAGTGAAAAGTTATTTCCTCGATCTTCTTTCTTCACTGAAAAGCTCCTCTGAAAGTAAATGGCGAAATTTCCTTAAATCCAAATTAAACAGAATTCCTGAAATTCCAAGAATATTCATCTTGAAATATGGTGTCTTCATTATAGTAGCAGAATCAGACCGAATTTATATTTTTTTTTCTGCTGCTCAGGACTGTGAAAATGTTTCAGAATGCACAATGGTTCCGAAATCATGTGACATATTTGCAGAAATCATTCTTGTAAATTAACAACATCAAACTTATACTGTTTAAAAGAGTGTTCCTGGTTATTGTCAATAAATTGATGCTGAAGGAATCGCCGCAAGACACAATCTGCAGAGGCGGGAATATGGTGGATGATAGTCTGGCAGCAGTCCAGAAGACGGATCGCATTAAAATATAAAATCATCATCGTTGTCATAGATTCCTTCTTCCACTGCCATCATTTATAATGGTATGAAAGGTCCTCCCAAAACACATGGGATGTCATGAACCTCATCTTGCCTCATCCAAGTGGGAATGTCTCAGGATTTCACGCTGCCTGGACCTGGAATGGTAATTCGCAGATGGCTGAGACGCAGGAAATATTCATGCAATGCATCCCCGCCGACTAAGGTCGCGCTTTCTGAACTTTCACAATCTGTAATATCGGCTCTGACACCTACGGGAGATTTTGCCACATTCTCTTCTTCCCCGGAACATAATACCGCATTTTTTTCAGGTCAAAGGAGAATCTTCACAATTTATGTGAGTGTCAGTATGAGTATACTTTGGACGACTTTACTTTGTGACGAATTGCGCAAGTTCCAGAGTTATGATAAACATCACTTCTAGCGTTTTTTCATCCTAATCCATATGAATAACAGATTCATAGGATTTTCGCTGTTTATACAAGAGGGAATGAATCGAAAATATGGATGAGGATTCTCAGAAAAAAATTATGTGCCTTATATCAATCACCTCGGGTAATTAACCATATAAACATTACCATGATATTACCATTGACATTGGTGCAATGTCAAAAACTAATTGGGAATAATGAACTCGATTGATCGGTCAATCAATAGTTTCGTAGATATAATGAATGAGGAATGTTCACAGGTATGCAAAATCGATAGAAACTTCGTCACAGTATAACCTATATCAGCACCTCAGAGGTAAAGTGTGTTAAGTCACATTTTTTCAGACACGGACTATCTACAATATTGGATTCACATTAGTGAATTCTAGCTAGTGGAACACATTTTTGACTCCCTAGGTATATGAAGTCGCCAAATAATGGCAGTACACATTCTCTGAAACAATAATCGAACTGAAAAATCTATTTTTGTCTAATTTTGATATTGTGACTTAACACACTTTACCTCTGGGGTGCTGATATGTATATGAAATCACTAGTTTTTGTTTCAGTCGAAAAGACCTTGTAGTTCGGATTTTACAACCCCGTGAATATTCAATTCCTTGCGGCGATGTGACGTCATACTACATTAGCAAATCGCACTCCGTGAGACGAAAGGCCCTTATATTGGACCCGGCTACGTACTGAACCTCGCAAGTCGTTGGATGTAAAGTGACGTCACACGGATCCATCGAACTCATGTTTATAACTCGATATCTCGGGCGCTATTTGAAGTATTCAAATAATTTTTGGACACAATATTTTCATTATCTACTGAGAATAGTAATATGTAGAAATTGAAAAATGTGAACATTCCTCATTGTAGAGCATTATCATAATGCTTTCATATCATAGTTTTGATGAAAAGAAAGCATCAATATGTCATTGATGTTTGTCATTGTGGTATTAATGCATCAAGCATTGAGATGTTTAATATCAGAGGATCCGATTAGAGCTTCGAAAGGAAATGATAGCTTCTGAGCCACCTTTGCAAGTTTATTCTCCTATTAGTGTTTTAGCGTGTGAGTCTCCTCTTTTAGTACCTATTATCAACGATTTAATTCAATATGTCTTGATTTTGTGCTGTTCCGAGTGGTGTGTGCAGGTGCTTCCATATATTCACCATATCCATCAGTACGTTGTTCATCATCTGATCATGGTAGAGATGTCTATCCAATATTGAATTCACCTCCCAGAACTCCTATGCTGCCAGAGTACTCTGAAAAATTTTCAGAATTCGCAGAGGAGCAAAGAAATACTTCAAATGGAATCATAGCGAGATAGTTTATTCGAAGAAAAAAGTGCCGACACTTTACAAAACAGTAACCGCCAAAAGAGAGAAATTCTGGAAAGATTGCCGACGGAAAATATGGTAGGTCCTATTTAATACACAAAAAATTCATAATAAACTCGCAGTTTATGCTGATGCACATATTCATACATGATGGGCGCCCGCAGAATTGTTCTTAGGGGACAAGGCAAAATGAAAAATTTTTTCTGTCCTTGTGATTAGGAAACTGATTTATATCTGCTGTCCTCCCATTTGTGAGCGTCCATCACATTTATTCATATCTACACATATTAATTATATCGATTTCATGCTCAGCAATATTACATTTGTTCATTTCTAGATGGTCGTGATGCGACACTTTCATTTATAGGCCATGCATGGTTATTAGGAATCCACTACCAAGTTGATCAGGAATGATGTAGCGATAGAGCCAATCAGAACGAAATTCACCTTTCCGGATTCAAAAAATCGATTTTTTCCCTTACCTGCCCAAGATATTGTGGAATGAGTTTTTTAAGAAGTGTACACATATATCCATGGAATTCGATATAAATTTTTTCAATGTAATAAAAGCAGTAGATGTATGTCTTGAAACAAGTTGTATTTTCAAGAATGGGTTATATTTTGGTCATTAGTACAAAAACATTTTTATAACCTATGACCTCCGAAATGCAGCACACATATAATTTGTGAATATCTAGACTAGCCGCTCTGCCGTGCTTTATAAGAATACCGTAACCCAAGAAACTGTATTCACCACAAATCACTTTCAAAGATTCCGAACTTTCTTTAGATCATAATTTATTTATTATAATAAATATGTTGTATGTGGCTCTTTTCTTCACCTCACATTTTATAGTAGCACCTCATTCTTATTGCATGTAAAATGAAGTCTTGAATTTATACTTTTTGGTTTTACAGTTAATTCCGAAAGATGCAGCTATGTATAAGTTTGATGAAATTATATGATTTTTATCGAACGAAATACGACAATTTCACTATGAAATATTCTAGAAAACCTACCCAAGAACGCGTAGAAACGAAAAACCCAAATTAAAAAAAATTGAGATACGGCATTCCCACTTATCACGGCATCAGCCAGAGTAAATATTTTGGATCGAAACAATACACATTTTATTTCTGAGTTCAGATATGCACGATCTTAATATCTGGAATACTATATTTCGAAATATTCTTTTGAATTAAAAGAAATTAGAATTCAGAGTGGTTTCGAGATAATATAAAGCACCCTGTATGTATAGCATACTTTCAGATTGATGCTCGTTGGCATCATATTAATGCATTCAAGCATTGAATTAATGCGTAGGTTTGGTTGGGTAATGTTGACAGGGTCATTATCTTAATGTTCAGGTTATTGAATCAATGTCTCCAACTCGATAATACAACGAATGCATCAGATTAGTCGATGTACAAAAACTTTGATATCATGAAATATATGAATTGGTTCAATCTCCTACAGTCATTGTGACTATGTTGATTGGTCAATGTTCTTATGTATTAGATTATCAGGATGAGAGAATAAAACATAAACTTTTTGGTTTTTTCCATTTATTAATTTCTACATAACACTTTCTCCTAACCTAACCTCTCTCTCAGGCGCGTCTCCACTCACTGTCGCGCCCACTTCGAACATAGAGTCCTATTTGTCACTTTACCTTAGACCTACTCCTGTGTCTAACAGATTAAATTGAATTGATGTCGTTGGTCATTATTACAACGTATACCGAAAACCTATTTTGGTGACGAAATGAATGCCCCTTGAGCATTGATGTCAAAATACATCATAGTTAGGACGTTTTCATTGTATTTATGTACATTTTTCGTTCTGTGTTAGATATGTTGAATAGCTGATAGAGGGATGTTCAAATGAAAATTATGTCATTTAAATACATTATATGTAAAAAAGTTGACACATACAATAACTCAGGACAATTCCTTTGAGTCACCTACTTTCTGAAACTTTTTTGTGGAACACCTTCTTTCACAAAGATCTTCATATATCCTTCCATATATATTTGTTATTGATCATTTTAGGAAAAAATATGCATATGAAGGTGAATATTAAAACTAGCATATCTATGATGTGAAAAAATAATTGTCTTTCTAATTATATTCGATGAATTAATAGTCAGATCATAAATGCATCAAATTCAAACACAATAATTATATAATATGGGATGGTTTGACGACGTATGTCGAGGAATAAAGATAGTAATATAATGACTATTTACATACCAAGAAAAGAAAATAGTGTTTTCTTCAATTATTCAAGGGAGGAAAAGCATTTTCCTCATGAAGTATGTAATTAGTTTTTTCTACTACCTTTTCACTGAATGTCCCTTCAAAATTACGCGACTATAGTACTATATTAAGGACATGATGCATGGACATCCAAAATTTAAAATTATCAAGTGTGTATGTGATCATGTACGTGATGCATTCGCATCGTGTGTCGATTTGTATTGATATAGCTTAGTTGCTATGACAATATTGACAATACAAACAAGCAAACTGTCACGTTTTTCAGTTTTCAAATTTATTTGGATTTCTTTTGCGACTATGAGTTTTAGAAAAGATGAAGAGAAGATGGAAAAACATCTGCTGCCTGCGAAATCGAAAGGGCGACAAGAAAAAGAAACAGTGTTTTCAAAGAATGGTTTCCGTACATTCAATCCATGTATATCTGCCCCACATAATTCTGAATGCGTCACTTTTATGAAAAAAATTTAAAAAACATCTCAAAAATCATATGAAGCGGACGTCGTAAATTCATTCCACTATAGCTACCCTATACATTATTGTATTACTGGATTTTCCTCTAGAAGTGGGTTACAAAAATTTGTTATACATGAGCAAAAAGTCTATCAGTTGGAAGTTACAGACAATTTTAATGTACTAAGAGCAATATTTCAATAGTAAACAAATCAGGAAAGCAATACTTAAATATTTTTCAAGGAGCTCAAATTGATTTGATGCTTGATGAGTGGTATGAATTTTCTCATATTTCTCTTACATTAATGTATTATTCAAGTTTGAAATAATCTTGCAGATGAAAAGCCACTATTGTGTAAACATTATGAGTTGCTCTTTTTATGACGTCTACATACATTTTTTTAGGAGTCTGACCATGTAGGTCATCATCATTACATGTTATTCGTTCTGCTGGTGCAGGTTGGCTAAATTATGAAGTTTTTTTAAAAGTATAAATTGGTGGCTAGAGGACCGACGACATCTGCAATTCTGGTTCACCTCCTAAGTTTGTATTTACAGAATTTGTGTAACATTAATTTCATGATTTTGTGTACTTTGCTCAAGTAACAAGAGGAGGATATACAAATTATTTAGTCTTCGTTCATATACAGGGTCTTTCACGAGGAACCTCACCCATATTTATACGCGAAACTACTGAACGTATTTTCATGAAATTCAGCACTTATAAGTATTTCACGATGCTGATGAAATCTAAAATATTTTCAAGGCATGAGCACCTCCGGTTTTTCCGGAAATGACGTCAACTTCCGTTTTTCAAATTAGAACACCATTTTTTTATTGCAGAAATAGATTCCTTAGAAAATTTCAAGTTATTTTGATGTAACATTTTTCAATTTTGGTTGGAAAATTCTCTCTGAGCGGGAAAATTCGAAAAAAAAATCGAAAATAGAGCTCCGCTGAAACAAGAATAACTTCGACGTTTTTGGATGGAAAATTTTCATTTTTGGGATTTTTCAAGATGTAAGATTGATGTATCCACTTTAAAAATCGAAATCGCGATTCATGATACAGGGGGTGAAAAAATCGCTTTCAAAGTTAGGGATGACAAAATCGTGAAAAATCAATTTTTTCAAATTAGAACCCATTTTTTTATGGCAGATATTGAATCTACGTTAAAAAATAATGTGAGTGTATGCATCACACCCTTGCCCTAAAGTGGATATTTTCTGAGTTATTCACAAAAAACTGTTTTTCGTCTTGAATTTTCAGCTATTTCTTTTCCCTTCACGCCAAAAAGATGAAATTTTCAAGAACTGTTACTTAAACCATGTTTTAGATTTTACTACTCTAATATGCAAGAGAAAAAAGTTACAGGTTGTTCCTAAATAGATGGCGAATTTTGATTCGAATTTGTATCGGAAACCTCTTTATTTCAACTAATCGGCCATCGGTTTTCTCTCCAGTGATAAATAAATAATTCCTTATGAACCATATGCAAAAACATGTTTTACATTTTTTTTTAATGATAGATATCATTAATTACATCTGCCAAATTCTTCTTTATTCAGTAGCATTTTGTGTTCACTATTAATTTGGTGATAATTCGTATTAAGTTATAAAATCGATCACTATGCCTAATTTTACCAATGAAGATGAACAGAACCATGACAAACTTGAGAAATGTCGGATCTTTCGTTAAGAAAACTATACACAGAGAAAAAAGTGTAGTAGAAGATGAGAACAACGAAATTACAGTTCTTGCATATTCTCGTGCGAATCCTCAAAATTCTCTCAAAGATGTCGAGATTGATATGGGATTATCTCAATCGAGTGTTTGGAGAATATTAAAAAAACATAAAATGCACCCATATAAATTCAATAGGGTACAGCATTTGAAGGAAACTGATTTCGTCAGGAGAACAGAGTTTTGCGAAGCTATGATGATTCGATTTCAAGAGAATGAAAACTTTTTGGACTGTATAATTTGGACAGATGAATCTAAATTCACAAAGAATGGTTTTTTCAATAGGCATAACAGTCATTATTGGGATGAAGAGAACAATCACCACTTCAGACAATGGAACTTTCAAGAGACCTGGAGTTTCAATGTTTTTTGCGCCATCAAAAATAATGTAATTCTCGAAGTTCACATTTATGATGGGACTTTAACTGGTAAGATAGAACACTACACATGTTTGCATTATTTAAAGAATGTTCTCCCTTAGGAGATAGATATTCTGACATATTGACTCAAATAATTGAGCCGCTAGTACAGAACCATAATGACTTATGGTATCAACAAGATGGCGCGCCCCTACACAATTCACTCAATGTGTCAAATATCCTCTAAAGGCTATTTGAAGATCGATGGTTGGCGAACAATGGTCCACATCTTTGGCCACCACGTTCTCCCGATTTAACTCCTTCAGACTATTATGTTTGGGGTAGGATAAAAAATATTGTCTACTCAACTCCCCTGACTGATAAAGAGGACTGCATAGAACGAGTCAGAAATGCGTTCAGGTTTGTTTAGATTTTTAGATTCATAGTTTTGAAACTCAATTTGGTTTTTAAACACTTTTACAGATCTCTTCCTCCCGATGAAATAAGAAGAGCAACGAACGAGCACGAAGCATTCCTGAGACGTATAAATAAATGTCTAGAAATTAACGGTCAAAACTTTGAGCATCTTCTCTAGTTATAACTGCGAGAGTTCTCCTAATAGTAACTTGAAGTCAGTTTCAAGAAGGGGTGAAAAATCTACAGCATGGTTCAAATAACAGTTCCTGAAAATTTCATCTTTTTGGCGTGAAGGGAAAAGAAATAGCTGAAAATTCAAGACGAAAAACAGTTTTTTGTGAATAACTCAGAAAATATCCATTTTAGGGCAAGGGTGTGATGCATACACTCACGTTATTTTTTAACGTAGATTCAATATCTGCCATAAAAAAATGGGGTTCTAATTTGAAAAAATTGATTTTTCACGATTTTGTCATCCCTAACTTTGAAAGCGATTTTTTCACCCCCTGTATCATGAATCGCGATTTCGATTTTTAAAGTGGATACATAAATCTTACATCTTGAAAAATCCCAAAAATGAAAATTTTCCATCCAAAAACGTCGAAGTTATTCTTGTTTCAGCGGAGCTCTATTTTCGATTTTTTTTTCGAATTTTCCCGCTCAGAGAGAATTTTCCAACCAAAATTGAAAAATGTTACATCAAAATAACTTGAAATTTTCTAAGGAATCTATTTCTGCAATAAAAAAAATGGTGTTCTAATTTGAAAAACGGAAGTTGACGTCATTTCCGGAAAAACCGGAGGTGCTCATGCCTTGAAAATATTTTAGATTTCATCAGCATCGTGAAATACTTATAAGTGCTGAATTTCATGAAAATACGTTCAGTAGTTTCGCGTATAAATATGGGTGAGGTTCCTCGTGAAAGACCCTGTATTAACTTTATCGCAATCATCGGCAATCAGTGCCTGAAAGGATGAGGATCAATATCTAATTATATTTTCGATTATTTGTGATCTGAGCTTGAAACAGATTCGAATAGCTAATGCATTTCACATTCCAAAAAGCTTGATGGACATTGTTGTTCCATGTAGAAGCATTTGTCATTGGTTTCAATAATGATAATTCTACTCTGTTCAGTTATCCCTATGCACAATCAAATGAAAAATGATGTTTTGGTAGGTATTCTGATATAATTCGGCATGCCTTGAAAGTTTTGCTACAACTTATATTCCATCCGCCATCACTAATAAGTTAAATAGCTGTTAAATCCATTCTTCCGTCAGACTTATTTCCACAGTTGCAGTATATAACCGGTGAAGCCTTGAGGAGTTGAGATGAAGTGGAAAAACTATTATCGTTCCCGATTTTCCAACCGGGAAGTTAAACACGGTATCTGCTCCCTGCTAATGGTCTGATAAGTGACCCTCCGATTAGGAGCTGAAGCCTACGCAAGGAATTTTAAGGAAATTGTGGTGGAGATATCAGATGCGCTATTTTCATTGTTGGAAAATCTTTTTAGCATGCAAGAAAAGCGAGGAATAAAGAGGAGTTTGTGGTTTAACGTATCGTCCGAATGATTCGTATAATGAATTTGAATTTAAATGAAAAATATCTAACTAGATTGTAATTGTTGAATGAAGTGAGCTTTTAAAAATTTTCTTGTTGCAAACCTACAGTGTGTTTATGGGAAACCGCAAAAAAAATGTAAACTTTGGTTACGAGAGGGGCATATTTATGCGATTTTTTCCATTCAATTTGTATCAACTCTGTGAGCCTAATGACGTGAAGGGTCGGTAGACACCCCGTTTCGAAGGTAATTCGATTACCAAGAATACCATACACCCGACACTCTCTATTGGTATTTCCTAAAACTAAAAAAAGAGTAGACCAGTTACGATAGCAGGAGTGATAATGATAATAACGAAGAAATGCTCTTTATGAACGATTTTCGAAATGTCGTCTTTTATTTTGTAGACGAAAATATGCCCTTCTTGCAAAGTCGACCTCAACTTTCTGGAAAACATCGACTTGAATTGCTTGGTATGTTGTGCGTATTTTTACTTTCAATTCTTCTACATCCTACATTTTATGTGAAGTACCCCATGTGGATTCTTACTTCTGATATATTTTATTATTAATTTTTTCTAATACATAATGTTTTTTTGTATCTGATTTCGCTTGCCCTTTTATTTGTCCATATCTTTTTGATGCATGTAGATTATCCATAATGTACTCAAGTTGACAGGTTTGTCCCCAACTCGAATCAATTATGTAATAAATAATAAATGAATAAATAAATCTCGGGGTTTTGTTTCAAACACTTCGGATTCTGAATGTCCCCAAATGAAAAAATTTTGTGGTGTCAAATCTGGGAGGAGTAGTTTCCATTCAATCGATCCTCTTGTATTAATTCATTTTCCCTGGAAATCATCAGTGAGCCATTGTTCATTCGAGAATTTCAAATGACCTACACAAGATCGGAAGTCCTAGAATTGCAGACATACGTGAGTAGAAACGAAAGAGAATCGCCTCAGTTGGGCAAAGTCCAATATTTCAATGTAATAATTATTATTTCCCTATCTTTTCTTCCATTTCAAAATATCAGGTCTATAATTATTTTGGCTTCGATTGGAAATATTTTATCGAAATACTTTTCACAAGACGGCACATCTCCTTATTCAATTATTGGAAACGCACTGAAAGCAGGCTAAGCCGTTTATTCGACGAAACTGTTAGTGGAAAGACAAAAATTTACTGTTCTCCTGTGTTCTGAGGCCCTTTCCGACGTTTTTTATATATACAACCAAGAGTTTCTAACCGAAAGCACTTAGCTGGCAGGGCGATACTAATAAAATTTAGGTGTCCAGGAAAAAGCGGAAAATATAGTGCCAGAAATCGGGTCGCTTCCCAGACATATACCTTCGCTACCGCTCCGAAAAATAAACAAGTGAGGATATAGCAGGAAGCACGAATACTTCCTGTCAGGATCTAATGTGGAATAGGTTCTGGAATTTTCATTCGCATATGAAATACCTATATTGAAAGATCGTCTTCAGATTTTGATTTCGATCCTGGGAATTCAATTGGATTAGAAGAATATTGTAGGAAGTTGAGATGGGAACTTTGTGACGTATTTCACTTATGAACATTTTTGCACCAATTCAGATCCGATTAATTCAGACAGTTGTGATTGAAGTTTTTACTGGGACGATTCTGCATGTACAGGGTGATTCACTTATCTTGGTAAGCCCAATTTTCCCGAAAACCTCCGAATATTTTTTGATTCTGTGAATGGCGTTTTGAACAAGTCAATGTCGACTTGAGATGCGCATAAAAATCTGCGGAATAAATAAAGACGCCAGGCGTCGTGGCGCTATCAAAAATTTTTTCTCCAGGGACATAACTCTTTTATTTTGTCATTCGAAAGGTAATTTCATTCTGAACTTTTTTTTCGAATACAATATTTATCCATTTCTAACCGTTAGCGATCTGCAGCGTGTTTTATGTTGATTCTATTCCATTTATTTTTTTTCTATTATGGTAGTATGCCTTTATTTGAAGACATAGACGTGAATTTGTGATTTGAATTCAAGAAGACTAGTTTTCTAGTCAATGTGCCCCTTCAAATAAGATGAAATATGTGGCTACAGCAAGATGGGGCTTCATGACACAACGCTGCCATTGTCAAGAGATATTTAGATCAAGAATTCGAAAATAAATGGATTGAAACCAATGGACCCATCAGATATCGCCAGACCTAACGCTCCTGGATTACTTTCTGAGGGGTCCCCTCAAATATATGGTATACCAAACTGAGTCTAATAACTTGGACTATTTGAAAATGAAGATAAGAAACGCATGTGCCCAAGTAGACCCTTATATTTCGACCTAAGTAACTTATAATGAAATAGGGGAATGATATAACTTATTTATGGATCATAACGGCTTGTATATAGAACATATGATTCGAAATGTTTCGTTTGTTATTAAATAAAATGTTTATCGATATAAGATATAATATTTAATGAATAAAATAATAGAAAAATAGTTTGTTACAGAGCCTCCGTCATTTTACGAAACAAAATCGAATCTAGGTCATCTAGCCATTATGATCCATACACAAGTTATATCATCTCCCTATTTCATTATAAGTCACTTTGGTCAAAATATAAGTGTCCATTCATTTTCGAATTCTTAATCTCAATATCTCTTCACAATGGCAGCGTTGTGACATGGAGCCCCATCTTGCTGTAGCCACATATTTAATCTTATTTAAAGAGAGATTGTTTGGAAAACTAGCCTTCTTGAATTCAAGGCACAAAATCATATCCATGTCTCCAAATCAAGGCATACTACTACAATACAGAAAAAAAATAAATGGAATAGAATCAACATAAAACACGCTGCAGATCGCTGACGGTTAGAAATTAACAAAACTTGTATTCAAAAAAAGTTCAGAATGAAATTATGTGTCGAATGACATGATAAAAATGGTATGTCCCTGGAGAAAAAATTTTTGATAGCGCCGCAACGCCTGGCGTCGACATTGACTCGTTCAAAACGACATTCACAGAATCAAAAAGTATTCGGACGTTTTCGAGAAAATTCGGTTTACCAAGATAAATGAATCACCCTGTACGAAATTTTCTCTTAAAACAACTTTCCAGATGATTTACAAAAACCATTTCAAATTATTTCGAAGCAAGCGTATATGTAGAAAAAAAGCAAACTATATGATATCGTTATAATTCTAAATTGAGTGTTAGAACACGTTATACGAGAAAATTGTATGATCAGAATCATTAAAAATCATTTATACCCGAGATTAGAAAATAGTAGAAGAATCTGCGACATTGAACCAAGTATGACAAAATTCATCAACTTGATACGGATCACTCTCGGATTATAGAATCATCGAATTCAGGGTGGAGGGTAAAACCATCCATCGCTCTCAATTCGAAATCCTAGAAGAACAGAGTGGTCTCTTCATAGAAGCCATTTGAAATATATTTCAAACCAGATCCAAATAGGGCGGGAAAAACACGACGATTACGATCTGGAAAAGAATGTTGAGCAGGTGAGTGAGGCGATGATGGAGGCTTTTCACTCTAGTTGTCCACTGACTAAGGCTCGACCAAGCTCCTTGGTGGAACGAAAACATGTCAAATCTCCGAAAGGAGGTCCGTCGGCTAGTTAATAGGGCCAAGCGGGATGAAAATTGGCAGGGGTACACTAAGAAGCTTACTCTCTCCCTCAAAGAGATTAGGAAGGCCAAAAGACTTAACTTCCAAGCCTTTTGTGAAAGTATCACTTCCACTCCTACAGCAGTCAGAGTTCAGAAAGTCATGGCAAAAGGGGGAATCAACCCCATCATGTCGCTTGAAAAGCCAAATGGCTCCTACACTGAGGGAGAGGAGGAGCGATCAGCTCTTCTTCTCCAGATGCATTTCCCAGGTAGAGAACCCATAATCAGTATAGAAACAGCAATCGAACAAACCAAGAACTCCAGAAAGAGAGATTTGGGGCATTGCTAGGAAAATATTTCCAAAGCAACGACTAATATGGACAATAAGCCCTTTCAGCCTTATAAATCCCAGGAGTAGATAGGGTGTTTCCATTACTCCTACGAAGAGGAGTGGAAAGGATCCCTCCTCATCTGCTGAGGATTACAAGAAGCAATAGGTAAAATCCCTAAAATGTGGAGAAGGGCAGAAGTAACCTTCAAACCAAAGGTGGGGAAAAGGATGGTACTGACCCCGATCCTTCAGACGCATTTGCTTAACATCATTCTTACTCAAAACGATGGAGAAAGTAGTAGAATACTACCTGAGAACGGAGAATCTGGAGAGTACACTACTCCACAGTTGTCAGCATGCGTACAACAGACCATAAGGTCGCAGTGGACTGTCACCCCTTTCAAACTATCAACTAATAGCCTCATTAATTATGGAACATGAATGGCGCTGCTGCCTTGCATAGACGCATAGACGCAACTGCTCGTGAAAAGACTTTTGGGAGGGGTAGGACTATAAGAAAATTTGGTGTTGACAACTTTCTACGCAACAACGCAACCTTCACCTGTGACAATACCCCCAAATTATTCATTACCAAGTATCATCGAATGACTCCACTATAATCAACAATCTTATGTATCTTTCTACTGCCCTCTATAACGTCGAGACTAAGAAAAAGGAGAGCCTTATTGGTCAAAAGACATTAGCTTTTGTATGCATGAGTTTACCAGGTTTAGAAATGAAAACAACCCTCACTTTCCTCCAGGAAAGTATACCATATGTACAATTAAACACTTTTTGAATACATTTTTTTGCGCGAATGTAGCTGAATGATTACTCTAATTTTTGCACTGAAAAAGAGCACGAAATCTCATCCGGGGATTCTGAAAAAAAACGTTCAAAATGCATATTTTGCAAAAAGTGTTTTTTGCATAACGAATTCGATCTGAGGAAGTATAAGAAAAAGTACTGGACTTCTTCTGCAAAAAGGTAAAACACAGATGATAACCCTCTTCAGAAAAAATGATATTCGAATGTTTAACGGAAATGGACCATAACTGTGGAAAATTGATTAATAAAAGTTATGTTAAACTCACCCATATTCTTTCATATGTTGTGAGATAAAATATGAACGATTCGAAATTGTATTTTGAACTCTTCCCTGGAATCAACATTCTGATTTGGAAATTGAGAATGAGCCTGATTTATAACATAACTCCCATAAAAAAAGTTTATCGCTAAATGAATATATATATATATTCCTTGATAGTTACATGGTATATTTCATTAAATTGTTCGGTTACCTGCATTTTCTCGATAAGTGAATTTCTTTGTTGATCAAGCCTAAATGTGCAGCGCCGAACTGACGGCCCTGCCTGTTGTACAATAAATTTGCCTATGCTAAAATATGGAAATAACCACATCTTTATTTTCTGTCCGCTCCCACATATTTTGATTTGCATGACTGCTTTTTCATTATGCGCATAGAAAAACATCAAACAAAAATATTGTTTTTCATGGAATAATTCTACGAAACAAGAATGGACTGAGATTAATTTTCGTATTATACGGTAACATATAAATTTCAGGACAAGAAATGAGATTTTCATTTCCAATTTCTTCTTTCATGAGATAACTACTGACTGCAGACATACTGTCTCACAATACTTCTCAGTCACACCTGATTGATAATCCAAATGAACGTATTTCTTGATAAATAAGAAATTTGCTATGAACATACTTACCACGAGAAATCAGTTCACAAGAGTCTCTATCCAAAAATCTGAAACAAGAAAACGTCTTTTATCAAGTGAACCATTCATTAAAACTCGGGAACATTCGTTGATCGACCGCTATATATCTTAGAAAAATACGAGAGCTCACAATTAATCACCAGCTGAGGGCTAATGACGAAATGAGCCAATGGGAGAAAAATGCATGAACCAAAGGGAGCATCATAAGCTAGTCTACATTTTCTTTCTACTCAAGCGCTGTACATTTTACTCGTATATTTGGGGTAGAGTGTCAGTTACAAATGATTTTCTCGGTTTATACATTTCAGGGATTAGAAAAGGACCGAAAGAAAAACATTTCCTTTTATAATGGCTTCTAAAGAACACTTCCTCAAATACACTCAGCGTGTCGAAACCAGACAGCTTGAGGCTGCGGTGTAATATTAAGTTACATTCTGCTAATCATTCCTGATACTAAAGCTTCGAATTTATTTGAGTGCAAGAAACTGCTAGCTCATTTCAAAATTTAAAGTTTTTATTACGAGATGTATGATTTTTATTGATTTATTCATTTAATCAAGATTTGAAGTACAAACTGAAAATAAAATTTCCCAAAAATAATACCTAGAAAGTTTTAAACCCATTCAGTATGAGAAGTTTTGTCAAGTTTGAGTTAAATCAGTCAAAATATTTTTTATTTCCCTATTGAACATTCAAAAATGTTCATCCCAAATACTTTCCTTAGTGAAATACAGGGCCAAAACGACAATGTTCACTTTTGGAGATGTTATTATTTCTCAGACCCTGTATAAGATAGAAAAAAATTAATACTGCTTATAATAGATACATAAAAGTCTTTTGAGATTGGGCACAAACTTGGATTTTTCAGTATATTTTAACGTCACATTTTTGCAATTTTTCTTCTAAATACATTAATTTATGACCAATAACAACCTAATCTTTGATGAATTTCAGCTTCAGAAATTAGAAATATCCAAATAGGTTGTTATGTTTGTTTATGAAATAGTAGAGTTCCCATGAATTCTTTCACACAAGCATGAATTTCAACATCCATGAAAAAATATTGAAATTATTATTAATTTTTTGTTGTTTTCAACAAACTTGGGTCAATGTCAAATAGTGATATTTCGAGTCATGAATAGGTTCTAATTACATGGTGTTTGGAACAGTTATAACTGAATGTATGTGTGAGAGAATTCATGTCCTTCTATTGAAAACACACAATTAATATGGATTTTTCTGATTTCTGAAGCTAAAAATTAATAAAATTGTTAATAATTAGGTTGTGATACAATGTATTCAGAAAAAAAATTAAAAAATTTGACGTTAGAATATACAGTGCTATAAAATGCTGTATTTCTGGAAAAAAACTATTTGAAATATTTCTGTTTGTGGCTCTGAAAGTTTCACAAGAAAGTGATTCTCTGTCGTTATTACTACCGGAGATGCAACAGTGCAGCCTCAACCAAAATGGGAGACAATGTACTTACATATAGTTGACATTCTTTCAGTTTACTGCGACATCTATCAGACTGGTCGGATTTCGATAGAGATTATAAATTGGGTATGAATTCTCGATTGGAAGAAATTTTTATTCTGCATAATATATATCTACATTTGACCTAATATAATGAAGTTAAAGTAGAGTTGTGAGATTACTTGTATTGCTTCTGAATACTCTATGTTCGGTTGTCTATGTCAATCATACATTGAAATAGGAGCAATGAGAAATCGTACATTAAAATCGGTCATTATTGACTAATTTCGTGTAAGTTAAATTGAACTTTCATTTTGAGGTCGAAAAAAAGATTTTTTCAATATCATTTTGAAAAAATGGTATATGTTTGTGATCGTAATACATATTATAAGTAGTGTTCTAAGGAAAGTTTAACCATTTTGCAATTTAATCATTCGAACGAATACACAGATCACTCATTGAGGCGAACTTCTGCTACACAACTTATAGAGGAAGGACGGAGGAGCTAACATTGAGTCTTTGAAAGGAGTACCACGCAGATGCATAATAAAAGGCACTGATGTTAGATAAGTTGATCGGTTCGTGGATCTCAGTTATTTATTGTACACATAAGGGGCATAAAATGCAACAACTGAAATACCGGAAAAATTAGAAGAGAACAAATGCAAAATGTAATCTGACAAGAAAATTTACAGTTAAACAGACTGTGTCCAAAAAATCGCATTCAAACATAACATGGAAAATCCATATTGGAAATCGTAATAATGAACAATGACAAAATATAATTTTAATTTTTTCCAGTTATGATCTTGTTTGGCCTCTCCTTTCGAAGCGACACAGGGGTTGGAACTCAAGCTGTGTTACAGAAGGCTATATCGGGTTTCCATTTTCAAAACGCAACACTGATCAATTGAACGTTTTATATAACATTATCAAATAAGAATGACTTCTGAAAAAGAATTGATCATGATAACTCATTCATCATTTACATAGCAAAACTTTCGCGTCTGGCTTATGGAAGAGTAATTCATCGTAGATATAGCAACCACTTGTCGAAAAAATTTTCTCTTCGTATACCATTTCTTTCTTTGAAACTACCCTGAATTCTTCCAGAGATTTATCTACTTCGCCACCATATTGAACTTTCCTATCTGATTCGGAGCAGCCATCACAAATTTTTCATATGCATAATCAGGACGCAACTTCGTCTAACTTGAAAGCGGGAAAAAGTTTCAACGCCGTCAATGTGTTAACCACGTTTTCCGAAACTAAAAATAACTTTTTCCGCCTAACAAGAAAAGATTTCGATCAGGAGTTCTTTTCATAAATGCATATATTATATTGTTATGTTGATGAGTCAGTCGGTTTTTTGTTAATTATTCGATATGAAATTGAAAAAGTTTTCCGGATGCTTGAAAGGGTTTCGATGAAGCTGAGAGGAATTCGGTAAGAAGCTGGATGAAATGCCTGAGATTTCATCCCAAACTTTCGGTGATTACATCTCCGTTCGATGTATTCTTGAAATTGTTTCGATGTTATTGCTGAAAGCTTTGCAGCTAACGAGTTATTAGGGTATGAGGAAAATTTCACCGCAATCAGCTATGCGACACTCATCTCATCTGATCAATTCCAAATGCCAATCAACATTACTACGAAGTTCACTGATAAACAGGAGTGAGTTCGTCTTCGAAACTTGCAGAAAATACGAAGAACTTGAAACAGTGTTATAACAAAGCGTGCAGCTCGTTCAGGAAAAAACCTGGCGCGAAATCAGATTGCATATAAAAATATATAGAAGGCATCGACAAAAACGGAAAATATAAAAAAAAACTATGCAAAATGTTCTCTAAGAAAAAATAATGCTGACATAAACAGACTCCGTCCAAATGAGACAACCATGTAATGTCTGTGTATCTATGAACTATTAAACTCTCAAGACAATATCCAATTTGAGCTGGAAGATAATTTCGTCGCCAAATATAGTTTTTTTCTGAAGATAACTTAGCATTTGGAGATTACTTCAAGATTTATTCAGGAAATTCTGAAATATTTATTTTTCTAGAAAACATCCGTCTTTTAAAAATTTTTGAACTATGTTTAAACCATAGTCTCCTTCAATTGGAAGCCTCGAACAGCTGAAAATTAGGCAAAGCAGCCGAAGGCCAAGATTCTGAAGCGTGTGGTTGTTTACTGTCCAGTGTTATATTTCTGGACGTGTTATAGTGTTTGTGCCAGAGAGAAAAAATTCTGAGCTTGCTTGTATCACCAATTCCGAATGATGCCGGATACATGTTGTATACCAGGCCGTAAAAGCAATTTCTCTATTTCAGTATCGTAATGAGTTCATTACAGTACTAAAAGTAGTGCTGTAATGAAACTCATTACAGCATTGTTTTCAGTTATATTTTTCGTTTTATGGTTGTCAGTACTGACCTCTGATCGAATCAAATTTTGAATCGAATTCCGTGATCTGTCAAATTTCGTATGTCACACCAACTGCCAAGATACAAAACAAAAGTCACTAATCTGAATTTTTATTTGAATTTTGAGAGTATTTCACGAAAATTGACTGAAATAGAGAAAATACCGTCTAATACTCGTTGCAGAAGGCAATTCCAACACCCATGCTATCGAAAACTCGCTCCTTCGTCGCTCGTTTTCGAACTTCGCATTCGTGTTGGAATAGAAGCTCATTCTGCAACTTATTTTAGAATATACTATATAAGGTTTCAGGAAAACGATTATGTTAGTGTCCTTTCGTTTCAAAAATATGAGGAACTGGAGCAATTCTGGATTATGGCTATTCCAAGATGAATTCAGTTCGATTTTTCAAATTTATCTCAATGAAATGCAAAGTTTTAATAGCTGATGGAACCTTGAAACTGTCAGCATGATATCGTCGGTCCAATGCCAAAGTCACGAATGTACTTTTCGCCTAAGTGCAGTATGTTGCAATTATATTCATGGCATGAATGCCAAAATCACGGAAGAGTTTGCTTATCCCCTCTTTCACTTCTAGCCTTTTTAAAATCGTTCCAAATTTGGGGTCTTATTCATCTGAAAACTTTCTGAAGTAATCCACAATCTAGAAGAGATCAAACGATTGGCCGAAACAATAACGATATAAATACTTAGTTGAATTCTGATTTGATCGAAGATTTTGATGACCTTGAAGATACCTACCCACTTGAGAAATTGTGGGAGAGCCGATTGGACTGTATGCATCCATAATAATTAGTGAGAAAATTCTCTCTCATTGAAATGGATGCTTGTTTTTGATCTTCAGGTTTCAAAGCGATCCCAACTGCTTAATTCACTTTCACATCTTGGCATTCTGCATACGGAATTCAGCTTCCAACTCTCCAAAGTGTTTTGCACAAAAAAAAAATGGAAATCATTCAACTACTCAGAAACCGCTGAAGATGAGTATGAGAAAATGACACTAAAATAATCATGTTACTACAATAAATAGAAAAATGCAATAATATACAGGTGTGCCTTTTGAAATAACAAAGTAGTTACTACTTTTCGACAAAAGCGGCAACACCGTAACACTGAAAATATTTTAGATCGATAGAGATCTGTTCTTGTCTAAAGAAACCAAATTTTCAATGAATTCTGCTTTGGGTTCTCCGTAAACGTCTAACGTATCACCGACCGTGGATCACCCTGTATATAATTTATATTATGTATTGAACGGGCATCGAGTTTAAACGACTGCACCAATTTGTATAATTTTTTTAATATCGTGTTTGTTATAGTCAGGAAATTTAGATTTTCCTTCAATCATAGAGTAAAATTTGTTAAGATTCTGTCACTCAGACAAAACAGATTGATTTCATGTCGTTTTCCTGTCGTTTCCTGCAGGTGGCTTATTTCGGTATGTTATTTATTCTATTTGTTTCTATGGATTGATATATTTCGACTTTTCATTTTCTAAATTCTTCCATTCATAAATGTTTCCCATTACGAAGAGAAAATAATGCCTGATTACGTTTATGTTTTCTAAATTATGATGTAGTACGGCCTTCCAGCTTCTGATATCTTGTTCAAATTGATAGCCAGTTACAAAACTAAATGTTGCATAGCTTCAACTTTTGCATTTTCTCTTATAAACTCTACATCAGAAGACATTTATGATGAAACATTTTCCCTTTGTGCAACATTCAAACCGATTTCACGAAGAAACAAAAATACATAAAAATGTTATTGAGTGTTTGGTGGGTTTGAGCCTTATAATCAGAACCGATATAAAATTTATTTAAAATAGACCCGGTGAAATATTGGGGACTGAACACTTCTGATAACTGGGATCAAACTTAATTTATACAGTTAAACTTTAAATACATTTTATTGTCATGATACGCTAGTAATAATAGTATATTCTAAAACAAGTTGCAGAATGAGCTCCTATTCCAACGAGCGACGAAGGAGTGAGTTTTCGAAAGCATGAGTGTTGGAATTGCCTTCTGCAACGAGTATTAGACGATATGTTCTCTATTTCAGTAAAGTTTTGTGGAAAACTCTCGAAATTCAAATAAATTTCAGATTAGTGACTTTCGTATTGTATCTTGACAGTTGGTGTCACTAACGAAATTTGACAGATTGCGGAATTTGAATTGATTTGATTAGAAAATTGAGTGGAACGGAGGTCAGTACTGACAACCACAAAACGAAAAATATAACTGAAAATAATGCTGTAATGAGTTTCATTACAGCACTACTTTTAGTACTGTAATGAACTCATTACGATACTGAAATAGGGAAAATCATATATCGGCTGTCCCAAGGTGAATGGCCTATTAGATTATTATGGAAAGTATTGATGACAGAGATTTCAAATTTTGTGTATCGAAATTTGGCCATGTAAGGTACATTTTTTTAATAATTTCACATTTCCAATGTTGCCGGATGTACGATAATTCGGCACCAACTTTATTATTTTAAATGAAACATCTGGTATTTTTATTTTTTTATGTTACTCCATGAAAATTAATCTATTCACACTTACTTTTTTAAACCTATCTCGAACGGTTTCTGAGTTATTAGTTATTTTTAGAAATTTTAGATCAAATTGGCGTGTTACGAAAATGACTCTAGTTCGCTCAATATTTGAGATTTAAGTCAGAAATTTAGCAAGTCATTAGAAATTGATCTGATCTATGTTACTGCTCTTGAATTATAGTTCTCAGTTATACAGGATTAACCAAAAAAAATCATCATTTGCCAAGTTACAAAATCGTAAAAATGTCTCTTTTTTCAAATTAGACCTAGTATATTTTTCAATTTTTGGAATCAGTACAACACACTCTACCATTTTT